>CM076581.1:1441301426-1441784898 GCA_034641835.2 Pinus albicaulis
ATGCACAGCAAAATCACTCAGAAACGTGAGACAAAGCTCACACAAATCAATGAATTCAATTGCTCAATTACATCACACTTATATAGGAAACTCACTCACCTAATCTTCCTGAAGAAGAGAAAACAAACCTGAATAGATGGAACTGATTTCTAAATGCACACTCTCGTTCAACAAACCAAAACTAAATCTATTTCTAGATTATTCTCACATCCTCCCTTAATGGAGAAATGGATTTTCTACAATACCTAATTGACTTCTAAAAACTTCAAATTTGATTTTACCAAGGGGCTTAGTAAATATATCAGCCACATTATCCTTGGTGTTACAAAATATCAATTCAATTTCATTTGACTCAATTTTCTCACGTACAAAGTGGTACTGTAACTCAACATGTTTTGTTCTAGCATGGTAAATTGGATTATGTGCTAATTTGATAGCACTCTGATTATCACAATTGATACATGTTGAACCACTTTGCGTCTCTTCAAGATCTGCAAGAATTCTCCGCAACCAAATAGCTTCACAGGTGGCATTGGTCAAAGCTTTGTACTCTGATTCTGTTGATGATAAAGAAACAGTTGGCTGTTGCTTACTACTCCAAGATACGACCCCTGATCCAATATGAAATGCATAGCCAGAGGTAGATCGTCTGTCATCTGGATTTCCTGCCCAATCTGAATCAGAAAAACCTGTCAGTGCAACATCAGATTCATCAGTATACATAATACCAAGATTCACTGTTCCCTTTAAGTATCGGAGAACTTTCTTTGCAGCATTCCAGTGATTTCCCGAAGGCTTAGCCATGAATTGACTAAGGATACTGACTGAGTATGCAATGTCTGGTCTGGTAGTGGTGAGATAGTTCAAACTTCCCACCAACTGACGATACAATGTACCATCTGCCTCTTTAGTTCCATCTTCTTTGTACAACTTTGCATTCTGTTCTAAGGGAGTTAACATAGCTTTGCAATCACTCATATTGAACTTTTTAAGAATTTCCTTTGTATATTTGCTTTGAGTGATCAAAGTTTTACCAGGCTCTCTCCATACCTCAATTCCTAAACAATAATGCAATTCACCCAAATCTTTCATTTCAAATTCTTGTGACAACTGAACTTTAATTTCTTCAATTAACTTGTGAGCACTGCCTGTGATAATGAGATCATCCACATACAAAGATATTAAAGAAACATTTCCTTTTCCATCTTTCTTAACATACAAGTTAGGATCATTTTTGCTTTTCACAAATCCATTCTGAAGAAAGAAGGTATCAATCTTTACATACCATGATCTCGGTGCCTGTTTCAAACCATATAATGCCTTTCTTAACCTGCAAACCAGATGCTCCCGTCCCTGTTTGACAAACCCTTCAGGTTGAACCAAATAAACTTCTTCCTTTAAATCACCATTTAGAAAAGCAGATTTGACATCCAATTGATGTATATTCCAATTATGTTTTGTGGCTAAGGCAATCAGTAATCTAATTGTATTCAACTTAGCTACTGGTGCAAAAGTATCTTCATAATCAATTCCCTCCTGTTGAGCATATCCTTTTGCAACTAATCTTGCCTTAAATTTATCAATGCTACCATCTGCTTTAAATTTCGATTTGTACAACCATTTGCTTCCAATTGGAACTTTATTTTCAGGAAGTTCCATTAATTCCCATGTTTGATTTTTCATAAGAGAAGCATACTCATCATTCATAGCATTTATCCATTGTTCATGTTGTTTAGCTTGCTCATAATCAATTGGTTCTACAACATTCATTATATTAGACATTAAGGCATAATCTCTATACCTTGCAGGAAGCTGAGTTTGTCGGGTTGACCTTCTTGGTGCTTCAATGCCTGTGGGTGTTCCATCCATGATTCTTCGGCTTTGAGGTGAATCACCCTCTCGTGATGACTCACTGCTGCTGGATGTGCTCATACTGCTCTCATCCTGATCTTGTACCTGTACCTGTACCTGTTCCTGCTCCTGCTTAATCAAAGTATCAAGTTTGACGTGAGCATCATTAGATATATGCCATGCATCATTCTTTATATCAGTTTTATCAGCCTGCTCATGAAACAGCACATCTCGACTTGCAAATAGTTTATGGGAACTTGGATCAAACAATTTATAGGCTTTCTGATCCGCACAATACCCAATGAAAACACACTTGATTGACTTGGCATCAAGCTTTCTTCTGTTAGCCTTAGGAATATGTGCAAAGGCAGTACATCCAAAGACTCTTAAATGACTCACATCAGGTTTATAACCATGAAGAACCTCAAAAGGAGTTTGAAAAACTAATTGTTTAGTGGGACATCGATTCTTCAAATAAACAAGAGTATTAATGGCTTCTGCCCATAAACCATTAGAGATGTTCTTACCTTGAAGCATACTACGAGCAGATTCCACCAAGGTTCTATTCCATCGCTCAGCAACACCATTTTGCTGAGGGGTATGTGGTACTGTGAACTGTTGTTGAATCCCATTAGATTTACAATAGCTATTAAATGCATTTGACTTATATTCACCCCCTTGATCAGATCTGAGTATTTTAATGTACTTACCTGTTTGTTTTTCAACCATAGTTTGAAACTCTTTAAAATACTCAAATATATCACTCTTCCTTCGAATGAAATAGACCCAGGTATACCTAGATCTATCATCAATAAAAATAACAAAGTATGAAGCACCACCAAGAGACCTAGTTTGCATAGGTCCACATACATCAGTGTGAATTAATTCAAGTATATCATATTGTCGTTTCTCGGTATGAACAGGAAACTCTTCTCTATGCTGTTTACCAAGTGCACAAGCTTCACATGGTAAATGTTCACACTTCATAACAGGAAGACCTTCAACCATTGATTTTCTTTGCAACAACGATAAATCATTGTAATTTAGGTGCCCATACCTGTGATGCCATAATTCTGCTGTCGATGTCTCTTTGGATGTCAATGCAACATGACGCTTCACTGTCACATCCAATCTATATAATCCTCCAACCCTGGTACCTGTAGAAACAACCATGTAGTGGTCCCGAACATCTTTCACAATACACCCCAATTTACCAAATTCCACTTTTAAATGATTATCAGTGATAGTGGAAACATATATCAAATTCTTTTTGAGAGCAGGTACATACATCACATTATGAATCTGTCGCATTTGTCCATTAGGTAAGTACACATTTATTATGCCATAGCCTTGAACTTTAAGTGACCTGTCATCTCCTAGGTAAATGTGTGTGCCATCAGATTTCTCATAATATTTATCATACCATTCTTTATTACAAGTCATATGCGCTGATGTACCAGAATCTATGAACCAAGCATTCTCATCATCAGTTTCAGCAGACAATGCAGCATCAGAAAGAAACAACTTATGATTTTTAAATCCATCAGTCACTGAGGTGTCTCTGTTTATGAAATTTCCATTATGCCTTCTCTGTGTTTGATTTGATTCATTATTCTTTCTTCTATAGCAATCTTTAGCTAGATGTCCAGGTTTTCCACAATAATCACATTCAATGTTCCTCTTAACATAAGAATCAGGAGGTGTCATACCTTTCTGTT
This sequence comes from Pinus albicaulis, assembly GCA_034641835.2. NCBI lineage: Eukaryota > Viridiplantae > Streptophyta > Pinopsida > Pinales > Pinaceae > Pinus > Pinus albicaulis. Next base: position 1,441,304,996 of record CM076581.1, read on the forward strand.
TCGCTTGAAAACGGCCTCTGTTCCTGTCCCATGGTCTCCCTCGGAATGGTCTTTTACCTCTTGCAGTCAAAGCCAAATCAGAACCATTTGATTCCAGTTCAAAATTTTTCATTCGCTCTTCTTCTTGAAGAAGAATTCCAGCCAATTCTTCAAATGTAGGAGGTGTCGGTCTAGCTGAGAGTGCTGAAATAAAGACTTTATAGTCTGGGACTAACCCTTTCAACGCAACAGTTACCAAGTCGGTACTAGACACTTTTTCACCAATATCACCAAGCTTATCACTCAAGTCTTTAATTCGGGAAACAAAGTTGCTAATGCTTTCATTGGCTTCCATTTTGATAGATAGCAGCTTTGTTTTTAAAAATAAAATATGGTTTGCATTAGTAGTTTCATACAAACCTCTGAGAGTGTCCCATGTCGCCTTTGAAGTTTCACAGTCTTGAATGTGAGGAATAATATTTTCCTTCACTGACATGCGTAGCAACACCTTTTCTTTCATTTCACGCTTATCCCAATCTTGAGTGGCAGCAGGAGGTGTAGGCTTGGGCTCGTCACCTTTGACAATCGTCCAGAGATTGTATGCCTCCAGTACAGTGATCAGCTTAAATTTCCAATTTACATAATTTTCTCCATCAATTTTTGTAGATTCATTTAAATATGAATCAGCAAGAGGATTTGCCATTGTTGTGAGCAGTAATGACGAAATTCAAAGATCTAAATATTCAAAAGATCTAAATTGCAGTTTTTATTGCGCACTCTGTTTAGTTTGATTTTTTTTTATTTTTTTTTTAAACTTCAAACAAAACTTGCTCCTTTTTTTTTCTTTTAAATGAAAAGAACAAATATAAATTTGTTCAACTCCCAAGCAAACCACAGCAATACACTGCACCAAAAAACCGTTTCAAAAAAAAAACCGCACCAAATGAAGACAAACGACGCTGTGTTTATATCCCTCAACTGCCAATTAACCGGCAGGAGCCACGAATAGCAAGCATAGGGGTCGGTCTCTGTTTCGATTTTGTGGACGGCCGCACCAAAAAAAAAAAAAACTTAAATACCAAAAAAAAAACTGTCACCGCAATGTTATGCCGACTGTCACCGCGCACAATTAAAACAAATACTGTCACCGCGCACCAATTTAATAAGACAGGAAATCTTACATTCCAAAATCAGATCCGGCAATTTCAAGACCAAGCAATTTCAATCCGGCAATTTCAAACTCCATGCGCTGACAAACTTCACGTGCTTATAGGGCAGGCAAACTTCACGTGCTTAGCACGATCTGGCAGGAACCTTCAATCCGGCGTAAGCTCCAACGCTGTAAGCGATGATTTGGAGGCCCGCACTCAGTTTAGACAGCATAGACAGCGTAGACAGCTACCTCAACGCACAAACAAACTCAAACAAATTCCACGAATTGCAATTCCGGTCAGCGCTTCACAATTCAAACACTGGCATGAACAACACGAAATACACAGCAAATTACAAGAAAACGTAGCTGCTAATGTGCTATCCCAAAGAATGAAGGCCGTTTACACAAAGTTCTGGCTGGTTTCAGTTTTTAGCTTTCTACTCCAATACCCAAACACCGCTCGATACCAAATTAAAACAAAGCACAACAGAATCACCAGAGAAACGTGAGACAAAGCTCACTCAAATCAATGAATTCAATTGCTCGATTACATCACACTTATATAGGAAATTGCACTCACCTAATCTTCCATCCTCAATTAGCCGAAAAGATACTTCATAATTTGCCTAATTTTTAAAATATTCCCTTTTACTAAATTTCGAACTAGTTATAATAAAATTTGTAACATCCAGATTATTAAAAGGACCATTATTGAATAGGTTGAGATTAAATATCATGATTTTCAAAGTATAAAGAGTTGGATAATTTCGAACTAGTTAAAATAAAATTTTGTAACATCCAGATTAAGAGGACCATTATTGAATAGGTTGAGATTAAATATCATAATTTTCAAAGTATAAAGAGTTGGATATTTCTGTATGATTTTATTATAAAAAATTGAAGCATAAACTCTGAATAAGGGTAAATCTTGAGTTAACGGAGTAAAAAGATGTTCTAAATATGTCTCATGGCAGTAATAAACATTAACTCTAATTTGATTTTAAAATTATCATTAGTCCCATGTTGTCAAAGACATATCGACAAGATTAGTCCCATGTTGTCAAAGACATATCGACAAGATGACGTGTGATGAAATAAATTTGATCCGAAATTGAAACGACATGTAGCAGTGTTTAAGAGGGCCATGTGGTTCCAGAGCCATGTCATCATTTGGTGGAATTCTCAGCTTAGTGATATAACATACTATTGAATGAGTGGATATTCGTGCAGTTAACCGAACCTGAGAAATGGGAAACTTAACAACAACTCACTGAAATTTTACGTCCCACTCGCAAATTCATATTGAACATTTTCACCTTTAAGAATAGAGGGAATGGGGCATGATTGACGGACAAACTGACATCAATTTTATGTCCCATGATGGAAATATGTAGGTCCTGACGCAGGCCATTCATAAAGTGGATATTAAAAGGTTTGACCCAAGGGAAATTTAAAAATAACTACCAGGAAATGTTTCCATTATGCCTCGGGACCTCACAAAGATAGAATGAAAGTGCATTTTTTTTAAAGAAGGGAAACAAATTCACTTCCCCGGAGATGGGTAAATCCTTGACAATTGATGGTGCTTTCAAGACTTATCCATTTTTTATTATTTATTTCCGTTGAAATTTTATCTCTCTAATTTTATCTCTCCTAGTAGCATTAGGAGTAGTTTCAATAGCATAGGATGAAATTTGCAAAGCTAAATAATAAAGAATGAATCATATCCATATATTTATGTCGAGGAAGATAATTATGATCCATATTTAAGCATAGCTTGGCATCAATATAATTTTGATGAAAAAGAAAGCATTTTTTTTTTAAATTTCGTAGAGTCTTTCTATTTTCTATTTTTCAAAAAGCAAGTTGCTATACATATATGTGGTAGCTTCAATCTGCCCAAAGGAAAATAGGTCTGTTGGCCACCTCAAAGAGTTAAAAGCCAACCAAAACTGAAATTGTTTTTTCCTTCTACTTTCTGCTTTGACTACTTCACTGTGTCCATAAAAGTTGCAATTGAAATAGAAACCATTAACCTTAGCCGCAAAAAACATTTAAAACTATTACAAGCTAATAATATCCATCAGAAGAGTCAACTAGAGCTGGATCCTTTGCAGTGGAACTAGACATCTCTACTTGTTGCATGCTTTGGAGTTGGCGCTCAATCCGCCCAATTCGTGTCGTTGCTTGAAATTGTGACTTGGACATCTCGCGAATATCCTGTTTGATCTGCTGTAATTCAGAAACCACTGCTAGGTTGCCTTCCATTTCTTGCATGCTCGACAATGCTTTTGCTAAGACACATTTTAGTTTCCAATACGTGTTGACTGATTGATGAAACAGAGCTACCCATCCTCTTGTATTTCCTGGGTCACAAATGAATCCATTGTTGCCTTCTATTGTTTGATGTCCTCATCTTCATCATTACTCTCTCTCTCTCTCCTAGCCCTGGATGGTTTTACGAATATGTACTGGGTTTGCTGATTCATAAAGAGCAGATATATTTTCTAGAACTTGCTTAGTACTCTTCCTTCCTCGCTTGCTTGGTCCTTCACTCTGTATTGTTTGCATTTGTTTTCCTTTGCTTGTGCCTTTTATTTTTCCTGCTTGACCTTTGGCCATAATAGCTTGGCAGAAAAGTCTCCCTGTAAAAATGTATAGTAGTCCTATATATAGCAGAGTTGATCAGTAAAATAATGTTGATGAGCTTTGGTGGCTTCTTCAGGAATTACCGCGTGCACAGTAGTTTGAGTAGACAGAGTTTGCGCTCCATAGTCCAGTTTACCACAAGGGATTTGCATTTGCCTCCGGTTACAAATTGTGAACCACAGATAGCAATTTAACCAAAATAGAAATTGAGGGGAAACACAACTCAGACTATGGCTAGACCTACCATGACTTTGACAGAAAGCATTCAAACTATCTTGACGATGCATCCAAGCCTGTTTGTAAACCCAAATATTATTACCCTTGATAGTTTTCCAGGCTATGGTTCCCCTAAACTGACATTTCATATAATTGAAATAAAAAAACCATAAACTAAGACCATACAACTTGACTCCTGAATCAGATTGTAGAGTTTGACATTGATACCAACCTGATTATAATTTAGGATGAATGGAATGAAACTGGGCCGGAGGGCTTCAAAAACAGGGTTCAATATCATGAGCTCGATAGAAAAAATGAAGTATGCAAGCCTCGCCTACGACCTCTACAATTACCTTAAAACAAGAAGAACAAAAGACTCTACAAGAGTGGTAATATATTCCATTAAAGACACAAAACATAGCACAGAATCCATTACAACCATCATCTTCAATTTCTAAATTTAGAACTGGAATAATGAATTGGGAGGCAAGGGTCACAAGAGACATAACATACCAATGATCCCAGCGTTGACGTTGCTGTAGTCCTTCCTCTGCGTCTTCGAACTGAACTCCTAACTAGTTTGCAATGACATTCCTTTGTTGCAAATACATTTTATTCCTTACACCTTCTCACAACCGGTGTAGTTTCCCATTCACTCCTGACATGCTTTGCTGGTTGAGGATGGTTGTATTCATTTGCATTAATGCAGATCGTGGTAAGGACGACCTTCTCCACTCATTAAAAATTAACCATGATGGATGGTCAGGTGCACACCTCCATGTGGCACTGACCTCCTCCCATCCCTCTCCTCATGGCACCCCAATCGGGGTTGTTAGCCATTTCTTGGTCTTTTTCCAGAATAATTTGAAGCGATTGTAACTCTATATTCCAGGCCTGATGATGTTGAGTTATGTCTAACTAATGACCTTCATTTTTGCAACCCCAATTAGCTAAATAATCAGCAGCCTCATTACCCCCTCTACGGACATGCTTAGGAATTACATAATCAATTTGTTATATGATTTGGCCAATTTCTTGAATTAATCTTGCTGTGTGCCAGCTTTTACTTATTTTGTCCCAGGGGGTGCCTTGTTGAAGTTTTTGTAATATCCCTGTTACCATTGTCGAATCTCCTTCTACTATAACTCTTTAGTAGTTCTCCGAACCTGCAATTGTGAGACCATGTTTTACCGCCATTAGTTAAACTTCATTGTTTGTTGCAAATCCAATCGCCATTGCATATATCCTGCAAACTAATCCTTGAGAATTTCAGAATATGCCTCCTATCCATGCTTGCCCTGGATTTCCTTTGGAGGCACCATCATAATTTAATTTCAATAATCCCACTTGTGGGGGCTGAAAATTGTTGAGCATATTTTGTTGTTGGGGCTTGAACTTCCATAATGATTTTGCTAACATTTGGGGCTTTAAATTCAGTTTTGTTAGTATCCTATTCTCCTTATCAGTCACCACCCAGTCTTTATCCCGCCATTATTCTACTAATATTGTTTCGTGGATATTTTCCAATATCGCTTTCGATATGTGGGGTACATTCCTCTCTTTGTCTCTAAAAATTTGGTGGTTTCTTTCTTTCCATATCCACCAAAGTAGAAATCCCATTGACAACCTCCAAGCTCAATTCAAGACTTCACTTTTAAATCCCCCTTTCTGCCATTTTCGGATAGTATCATTTATGCTTGTATTGTCTCTATATGTTTGTTGGAAAATCGCTTCATTGTTTTGCCATAGAGCCTCTACCAATTTACAGGTATTGAATAGATGTTCTATACTTTCCTCCTCTTGTTGACACATCATACAAAGAGATGGTCCTTGGATTCCTCTGTGCTGCAAATGAGCCCAAGTCAAGATCTTCCGATGGCTTAACAACTAGAGGAAATATTCTACTTTTGGCCAAAATTTTGCTCTCCATATTTTTTGCCACATTGGTACTGCTATATCCTGATGATTATTTGATTTGAGAAAATAGCCTTCTTCTATAGTGAACATGCCTTTGTTCCTGTAGCCCCATCTCAAAATGTCTTCCCCATTTGTAGCTACCAATTTCTTGGTTTTCATTTCCTTATCAAAGTTATTCCATTGTGATGTTTCTGGGGCATTTCTCCATTTCCCTTTCCCTTTCCATTTTCACCATTGACCTTCCTCCTCTCGACCTTGTAATTGATCACTGATCTTTGGTTCGGTAGGTTTGTGAAAAGGAAGAATTCTCCTAAATCCAACCGGATGAATAGTTTCTCCCTCTGTTGCCATGAGTCCTCCCAAAAAAGAGCTGTTATCCCTCCTCGTATTTTCCAAAAGTTGTGCTGTCTTATCAATTCTTTGTTGGTCGCCGCTAGATTCCAGATATTCGATCCTTTAGGAGTTACATCTGCTTTCAACTTCCCCATAACTGTTGAGGGCATTTCATATTTCTTTTTCCAAATAAGTTTCTGGAAGTCAGTACCTCCTTGGATCCATCGCCACCATAACTTAGCTCCCATTACTTGATTCAGGACATAAGGATCTCGAAGGCTCAGTCCCCCCATCTTTTTTTTTTTAATGATTTTTTCCCATGATAGGAGAGCCCATTTCCTAGTATCTTGTGCTCCTTGCCAAAGAAATTTTTAAAATTTTTTTACCATGTTATTGCATACTGTTTTCTTTTTCATAAATACTAAGTAAAAAGAAATCATACTTAGTATTGATAAAAAAGAAAGCATACTTGAAGAGGTTTGATGAATCAGTAGATTTTTTATAATTTTTTGAACTATTTTCAATCCTTCTTCATGAAGTAGAGTGAATAAGCAAGAAAAAAAAGAGGTATACTTTAAGGATTTGTCGTCTTCTTATTTCATAGTTTCATTATTCTATTAAGTAAAAGAAAGAAAATAGAAACAATAATTAAAACTACTCATATTCATAATTCCATTCTACAATAAAAACTACTCATATTCATAACTCTATTCTACAAGAAAAACTAGGGTTAAATAAAATCAAATTTCCATTCCAGTTGTTTTAATCCTGTAAACATATGTACAAAAAGAAGTGGAACGAGAAGAGGAGTTACGAATCTCATAAGAGGAAATAAGAGGAAATAAAAGGAAGTGACTATTTACAATTCCATACATTATGTTCATTATAACAATGTTCCGGGAAGTTTTACTGAAAGAATTCCTCCAACCAAGCTTGTACTATATCATGAAAATAATCACGTAACAAGCTCTCTATCATTAGTTCTTATTTGTGAAATTTAATTGAATTATTAAAATTATGTTGTAAGAATACTAGTGATTGGGAAGAGCATTTGGATGAAATATTTGGTCAGGTTTCATCAACCTGAAAGAAATTTGTTGAATCAGTTAATGCATCTTTTTGTACTACACTGTTAACATTGAAATACCAAAAACAATTGAAATACGAAGAAATATCATTAGAAAAACAAAGGAAAACATTCATTTGTACATTAAAAATCAGAAATAGACATTGAATAAAAAATAAATATAAAATCTCTAAAACTGAATATAAAACATGAAAGGAAAACAAGTTAATATTTATAGGGAATTTACAAATATTGGTCTGGTAAAGTGGGAAAAAATTTACATCTAAGTGTGAATTATATGTAGAATTAATATGGATAAAATTTTGAAAAAGAATCTTGATGTGATTGACTTCAGAGATCTTTCTCATGGTCTTGACATGTCTGTCATAATTGGAATGTTGAGCAACCAACTTGTGATAAATAAATAAGGTCAAATAATGTGTATGAGCTATCATCCTTTACTATACAAAATGAATTGTTATCAAGAGGATGACAACTATTAATATCATCCTATAATTGACCAAAATATCATCCTATAATTGACCAAAATATTCAGTTTCACTTGGCTAATTATTATAATAGCAAAGCTCTTCACCAACTATAAATGTAACCACATCATTAAAAGTTTACATGTGCTACAAAATTTGCTTCATCCCATATAGGAGGTTGTGAGGTCTGAAATGCATGGAGGAGATGAATGAGTTTTTAAATTGTAAATTAATTTAATCTTTCATTTCATATTCAACAAAATATAATCCTAGGGAATCTGAAATAATATCCCAAAGATTAGGAACATTGAATAAATCATTATATAAAAAAAATTAGTGCATGAGGACATCAAACTCATGGATGAGTAAGCTCAATATCTGGTTTCAACTCTTTTTCTCATACTAATCAACATCTTCGATATGCTCTTCATGAAAATATGAATAAAAAACATTATTTATAATAAGATCATTTTCATCGTTATCCATAATGATGAGAGCAAATGACAAGAGGATTCCCTAATAGTTTTTGACAGGGAATGAATAGAATGATCAATAATAGAATTCCCAGGAAATTTTTCTTGAACTCGAACAACTGATATTTAAGAAGATTGATTTGTGATTTGAAGACAATTTTCAGATTTAATGCTAGCTGATTCTAAACGAGTGGTTAAAATTCTTGAAGTGAGACAACTTTCTTTGTCTCTACTTAAGATTTCCTCATTGTTTTGTCCATAGTTAACTAAGAATTCATTGTTTACACAAGAAACATGCTCATTACAGAATGAGGATGTAGGATGATGAGATACGCCAGAGGTCACATGTTCTTCATTCAAAGTATCATGTTCTCTCTGTTTTTTTTCGTGAGAGTAAAAAAGGTTTGAATTTTTTTTTCGCTTGTTTTTAGTTTGCAGATTTTCAGAATTTTTATATAAATATAAATGGTTTAATGATGAGAATTAATATATGATTTAAATTTATTGTAAATAAATTTTTTTTATTAACCATAAGATAAATAGGATATTCAAAATATTTAGTAATAGAAAGAAATTCTATTGAAGGAAATATACAACAAAGATTAATAAATTTGATTGAAAACCCTTCTAATGATTCATCAGGTTTTATTGTAAGATATTTAATTTCATCGCATAATCGGTCAAAATCAAGTGTAAAAACCCTGCACATAACATCATCATGAAACATATTATAAGAGACAATTTTGAATAAATTGATCAATATGTTCATATGAAGAAATTTTACCATCACCATTGAATTTCTTTTATACAAGTTTTACTGTCTTCATTGGAGTGGTGCAAGATACAGAAATACAACTCCAAATAGGGATTTTATAAGTATCCATTTAAAATAAAACTTTTAAAATGAAAATCTCCAAAAGGACAACTTGTCATTTTTCCCTCTTTCTCGTGTCAAAAAGGTTCATAGCCAAATTTTTCCATGTTCAACATTAAGCAAATCACCTGATCGATGGCCCAATCAAACCCTTTTCCATTTTGTGTGGTAATTTCCAATTCAGACCCTTTTCCATTTTGTGTAGTAATTTCAATTAGTTATGCGCCCAATTACCTCGACCTAAATATAACCTAAACGAAATTCCTAATGCAATCTAAACTAAATTAATTGCATAAACTATCTTTAATTTTAAATTTTACCTACTGGTGTATAATAATACTTTCAACAACCAACAAGTAAAAGAAAAAACTAGTACTTTTGTAGTTGATTGAGAAGGACAATCTTTTGGTGAGATGAAATGTGGGCTTAGCCAAGCCACCAGGAATTTTTATCTTGCATAAAAAGACTTTTTTAAACAATAAAAATAATACTAAATGTAGTCCCAAGAAATAATGCAGAAAACAAATAAGATTGTCCCAACCTGGAAACTAGAAAATAATTACTACATGTCAGGTGAAATGGTTTTAAAAATAATGGGGATTCAACATAAAATTTATGATTGATATTGAGTTACATAAATAGTTTCGATAATCAATTTTATTTAGTCTTTTTCATGCTTTGTTCAGAGAATTGATACAAATTAAGAAAATGACCAAGAATGAGTCTATATAGCCTGAAAATAGTTCTCTAAGTGGTTATTAAACCAAGGTATATTAATAAATATTTAAGTAATAATTACCATACATTCATTTACATAAACGATCAAATCTAGAGATAAATAATATTTATGGAATTATAAAAATAAGTAGTTGTTCATATTAACTAAATATGCATAAACAAACTTAATACTACATGATGCAAATAATATCGCGGATGTACTCATTAAGAGTTAATTAGTATGAATAAGCTGAAAAGAAAATTGGTTTATTTTATTATTTGTTCGCTTTATTTTTGATAAAAGAAACTCAAAAACACCATTTTACTTTGAATTACTGAGTTAGAAAATGAAAAGGGAATCTTTTAAACTGTTGGTAAGTTTCTAAGAATAGAGGTGGTTGGGAACAGTTGGAGGACAGTTACCTACCCTCCAGGGATAAAAGGAAATCCCAGGAGAGGGATAGGGGTTCTGTGAATTTCTGGAAAAAGGGTAAGATGTAGTAATCTCTAGAGCTGGGTGAAAGACCAGTGGAGAATAGTTTCTGCAAACCATATTGCCAGAATTGTCTGTCTGTGGCTGGATTGGCCATCCAGAGGTCACAACAGAAGGATTATTATTTTTTCCCGTGGCACCGACTGATATTCTGGAGCTATGGGGCAAGAGGAGGACGTCATTGCCTCCCTTGATGGTTGGGAGGACCACAGTTTAAGGGCTATTATCTCCTACCAGATAAGTGTTATTTAAAGTTTTATGTTACTAATACTTAGAAATTAACTTGGAAAGATTTCTTTAAGTAGAGTTTGTAAGCGAGAATGTTATTATGGTATCTTCCCAGTAATAATTAAATAGTCTGAAGTATGTTACTGTGGAATTAAACTTTTCTATTATGTGAAATAATCTCGACATAGACAGTAGCAGAAATATGAAGAAAAATGTATATCCTGTTTTATTCTAGGGTTGTAAAGAAGAGTACAATAGGAGTTCTTACAGGTATTATTATAGATAGCCATGGTGTAAGAACTGATACCAAACCATAGATAATCACTTCCACTGATAAAAGAAAGGAATGTAATGCAGTAGTTGAAGTAGATATTCACTCAATAAAAGTAGGAAATGATGCAGGGTAAAACCGAGAATTCTACTGAGACTTTGCAGGGTTGAAAGTAAATCAAAACTAAACTTGTGGAGCCGAGTCTGGGTTGGAAGCCCTAACTCGCCCCTGTTCTTTAGAAACTAATTATACACGGCCATTGTGAGGATATAGTGGGCCGGTCACTGTATCTAAATATCTAGGTAAACATATAAGCATGCAGAGAAAACAAAACATGTATAGCCGTATGAAAATCGATAACTGGCCCATTAAGCACCTGTATTTTAACTATTAACTGGAAAAAGAAAGTTTAACAGTGCATGCAATGTGGAAAGAAAACATAAATGCTGAAATTACCATCACAGTGCAACAGTAAGAAGCATACTAACCATACTATCATGTTATCGAATCCTCTGAAGAAATTTAGATGAGACAGGCATTATAAGAAAAAGGTTAACCATATAAAAAATACATTTACATACTGCCAGATTGATTCTTTGCACCAATGGCGCAAGAAAGACCAGCATGCGAAACCCATAGGTCGTATTGAATTATAGAGCACGGAAATTATAAGAAAAATCCAGAAGGAGTTCTAACCAGTCTTGGCAAATTCATGTTATAAAAGATTACAAAAGCCACTGAAAGACGAACTTAAATACATTAGTAAAATAGTGTCGGAGCGTCGAAGGTTAAGTGGTTAACCGTCCTCATGACCCGACCAATCAAAGCGACATAGTATATAGATGTTACAGCCAAAGAAAAGCATAGTGCAGAATCACAGTAGTAGCGTAAACCTAGTTCAATCTAGAAACTATCCTATCACGGAACGCTGTGGTAATACCCTGAGCCCTAAGACAAAGGAGAAACCCTTTGCTGAAATCCGCAAGGGTCGAGCTTTTAGCAGAGAATTATGAGCGTATACGCCTGTTACTAGTGTACCTGGAAAAGGAGAACACGGTCGGTCAGGGAAATGTACACTTTAAGCAAATGGAAGGGTCTTTTAAAGTAAGGCCATAAACCTGTAAAAATGCAAAAGGAAACAACACGGTCAGTAGGGCGACGAAGGAGATTAAACAAATAACTCAGAAAACGTAGGGTATTCATGTTAAAACTGAATACAAATTCTTTTATTAAAGCTCACCTGTAGGTATGTGGGTACCGGTTCGGAAATGCTGTCAAGGAGAATTGAGTTCATGAGTAAGGAGAAAATATATAAGAACCCGCGGAATAACCCTATATCGATAAAACCAAATAGAAGACTGGAGAGACTCCAGCATAGTAAATAAATAACAATAGAATGGGTTACCTTCTTGAACTTTCTCGCCCACGCATTCTTAGCGTCGAGATAAATCTCCATAGCAGTTACCCATCGAGCACACTGTCAACCCGAGAAGGCAAGAAATTAACAGTTGAACCTTAATCATCTGAGGAAGCTAGCAGTAATGGAATAACGAAGTTACCAGGGAAAGGAGCATAGCTTTAAGCTGCAATATGGACGAGAAAACCTATGGCAGCGACAACCCTCAGGCGCGCCATGCGTGGTAGAAATAGCCACTGAACCAGCGAAAATCTCTGAAGGAGTCTACAGTCTCATTTCCCTCCAATAACCTCGAGAAACTCGAGTTGTGAGCAGCTGTCATTCCGGATAATACCAATAAAACTAGCTTTCGGCATTTGGCGAGACGAATGTTTGCCACGTTCATTCCACCGTATGTCAATAAGTTAATCCCCCTGAAAGGAGCGAAGATATTATTGTGGATTTTAATTACCATATCACCGTATGGTATATCCTCGGGATCGTGTATCAACCCAACACACAAACGAATTAAAAACACTAAGGCAGGCATAAATGCGTCCACGTCTTTGGACGAGATGTATGTATGGTGAATAGGTATGCCAAGTTTGATAACCACACCATAAACATTAGAGTAAACCAAATACATTAATAATATGTAATGTGAGGTTGTAAATTACGTGGGAGTGGTATTGAAATTAAGTTCTATGTTTAGCATAATGTGAATATTGGTTATTGAATTTAAGTTCGGTGAATTGAATGGTGTGAATATTAAATCTGCCTGTGCTCTATCAGCGAACGTGTGAACCATAGGTAATTTTTTTTTTGTTTTGAGTGAATTTGAGTAATTTCTTGATTGATGTATGTGACAAACTAGCATAAATCTATCGATAAAAGATACATACAATCATATCCAAACAAATACTAGTATTTGAAATTAAATTTAATCATAAACCTTTGAATCTCGTGATTTTTATTTGAAAAGTTTTATCCAACAATATTTCGAGAACATCAAACTCCGTCAATAGAGACTGGAACAATATTTCGAAGACATCAAGCTCCGTCAATAGAGAATGGAGCGAGACTGGATTTACAATAGTGTAAAATATACTTCAACAGTAGAGGTCGAATCTCAGAAATAAAATCCCCCAGTTGAATTTAGGCCTAGATTTACTTAAAAAATTCCCCTCGAATGTCCCCCTTTCAAATGTGCAATAGAGATTTTCTAAAGGGAAAATTCCCCCTTTTGTTCCTAGATGAATCTACTCCTTTTATAATACATTGATACTTTTACATAATATATGTTTGTTTGAATAGACTTTGTTGAAACTTTTTCGAACCGAAAGTTCCTTTTCTTGAAATCAAACAAATTTGGGTTTTTTTAATTAAATCAGTTTCTCCCACACAAAAAAGGATTTGTTTGCCTTTTGTTCATCCGATCTGATGTTTCCAGCAAAGCTCCTAAAACCAAATTTGTTGTCATGAATTTTGTATTTTTCTTGGTCCTTTTCTAGAGAGGTTTCTTGGTCAGATGTGGTGTCCAAACCTTCGAATATTATGGGATAGCAAATTGTTTTCCCCTCTAACTCTAAGCTTTCGACGCAACTTCTTTGGATTTGATTTGATTTTGGGAATTGGATCTATATCTTTCTTACATGAAAAAACAACAAAAAAATATTATTTATGGTTTTATTGTTGCAAGAATCTAGTGGTTTTTTTTGGATGCAGTTTAATTTCATAACTATTTTATTTTGCATATTTTTTGGGGAATCTAACTCATGTATTTGGATAGATTGTGGTTTCTAAATTCTTCCCCTCTAGCTTAGCTTTCAAAAGAGACATCTCGGGCTTAAATTTTTACCTTCAAGTTGAAGATATGACTTCCAGAAATAGAGACTCAACAACTCTTGATTTGGGTTATATGAGTGGATCTTAACTGTTGATTTTAAAAACCACGAATTCATTATGAGAAACACCCTTTTCATTAATTCATGCCCATTTATTTTCACATGGAGTGAGGTTTAAAACATTCCCTCTCCTCACATAATTAACGAGAAGTATGGGTCATACTTAGCTCATGGAAAAACCAACATGCAAAGGTGAGTGGGTCCCACGTGGGCCAATAAAATAATGTATAAAAAAAACTTTGATGTACTTTGTACCATTTGATATCATGCTTCCGGATATATTGGAGTGAAATTATAATTTGAAAAGTACTTGATAACTTGAGGTTTCGAGGTCCAAGAAAATTCCATTGATTATTGTTCATATAAAAAACATTATAGTTTCAAAATAGAAAGGTTATATTGTGGTGTGTTAATTCATATTTATGAAAGAATGAAATGAAATACAGATAATGAAAAAACATATAACTATAATGCAAATTTAAATTCAATTCATTTATAACAAAATACTCAAATTGTTTACAAGAAAAATGGAAATAAATGAGTTTGAGTGATGGTAGTTACATGCCTTTTGAATTATGTTACAATGAGGTTCATAGGAATTTTTATTATTGAGAAACAAGGTAAAACCCTAAGAATACAAAATCCTAACCCTAGGATATGAAGCACCAAAATTTTATGGGCCCCATTGGGGTTTAGTTGGTACACCAACCTCCCAGGGTTGTAAATTTGGCATAGGATATATGTTTGTCGTGTATGATACCTTGTTAGAAATATATATATATATATATATACATATATATCCAAGGAAATAAAATTTAAATAAAAAACCCCTAATGTAAGCTACTAGTTGTCCCATATCCAAAAAACCATCTCTTAGGGCCCTAAAACGACTCCAAAAGTTCACGACCAGAAAAACTGCCAAAATAGTAAATTGTGCTAGAATTAAGGAAAATAAAAGGAAACAATGTTGGGGGTCCAAGTAGAATATGTGGGTGGCCACAAATATCCAATTAGATCAATCCTCCCATCTTAGGAAGCAATGGTCCCCATTCCTTTGAGCGCCTCCAGGACATGGGGAAACTTTTGTTGAACTTGGTCCGTGGTAAGCCACTTGCCTTGGTGTAAGAGTTGGCCAAGTTTCACAACCTTATATAGTTCAATCCTTTGATGGCGAGTGTTCATGATTTGTGTGTCCATGATCTGATCAATTATGGCCTATTCCATGTGATGGGCCTTATTAATAGGTAAATAATAAGGCCCATCTATCCTTCCTTCAACCCATATTTACCTCTTTCCTCGCATTGAATGACATATTTTTTACTATTATGTGGTTGTTAGGAAGTCAAGAGGACGATTTTCATATATTCTAGCCTAATGTGATTAATGTGCAAGTAAACAAAAGCGGCATTAGAGTGCATTTAATCAGACAGATATTCATGAAGTTTTTGTGTGATATTAAAAACTCATTATTTTTACTTCGTGGGGACCCTTTAAAAATAAATAGTAAATTATTTTATTTAATTTTTAATTAAGTCAAAAAAATTTAGGAAATAAAGTTTTTTACAGTCATTTTCATTCTCTTAGCGTGGCATCGCAAATCACACAAATTACTAAACTCCTTAAACAACTTTAAAAACATACTAAGTCATGCTTAAAGTTATTATATGCACTAAACCCTTTTATTATATTAAACTCTTATTTGGTAAATGCTTTTAAATGATCATATAACCAAAAAATTAGATCGTACATTATAAAACGATCGCAAATTTTAAGCAATTAGGTAAGAATTGCGACAAATGACCAATTTAACCTAATAAGAAATATAACAAAGTCCGATAAAGCGTTAGCCGCATGGGTTCTTAAAGCACATTTCGCATTTTGCAAGATATAACTAAAAGAAAGTTTATTACCGCATAAAAATTGCGATGTGCGATTTGCGCAGATCACATTTCACGAGATTTATTGGTAGCATCACAAGTGGAAATAGTTATAAGTTTTGATATGCGATCAACTGATAGTTAATTTCTCAAGTATGTGAAATGATTCACGTCAAATCAAACTGAATATGAGATCTAACGCCTTAAATTGATCAATAAACATTTCACGTGAAGGTGTGTAAGAGATTTGATTTAAAAGATTATCGGTAATTAACAACATTTAATAGAGTAAGGTTTTGATAGATTCATATCTACTTCTAGCTTATTTGAAATGATTGAACATTGGATTTGTTTTAATTCTATCCACCTTTTTGTTCTCTATATTCTTAACGTTTTCTTTGTTCGCTTGAAATCAGGAAACCACCTAATGGAGAAAGGAAATAGAGAAGAGAAAGAATGGAAAATAAATTTCCCAAGCATCACCTACCGAATACTCAGATATGTCTCCCCTATTCTCAGACACCACCTGCAACAAATATTGCGTAAGTTCTTCATGGGAGGAAATGTATAAGTTTTTCGAGGATGAAAATCCAAATGTAATAATCAGAGTTACTATAGCAGGCGCATCAGTTCCTTCAAACCCAACATATTTCGACATTGCATGCCCATTCATCCATAAGGTAGTAGCAAGGCCAAAGATTCTCCCCTATACAGATATGGTTAAGTGGGTAATTGACCACTTGAACATAGAAGACACAACATTCAAGGATTCAAAGGGCGAGAATATCGGTTCATTAAGAGTAGAAGATTTGAGGACAATGTACCACTTACCCATCCCGCAATAGAATTATGACAAAGCTTTAGAGAAAAAAATCTAGACTTGATAAAAGTCATAAAGGAATGGAAGGATGACCAAGGTAAGCTTAACAAGATCAACTCGGTACGTACCCAATAGAAAAATTCCTTCCCCTTATTGTTATGCTGCCGGTATGTTGTGTAGATTATATGAAAAATCTGATACCACTAGGTTTTCTGTAGATTGGGCCCCATTAATTGACGCAATCGTCAATTCCTTAATTTTAAATTGGGCAAATATCCTATCTAATAATTTATCCAAAAATATCATGGAGTATAGGAGTAAAAGAAGTGTCTCATCCAGAGAAATACCCCCCTTTTACATGAGTGCCTATGTTATGGATGCAATTTTCTTTTCTTCTAGTTTTCCTACCATGGGATGGAAATGGACGACCAAAGACCGTACTCCAATCCACATTTACCACATAGCCCTCTGGGAATCAGAATTTTGAACTGCATTTTTAAAAAAATTTCCATAGAGTCATGTTGCCTATGCACTAGATTATATTCAATGAGAAATCCCATAGGGTTTCCAAAGAGACCAATATAGACATTTTTCCCGTTGCTAGATGGTTTGCAAAGAAAAGTTTCACCTATGTCAAAGTATTTGAGAGTTATGCTTCTCCTCATGTCTTGCCATATTATGTTCCTGACAAGTTACTTGCTAGAGAGATTGCATACCAGCTTGTTATAAATGTTATTTCAAAACAACTTAAAGATGCTAAGAAGTCTGTTTGGCCTAATTTTCCTTTACAATGTAGTACTTTTGCACTTTTTGATATTGTCCATGCCTACAAGGAAGTTTCAAATGTTAATTTGTTGAATTTGGCTATAATGCCAAAACAGACATATGACCCCAAAGATGTGATTAAAAATTACGTCACATAGCTCAAATTAAAGCCTTTTGTGAAAGAAATAGATAGGTTTGATGATTTATTTCAAGGCATTGAAAAGTTTTCAAATGTACTAAAATTTGCATCCAGTCAACTCAATCAAGAGGACTTGGAAGCTTTGCAAGAATACAGAAGAAAGAGACTGGAAAGGATCCCTCTAGATTTATTATCTATTGAATATGTCAACAGACCTACTCCAAGTATTATCTTGGATAATGAAGTTAAATACATGTCTGAAGATGAGTCAGGGTAATCAGAACATCAATCTCAGAATTCAGTTAATTCTGAAAATGAATCCAAAAAAAGAAATGACAACTCAGAAAAGGTAATTGATCAAGTAATCAAAGAGATTGAGATGTAGGAGAAAGGGAGTAATAATGGAACAGAATCATCTTCCCAAGAAGTTCAACACAATCAAGATACATTTGATCAGTCAAAAATATCTCAGCCAAAGGATTTGAAGAGTGAATGGGATAAGTTTTCTAAGGCAATAAAAAATCCTCAAACAAATCCCAATACTGATCACTCTACCAGTTTTCAGACGCCAGAACATTCTCAGAAGTTAGTAGAAACTTTTACTCCACTACAACAAGTTCCTGAAACTCATGACTGAGAGATCATTCTGGCTTATCCTATAGAGAAGATAGTGTTACAAGTTGAGGAAATCCCTTCAATAGATGTCTTCTATAGTCCTAGTCATAAGGATGTAGTCAAGAGGAGAAAAAGGAGAAGAATTGTTGATACAGTCTCAAGTATTACAAATGAATCTGTAGATGTTTTATGGAAAGATCCCCTAGCTGATCCTACGGAACATTTAACCAAACTATGACAATTTGCAGGGGCATATGCTATTTCCACTGTTGATAAGGCCACTGAAGTTAAAATTTTACTAAAGCAGAGAGAAGATAAAATACAAGATTTAGAGAGACTGTTAGAACAAGAAAAATCTAGCTCCAGCAATAAAATGGAATTGAAGATGTCCCAATTTCAAAAGGATTCTGAAATTTTAAATTTGTAGCATCAAGTACAACTCACTAAGAAGAAAACACTACTAGAAGCAGCAATAAACAAATTACAAAACCATCCACAACTAGAGCAATTCATAAAGGAAGCATTGGATGTGAATGCTAATATAAAGCAACAACACGAAGTATTTTTCCAACAAGCTTATATTACTAGCTCTTATTGTGACTCAAGTGAGGTATTGATCTGGCAAGTAGTTATCCAAAAACTTTAATGTAAGAAGATCGAGAAGAAAATAAATGAACACACTCAATGTCAAGCATCAGACTCAGGCAAGGAAGTCGATCTAACCCAAGTATATAAATTCCACAAATATATCTTATTTAAGGATTGGGAAGCACAAATAAATCAAGTAGAGAAAGCAGCAACGAAATCATCAAGGTTAACTAAGGAAATTATTGAATCTGTATGTGAACAACTTTTGAAAGCAAAACTTATCAAAGAGTGCATGCCTAAATTTCTCTCAAAATTTAAGCAGCTGGAAACAAAAGGCGTAAATGCAGGAAGAAACAATTAAAAAAGTAAATAATTTTAATCAAGAAAATTAATGGAATTTTCTGATGAAACCTTATCATCAGTACCAAACCCTGCAGTCTTTAATAGATTCAACAAAAATATCACAGCTAGCACTCTCAAATGCGGTATTCAAGGGATAGGTCGGATCGAAGATTTCGCAGCCAGCTCAGCTCAAACCCATGCTAGATATTTGTCAACTTTGGGATCAAATCCAAATGGAAGATCATAATTCATAGTCATATCGTTACTTTATTTTCCTAGATTGTAGTTAAAGTTTGTCTTACGAGGATGGTTGTTTGAAAGCTCCTCTATTTTTATGTAATAATCTATTTTTAAACATATTTAGTTTAGTATTTAAGCCCCTCTCATGCATTTGGAGAAGGGTCCAGAAATTTTTCAAAAACATTTGCAAAGAATGCACTTTTGTAATTTTGTGAATGCTTTGATGAATTAATGGAACACAGTTTGTTATCTTTTGACATTTGAAGTTGTTTAACTCATGTTTCACTATTGTACTCTTTAAATTTATTTAAATTGAAGAGGAGCATATATGTACTGTCAGTTTACATGAGTAGGACTTCATACATATGGTACTTATATTCACTTGTATTAAGTTTTACTTTCTTGATTAACACTTATCTTTTTATTGCATTATATATTTGAAACGTCATTATAGATGAATATTAAATGCACTTTTGTACTAATATTTGTCTGTGATTTCTTATTGAATATATAATCACACATATGAATGCAATATATTTTTCATTATTTTTCTAATCAAACTATTTTGTTAGAAGAATCATATTTACATAATTTTCATCTCAGTTCAACTGTTAAATAATATACATTACTAATAGTTGAAATATATCTCTTTAGATCGCATAAAGGAAGAAACACCCCAGGTATATATTAGAATTAAATAGTGTTAGATAGATGCATTTGATAGATTAGAATCATTTTCAATTGCATGTTATATAATCAAAACACACCCCAAAATCATCCTTATTTGGAAACTGGTCCCATTATCCCCAGTCGGAGCCACCACATCAAATGGAAAAGGAGGTACTTTAAGGTCTGGACCAGGTGGTTTTCCCCAATGTTGTGGCAACGCAATTCTGAGGCCTCAAAATTTTGGCGCTAAAAGGAGGGCCTTGTGAATGGAAAGGTGGTCTGATCAATCTAAAGGTCAATATAAAAGTCTCTCTCCCTCTAGATCCCCATCAACTTCCAGAAAATTATCTAGATCTACATCTTTAAAATTTGAAGTTGAACATCCTTCTCCAAAGTCTCCTAGTGATAATCAATCCATACTGTCTCCCAATTTTCATCAAAACTCCCGTGAAGTTCATTTTTTGATAGAAAATTTAGAGAGAGTATACATTTCTGCTGAAAAGCCTGAAACTTCTCAAACATCTAAGATTAGTATTTTGTCTTCTTTACAACCTCAAAGAATATTAACTCGATCAAAAATTCAAAAGACAAGAATCCTTCCTTTTTAGTTTCTCATTGATAGTTCTAGAAGGAGAATAAAGAGGACTCAATCATATTCAATCACCAATGAGATATTATCCCATTCACCTCCATTACCTCCACTCACTTCCACCACTTCCATTCCAACAATTCGTGTTACTTTAACTAGTTCCAGTACTCAGACTATTATCCCTTCAACTAGTTCTAGCACTTAGCCTGCCTCTTCTTCAACTCAAGCTCAATCCATCACATCCACCCAAGGTCCAATGACAAGCCAAGTACCTCCACCAAATGTACGACCATGGAACAATCCATGGGTCGTAAATATGCCCACCCCTCTTCATGCTCTACCAAAATCACCTAAAATATGGTTACCCAAATTTAATCCTGATGATGGTCTTCCGACAGAAGAACACATTCATAATTATATGTTAGCCATCAATTTAAAAGAGGTAGCTAAAGAGGATTGTGTTGTAATATTATTTTCATACACTCTCACAAGGTCTGCAGGATCCTGGTATTTTCATTGCATGCTCGCTCTATAACTATTTGGAATATGTTCGAAGAACAATCTAGCTAAGTTTGGGGATGACAGGACTACTGCTATGCTCATCAATGATTTATAAAATATAAAGGCTAAATCGGGGGAGAAAATAAAATATTTTAATTCAAGATTTAATAAATTGCTCAAAAAAAATCCTGCTACAACAGTTCTTGGTGCAGAAGTTCAAATTGAGTGGTATATTTCATCTCTTCCATCCAATATAGCCATTTTTGTTGATAGAGAAAAATTGCCTACACTTGCAGAAAACATGAAGGAATATTTATCTATAGAGAAACACATAATCACCCTTGAGAAGAAGAATTCCCAAGAAGATAGAAAATAAAATAAGGTATCCTTCAAACATGATTCAAAAAAGAAGCCATCTAAAGACCCTTTTGATGTAGATAGTCTTCAGAAAGTTTTAAAGATTATGACAAATGAGATGGTTGATGTCAAGAAACAAGTCACTGAAAATTCTAGCTCAAAAAAGACTATTAGAACCTTCAAGAAAAATTAGTCCTCTAATACTCAACCACCGAATATCATATCTAACGCTAAGTCTGATCAAGATACAGAGGAAGAGAAAACAGAGGAAGAATAAAACGAAGAAGAAGAAGAAGTTAAACTAAATGGAATTTAGGATTTCATCCTATCAAATGAATACCAACAAGAAGCTTTACCTGTAAGTACAAGGAGAAAGAAGACTATTGAAGCAACACAACCAAATCAACAACAGAAGAATTCAACACCTGCTAAGGATAAAACAGTAAGTAAAAAGCCAACTTCTAAGGCTACACAAACAAGTCCTGTCACTTCAGATACTCCTCCTATGTAAAAAACAATGGTAGTCTTAGACACTATTGAGTATAATGTAGTTGAAGATATGAAGAAGACCATGGCCAATATTTCAATTCACTAACTTACTAAATTAAAGCAGTAATAGAAAATCTTACTTAGAGATTTGAATGTGGTTCCTGCTTCAGCCTTACCTGCTCCAGTAGTAGTTCAAGCTGCTAATGAAATGGGTAAACCACCTTCTCCTTTAACTAAAATAGATGCTACAGATTTGATTATGATAGGTGATCGATCCATCTCTCATACTCCTCCATTTCTCTTAACCTATGAGATATATAATAAAAACATTCATAATTGTTTAATAGTCTCAAGGGATTACTCTAATATAATGCCAAAATCAGTCTGTGCTAAGTTGAACATAACTCCTCAGAGTTCTCATGTTCATATAGTACAACTTGATACAACTAAAGTAGAGTTTGTGGGAGAAATAAATTATGTTTCTATCATATTGTCATCAAACCCCAAGGTTGCTCAAATAATCAATATATTTGTGGATGATATTCCTGAGTTATACGATTTAGTATTAAGCAGAGACTGATCTGAAAAACTTCATGGATATTTTGCAACAGAGTCGTCACATATGTGGCTACCATACAATGGAAAGCCAAATCAAATCCGGGTAGACCGTGAAAAGTTCATGAAACATACAGTCACCAATATTGAAGGAATAAATGAGCCAGTAGCATTCAATAATAATATTATTGGAACTTACTTGGTAGAATCATTTTTGGTAAATTTCAATGCTCAACCATCACCCTTTTTCGATAATGCATTTATTTATCAGATCGAGAATTTTTCCAAAACAGAAATTTCGAAATGTAAAATTTTTGTAGATAAACCAGTAGTTAATTCTTTATTTTGGACTCCTTATTTTGATGGTTCTAAATATGAAGATGTTGCAGGAGTTGGTTGCATTTTAAAAAGCGCAGAAGTAGAAAAAACCATGTTATTTTGCAGAATTGAATTCGATTGCAAAAACAATATAGACAAATATGAAGCATTAGTCCAAGGTTTGTACAAAGCAATTGATCTTAACATAAAAAATCTGAAAGTCCTAGGAGATTTGGAAATCATTGTTAGACAGGTAAGAAATACCATTCATTTTAATTATGGACATTTAAAACATTAACAATCATTAGTCCAATAATTGTACACTCATTTCTTGGCCTTCAATATTTCTTCTGTTCTTAGAATACAGAATGCTAGTGCAGATCTATTGCCTAATGTAGCATCGAAGTTAATTCCATCTCAAGAATTTAGTCCTAATAGATTTTCCATTGAATTAAGTTTTAGACCATCTGTTCCTAACAATATTACCAATTGGAGAGTATTTGATAATGATTCAGATATCATATATTCCCTAACATCTGAAGGATCTTATGATAGTCAAATTTTGGATGAAAATGAACATGACACCCAGATAAAGGAAGAAAAAGATGAAAATCTAATTCCTAAGTCAATTTTCAAGTTAGAAGACCTCTATGATCTAAAAGATATGTTTAAAAGAGTTACTAACTCAAAAACTCAAAGTTATACCTTAATATTTGAGTTAGTAAATCTTGGAACTGATAAAAAACCTCAAAATGTCAATCTAGGTCTCGATATATCTTCTGACGAAATATTATCATTTATCAAGTTGTTAATAATGTACAAAAGTGTTTTTGCTTGGGATTACGCAAACCTTAAAAGATATGACACTTTTGTGATTCAACACACAATTTCAATGATTTCATATGAGAAACCTATACAGCAAAAATTGAGGAAGATTCACCTGAATCTTGAAAATCAAATCAAAACAGAACTGAACAAACTCATCAAATCAAAGATCACCTTTCTAGTTAGACATTCTAAATGGGTTTCAAATTTGGTTCCCGTCAAGAAGAAAAATGGTGATATTAGAATTTGTATTGATTTTAGGAATTTAAACAAAGCACGTCAAAAGGACAACTTTCCTTTACCAACTATGGAACAAGTACTGCAAACAGTAGCTGGTTTTGAGCTTACATATTTTCTAGATGGATTCTCAAGATATAGCCAAATTCTCGTACATCAAGATGACGGATTAAAGACTACATTCAGGAATAAGTGGGGAACTTACGCCTATCAAAAGATTCCATTTGGATTAATTAATGCAGGTGCCACTTTTCTGAGAGCTATGGACACAAATTTTAGGGGGCTTATCAATAAATTAGTGGTTATTTATTTAGACAACATTACAGTCTTTTCTAAACAAGCACCCAATCATGTGAAAGACTTAAAGCAAGTCTTTGAGCGATGTAAAAGGTATGGGTTCTCATTAAACCCAAAGAAGTCATTTTTTTCTTTAGATGAAGGAAAAATTTTAGGATTCATTGTGTCAAAGAAAGTTATCTATATTGATCCTGAAATAATTGAAGAGATTAAAATAATTCCTCTCCCTCATAACAAGAAATATATGCAGTCGTTTCTTAGACAAAATAATTTTATAAAAAGGTTTGTCCTTGACTTTTTGCAAATAGTTTTACCATTACAAAACATGATTATGAAAAATTAATTCCTTAAATGGGAACATAATGAAAGAGAAGCATTTGATTTGATCAAACAATCCATTATCAATGCTCCATTCTTGACTACCCCCAATTTTCTTAATCCTTTTACATTATATAATTTTTCATCGGATACGTCATATGTCGATGTTTTAACACAACTTAATGACCAACAAATTGAAGCACCAATATCATTTTTCAGTTCCAATTTGCAAGGTGCAGAATTAAATTACTCATATGTTGAGAAGCAAGCATTTGATGTATTTAAGGCTATAAATAGTTTCATACCATTTCTCCTAAAAACTCACACAAAAATAATAGTTCCATTCTTTGCAGTGAGACAACTATTAATGCAAAGAGAATTAGGAGAGAAAAGGGCTAACTGGGTTAACGCTTTACAAGAATATGATGTAGAAATTAGACCCTCTAAAATTGTTAGAGGTCAAGGTTTTTGCATAATTTTAACAGGAGCATCCCATTTATCATCAAAAGAATATTAAGGTAATAATGTGCAAATATCAGAGGTAAGCCTCAACTATGTGCAATCTCAATACGATGATCTCATATTTTATTTGAAAAATGGATATGCCCTAATTAAACTCAATATAAAACAAAACGTGCTTTGAGATTAAAGGCGAAGAAATATGAATTAATCAATGATGTATTGTTCAGAATAAACTTTGATTTTGTGCTATTAAGATTCTTAGAAAAATTTAACGCAAAGAAAGTCTTACAGCAACTCCATGATGGGCTGGTTGGAGGACATTTTGGAGGAAATACAACATCACACAAAATCCTGCATGCAGGTTACTATTGGCCTACACTTTTCAAAGATTCTCATGAATATGCAAGAAAATACAAAGTATGTCAAAATGCATTTGGAAGACAAAGGAAGCTAGCTTTCCCATTACAGCCAGTTAATATCAAACAACCATTTGAAAAATCAGGATTAGATACAATCGGTGAGATTGTTCCTAACTCTTCCAAACAACATAAATATATTCTCACAACTACATATTATTTTACTTAATGGGTGGAAGAAATTCCATTAAAGGTAGCCAACTCAGCGAATATTATCGATTTCATTGACCAATATATCATAACTAGGTTTGGATTACCTACTGCTTTAATGTTCGATATATCTTCTTATTTCTCAGGAACTGCCATGATAGAATTTGCAATCAAAAGAGGCTTTAAAATGAAGTATTTTGCAAATTATTATCCTCAAGGAAATGGTTTAGCAAAATCCACGAAAAAAAACCTGATTAGAATCATCACACGAACTGTTGATCAAAACCAACGAAATTGGCATGAGTCATTAATCTTTTCTTTTTGGGCAGACCGAATAACTCAGAAAGCTTCTATTGGCACTTCTCCATTCAATATTGTTTATGGAAAAGAATTTTTTCTTCCTAAAATTGTAGTTATTCCTTCTCTTTCCTTAGTTCAATTTATTGATGAATCTCCTTCTTCATTACAACTAAGACAATTTCAAATTCTTAAGTTAGAAGAAGAAAGAGAAAAAGCTAAACATACTCATGCACATCATCAACAGATGGTAAAAGCTTTATTTGATTCAATTTCTGTTACTCCAAAAAACTTCCAAATTGGTGATCTGGTATTGAAATGGGACGAAGCGCATGAGGAAAAGGGTAAACACACTAAATTTCAAAAACTATGGCTAGGTCCATTTCAAATAATTGAAGAAATAGGCCCGTAAACATTTTTATTGAAAGATCTATCAAGCAAAAGAGATTCATTTCCTGCTAATGGGCAGATTTTAAAGAAACAAGGTAACCCCTTCTATTCCCTATATAATAGTGTCTTTTAATTTTCCTTAGGAAAATAAAAATTGAACAACATTGATTTTTGGCTTTTCAAATAAAAATCTTAGATTATATTTTTGATTTTTCACTTATAGAAATAAGAAATGTTAAGGAAGCAATCGAAATATTCGAAAGACAAATAGATTCTATTTTCACTGAAAGATACAATTTCATTGAAGTTATTTATTCTTTGATGAACTCTCATCTTTATAAAGCATGATTATTCTGTTATAAGTCAAGAAAAGAATCTTTAACATAGTAAAGACTCTTTTACAGAGAAGCAATCTAAAACTCAAAAAATTATCATCCAGAATCCTCAAAAGGACCAATGATTCACCCCATCCAGGAAAACTTATCAATTTTTAGAAAGCAATTCTAAAAATACTATACTATAAAATCTTAAAAGATAATAAGTCTCATTACGATCTTGTTTACCAGGTTTATAGGGAAATAGTTGAACTGACATTACCAATACTGCCTACCAAAACAGGGTAATGACTTGAGATTATATCAAGAGGACAAGGGGTCTCATCAAGAGCCAACTTGATCAATTTAATTACAACTAGTGAATGGAATTATCATTATTTGGTTGCCAAGCCAAGACAATGGATTTTAAGTAAATAAAAATACAATACAAAAAGAAAAACAAGTTTCAAAAAAAAAATGAAGTGTATAAGGTTGGAATTTATTTTTTGGAAATTTTAAGAAAGACTGGATGGGACAATTAATTGTTGTTAGGTAAAAGGTAACCCTGCCAAGAGCTTAAATTGCCTATTGGATCATAAGGCTCTACCTGTGATAAAAGAGTAAATACTTATGAAGCTAATCTGGAAGAGCCACCTACTTTATCTTTTTGAACTGAGTAAACACTGATATAGATTCTCATACTTTTATTTTTAAAAGAGGAATTATTATGAATTATAATTAAGAGAGATTTTTTTGCTTAGTGAGATATTATTTATTCAAAATTCATTCCTGCAACTATGTTTATTTCAAAAAAGTTTTTAGAAATTTCAAGAAGTTAGTTAGAGATAGTTAGTTCTCCCAAGTGAATCGCCAATTTTTGTGCTATACAACAACCCCCATTTATTTTTACTAAATGGGGAACCTTTAAAAATAAATATCAAATTTATTTTGTTTAATTTTTAGCCTAAGTAATAATAAAAAAATAGGAAATAAAGTTTCTTTTTCTTTTCCACTTTCATTCCTTAGCGCGCATCACAAATCGTACAACTTAAAACATACTAACTCATACGAGTTGCGATATGCGTTAAACCCTTTCTGAAGTTGTATTAAACTCTTGTTTGTAAACACTTTAAACACTGTTATAAACGAAATTCACATCGCAAATTATAAAACGATCAAACTTATAAACAATTCAGTAAAAGTTGTGATTAAACGAACCCGACGAACCGATAAAGAAATAAACCTAAAACTCCAAAGTCTGATGAAGCGCAACGACTTGATTTCTCAAAGCGCATTTTTCATTTTGCAGGATATAACTAAAAGCAAGTTTATTACCGCATAAAAATTGTGATGTGCGATTTGCGAAGGTCACATTTCATGATATTTAGTGGTAACATCACAAATGGAAATAGTTATAAGTTGTGATATGCAATGAACTGATAGTTAATTTCTCAATCATGTGAAATTCTTCATGTCTAATCAAATTGAATATGAGATCTAACGTCTTAAATTGATCGATGGATATTTCACATGAAAGTGTGTAAGAGGTTTTATTTAAAATATTATCGTTGATTAACAACATTTAATAGGAGTAAGGTTTTGATAGATTCATACTTCAAGCATTTTTTAAATGATTGAACACCATATTTGTTTGAATTATATCCACCTTTATGTTCTCTATATTTTTAATGTTTTCTTTGTTCTCTTGAAATCAGGAAACCACTTAACGGAGCAAGGAAAATAGAAATGAGAAAGAAAGGCAAAGAAATTTCCCAAGCATCACCTATCGAAGACTGAGATATGTCTCCCCTATTCTCAGACACCACCTGCAACAAATATTGCAAAAGTTCTTCATGGGAGGCTATGTATAAGTTTTTCGAGGATGAAAAGCCAAGGGTAATAATCAGAGTTGCTACAACAGGCGCATCAGTTCCTTCAGACCCAACCTATTTCGACATTGCATGCTCATTCATCCATAAGGTAGCAGCAAGGCCAAATATTCTCCCCTATACAGATATGGTTAATTGGGTAATTGACCACTTGAACATAGAAGAAATAACATTCAAGGATTCAAAGGGCGAGAATATCGGTTCATTCAAAGCAGAATATTTGAGGACAATGTACCACTTACCCGTCCCGCATTAGAATTATGACAAAGCTTTTTTTCAAAGATTTAGAGCAAAACATCTAGACCTGATAAAAGTCATAAAGGAATGGAAGGATGACCAAGGCAAGCTTAAACGAGATAAACTCGGTACGTAGCCAATAGCACAAATTCCTTCCCCTTATTGCTATGTTGTCGGTATGTTGTGTAGATTATATGCAAAACCTGATACCACTAGGTTTTCTGTAGATTGGGTCCCATTAATTGACACAATCATCAGTTCCTTAATTTTAAATTGGGAAAATATCCTATCTTATAATTTAGCAAGAAATATCATGAAGTATAGGAGTAAAATAAGTGTTTCATCTAGAGAAATACCCCCTTTTACATGAGTGCCTATGTTATGGATGCAATTTTATTTTCTTCTAGTTTTCCTACCATGGGATGGAAATGGACGACCCAAGACCCTACTCCAATCCACATTTACCACAGAGCCCTCTAGGAATCAGACTTCAATCTGCATTTTTACAAAATTTTCCATAAAGTCATGTTGCCTATGCACCAGATTATATTCAATGAGAAATCCTAGGGTTTCCAAAGAGGCTAGTACAGAAATTTTTCCTGTTGCTAGATGGTTTGCAGAGGAAAGTTTCACCTATGTCAAAGTATTTGGGATTTATGCTTCTCCTCAAGTCTTGCCATATTATGTTCCTGACAAGTTACTTGCTAGAGAGATTTCCTACCAACTTGTTGTAAATGGTATTTCAAAACAGCTTAAAGATGCTACGAAGGTCGTTTGGCCTAATTTTCCTTTACAGTGCGGTACTTTTGTGCACTTTTTGATATTTTTTATGCCTACAAGGAAGTTTCAAATGTTAATTTCTTTCAAGGTATTGAAAAGTTTTCAAATGTACTAAATTTTGCATCTAGTCAACTCAATCAAGATGACTTGGAAGCTTTCCAAGCATATAGAAGTAAGAGACTGGAAAGGATCCCTACGAATTTATTGACTATTGAAGATTTCAACATACCTACTCCAAGTATTAGCTTGGATAATGAATTTAAATACATGTCTGAAGATGAGTCAGGGAAATCATAACATCAATCTCAAAATTCAATTCATTCTAAAAATGAATCCAAAAATAGAAATGAGAACTCAGAAAAGGTAATTGTAATGTCCCAAATGGGAAAATGTTTGCTCCATCGGGAACATCTTAGATGTTCCTATTTTTTTCCACCTCTGGGAGTAAAAAAATCAACACTGAACTATTTCAGAGATTGACTGCAGGGAAATTTACTGGATATTTCACCTTCACAAGGAAGCATGAGATCCAGAGGCTACCTGGCCCTCTATCAGACTCTGCCAACAGAACATGTCAAGAGCTAATAATTCCCTTCAAGGAATTTCTGCACCAGCTGCCCATGAGGATGTTATATAAGGAAGCCATTGTGAAAATAAGGCCATCCAATGCTGGGATACTTGGAACATATCTGATACCAACTCCCTATAGAATATAAGCTCAAAGAAGTAACCTTAAGCAGGTTATTTAGATCTCCCACCAACATGTATATCGAAACAATGCTCAATAAGGGAATCTTCAGCAGTAATAAACCTCCAATATGAACAGCAGTGAATAATGCATCATATAATGACAGAAGAGTACAAATCTGATACAAAATGTATAGCAGAAAATAATATACAAGATCCTTGAGGAAAATACCTCTCAAGGTGAGTGCAAATCAACCTTCAAGGAAAATGTACATAAGGATGAGAATACATTGCTGCATAAAACCCAGCTACTCTATTACTGCGCAGTCTCTAAGGGAAAATGACTGCAATATGATCTATATATGAGGATATAGCATTAAAAGCTCAAATAAATATGGGGGAGAAATATATCAACCCCAGAAAACATTATTGCCTCAATCCTCCAAGGGATTGGCTAAAATACATAAAACTAGAAAATGTCGAAGTTGCAGTCTAGCTGCTGCAACTCAAATATAATAAACAATAGGAGAAGGGAATAGATGTTGCAATAACAATGAAACCTCTTTCAATGATCTCCAAAGTGAAGGAGTTGATCTCCTTCCTGAAGATTGCACTCTCTAGTGCACAAAATTATCTCCTCCTGCAAACCCTCTCAGATAATAACGTTGTAGGAGAAGGGACTGCGCTGGGCATGAGAAGAAACAATGGCCCAATGCCAAGATCTGCAATAAAAGGCTTCGGAATCTCCTTTGATGATCTCCTAGAGGAAGAGATAGCTTCTCCTCTACAGAACAACTCCGGAAGTGAGATGTAAATGGTCCCTCACTGCAACACCATCAACTCCAGCGTTCTCTTGCTGCAAGAATAATGCAGTACCTGTAGATGAATGCTTTAGCCTCAAGCCATGATTTGAGGAAGATGAAGAACAATCTCTCCATGGCCTCCCATGGAAGAGAAAGGCATTCCTAAATAATAATCCCTCTTGTGCTAAACAGCAACAAGTTAAACAGAGCTTCAACTTCGAATTCTATTCTCCAAAACTGATCTCCACAATGCTCTCCTTCATCTTTATGCAATGTGTGCATGGACCCCACTCACATTATGGTTTCTCTCTCATTTCAAATTTCCCTCCACTCCAACTACGCAATCTTCTTGTGCAAGCTTCCCCTCTTGGATATGTTGTTGACTTTAGTCAACCATGGTTTAGCTCACTTGATTTTGGCCCCTTTTCACACTCGGGCTGCTATCTTAGCCACTTAAGTGAATTTTTTCACCTTAGAAGTGTTTATTAATTTTCTACATGGGCTCCCTCACCCACTTATTCACTTTTATTAACATAAAAGTAAAATTAATGTCCCAAATACTTTATTGAAAAATTTGGGACATTACAGTCCTCCCCTCCCAAAACTTGCTTGTCCTCAAGCAAGAGCAAGGATGAACTGCAAAAAGCCATCCAATCAAGGCATGGAGTTTGAAATATCCTCCTGTAGATCCTCCATCCTCAAGCAATAAACCAAACAAAATGAGTCACCTTCCAACTAGGCAACTCCTGAAAGTACTCCTCCACCTTGTGCTCATGAAATAGGTGGGCTGAATTTCTGAACTTGGTAAGCTTCATAGCCTACCCCATGTTGTCCTCTTCTCCACTTATGATGAATGTGGAGTTAAATCTGAACTTGGGCTGCAATAGTGTTTCCTTCAAGAGGCAAAATGAAGTCTAGATCCCCAAAATATCTCTCCTCCAACGCTGCAAATCAAGCTGACACAAATCCTCACATATGTGATGAGTTGGAATCCATCAACATATGGTATTCAAGCAATCATATGGTCCACCTCATGGAAAAACACATGGCTGAACATGGTGGCCGTATCATCTTCCATATTCCCCTTAGAGCATGTGCTACAAAAAGAATGGAGGTTTTCTTCCACAAAGGGCACATCCACCCAATGAGTCTCTCCCTCCTCAAGATACATATGGGGCTGCTGCTGATATATGGCTGAAATAAATGGCCTTCATGAGAGACCCAAGCCACCCCATCAATCATACAAACCATGAAATGCCTCCTCCAAAATTTTGAACTCTCCAAATAACTCCTCCCACATGAAGGAAAGAGATGAAGCTTGGCAATCATGGACCGCCCATTGCTTCTCCTGAAACATATAGCATGCAAATTGGGGAGAATCATACTCCCAATGGGCATCATCGACTCATATCCCACTCTCCAAATAATCTCCCCATGAACCAATAAAAATCTGCAATGCATGGAAGCAAAATCAATAGAAGCAAGTTGTCTCATGACAACCGGAAAGTGGATCATTGTTCCACCAAGGGAACCTGCGCAGTGCACTCCTAGCCTGCATCAAAATGAAAAATAACAAGTGCTTTACAGCCACTTTTTGCTGCCACATTCATCCTGAAAGATGTGATCATGAAAACAAAATTTTGTGCCAAAGGTGCACACCAAAACTATGTGGCTTTCCTCCACAACCCTTTGCTGAAATAGCCATCCTTTTGCTGCAATGAACCATAAGTACAAAAAAAATACAATGTGCAAGAAGGAAGGATCCCTCTTGATCTGAAATACTGCTCATAAAGATAAGAGAGTGCAAATCATGTCACAAAGAGTTACCTCCCTCATCATGTACTTTGGCCTTTGAGTTCGAATGGCTCCAGTGAAAAGTTCCCCTTACTGCAGCATAGTAGGGGAGTGGTTGTGCCAACCATCTCATCATCTATTGGGCTATGCATCTAGCCAAATTCTGATATACATCCATTATAAATCCCTCCCAAGTGGACTCCTCCATCAATGAAGAAAAGTCATAAAAATGCATGAAAGAAGAATCCATAAACATTGCATGTAGATCCCTCTTCTTGTGCTTGTGCAACCAAGCCAAGAAAGTCAAAATGTAGTGAGGAATGCTTCCCTCCATTACTCCTTCATATGCATCATCTACATGCCTCCAAGTATATCACTTGTGAACTGGCTTTGAGAACACTCCAACAAGTAGTCCAAGCTCTCAAGTGACAACGCTGCTGGCCTTTGGATTAGGGCCACTGTCAACTCAAAGCTCCCCTCTTTGACATGAATCTTGCCAAGGACTCCTCCCATCATGATGCTGCAAATGTAGATCTCCTCCCATGAATAAGGTGTTGCTTGGCATCCAAGATCAAAGATCAATCCTCTTGCACTATGCTAGTGCCTCCTCTTACTCCCGCAACATGCAAACAAAATCTGAGCAACAAGAATTTTTGTTGCTCCCTCACACTCCCACCATAACCAATCTGAAATGGAAACATAATGAGTGGTAAGAGTAATGCCACCCCATCATGATGCATCCATACTCTCCCTTTTTTTCCACCAAGTGAAATAAGTGTGAAATGATCCTGGGACCTATGGGTTATGGATCCTCCACATTTCCACTGGGCACACATCATCCATCAGGTTCTGATCTTTGGTGTAAGTGTCCTGCCTCTTGATACTCCTTTCACAAGAGTTACCGTTGTCCCAAAAAATAATCCTCCTCTTGCATTTCATGGGACATTGAAATGCAATCTCCTTATGAAAAAATTTCAAAACCCCACCCTCACATGTGATGCATGGCTCATCAATAGTGCATGAGGATGATGAGGGTTTCTTTCCTCAAAATGGCACAGTGCATTAAAAGTCCCTCCTTAAGACAATCAACATGCAATAGTGTAAAACCCTCCATAATAGATGCAAACGCATGCATACCTTGGAGAGATCTGGAAGAATCTTGTTGCAAGAGTCTCCTCCTCAAATGTGCTAGCTGCCTCAATAGCTGAAGGTGGAGGCTGCTTCTCCATGAATGTAACAGCACTAGCATCTGCCTCTGGTAGTGACAGCTCCTCCCTCCTTTGGCCAAATATTCTGATCAATATTTGAGAAATATCAGCAAGAGTAGAAACCCTTGCATGCCTCCCATGGCTGAACCACCAAGTTCCTTTCCTCTTTCTGTTGAACAAGTGTGAAAAAGATAGAGCCTCTTGGAGGACTCTAGGGTTTGTTCCATATTCAGCAGATACTCACTTAGAATTTGAATTCCAAGTGTTCTCCATGCTTCTGCTCTGCTCCTCTGTGATAATAGGAAGTGCATGGTCCTTCCTCATCTCCTTCTTCTATTTCCTCAACCCCCTTGGAGAGGTTGTTGCTGGACCCAAAACTGATGAGCTTGATCTCATATTCTACATCATCTCTGATCTCTTCTTCTCTGAAATTCAAACTTCATAGTTTGATTCAAGTTCGAAGCTCTGATACCACTGTAATGTCCCAAATGGGAAAATTTTTGCTCCATCGGGAACATTTTAGATGTTCCTATTTTTTTCCACCTCCGGGAGTATTAACAATCAACACTGAACTATTTCAGAGATTGACTACAGGGGCATTTACTGGATATTTCACCTTCACAAGGAAGGATGAGATCCAGAGGCTATCTGGCCTTCTAGCAGACTCTGCCAACAGAACATGTCAAGAGCTAATACTTCCCTTCAAGGAATTTCTGCACCAGCTGCCCATGAGGACGTTGTATAAGGAAGCCATTGTGAAAATAAGGCCATCCAATTTTGGGATGCCTTGGAACATATCTGATGCCAACTCCCTATAGAATATAAGCTCAAAGAAGTAACCTTAAGCAGGTTATTCAGATCTCCCACCAACATGTATATCGAAACAATGCTCAATAAGGGAATCTTCAGCAGTAATAAACCTCCAATATGAAAAGTAGTGAATAATGCATCATATAATGACAGAAGAGTACAAATATGATACAAAATGTATAGCAGCAAATAATATACAAGATCCTTGAGGAAAAGACCTCTCAATGTGAGTGCAAATCAGCCTTCAAGGAAAATGTACATAAGCATGAGAATACATTGCTGCATAAAACCCAGCTACTCTATTACTGCACAGTCTCTAAGGGAAAATGATTTCAATATGATCTATATATGAGGATATAGCATTAAAAGCTCAAATAAAGATGGGGGAGCAAGATCTCAACCCCAGAAAACATTATTGCCTCAATCCTCCAAGGGATTGGATAAAATACATAAAACTAGAAAATGTCGAAGTTGCAGTGTAGCTGCTGCAACTCAAATATAATACAACATATGAGAAGGGAATATATGTTGCAATAACAATTAAACCTCCTCCAATGATCTCCAAAGTGAAGGAGTTGATCTCCTTCCTGAAGATTGCACTCTCTAGCGCACAAAATTATCTCCTCCTGCAAACCCTCTCAGATAATAACGTTGTAGGAGAAGGGACTACGCTAGGCATGAGAAGAAACAATGGCCCAATGCCAAGATCTGCAATAAAATGCTCCGGAATCTCCTTTGATGATATCCTAGAGGAAGAGATGGCTTTTCCTCTACAGAACAACTCCGGAAGTGAGAACGAAATGGTCCCTCACTGCAACACCAGCAACTCCAGCGTTCTCTTGCTACAAGAATAACACAGTAGCTGTAGATGACTGCTTTGGCCTCAAGCCATGATGTGAGGAAGATGAAGAACAATCTCTCCATGGACTCCCATGGAAGAGAAGGGCATTCCTAAACAGGAATCCCTCTTGTGCTAAATAGCAACAAGTTGAAGAGAGCTTCAACTTCGAATTCTATTCTCCAAAACTAATCTCCACAATGTTCTCCTTCATCTTTTATGCAATGTGTGCATGGACCCCACTCACATTAGGGTTTCTCTCTCATTTCAAATTTCCCTCCACTCCAACTACGCAATCTTCTTGTGCAAGCTTCCCCTCTTGGGTACGTTGTTGACTTTAGTCAACCATGGTTTAGCTCACTTGATTTTGACCCCTTTTCACACTTGGGCTGCTATCTTAGCCACTTAAGTGACTTTTTTCACCTTAGGAGTGTTTATTAATTTTCTAAATGGGCTCCCTCACCCACTTATTCACTTTTATTAACATAAAAGTAAAATTAATGTCCCAAATACTTTATTTTTCAAAATTTGGGACATTACAACCATTAATTATAATTTCACATATATTGAGGAAAGACAATTCATTATCTAGTTAACCGATTTCACATTGAACCCTATATGGATGAGTATCCCTAAATAAAGCCAGTTTTCTCTAGCATATGCCTTGGAAAGACAAACTAACATTGCTTGTAATTTTTTTGGTTTCATGTTATAAATTCCTTCTAGGGAAACTCCTATTCTGTAATGGATTTGTTTCCCAAGAAGGATGCAAAATTGTTCTAATGACATGGAATCAGCTTAGTGAATTTTGACCCTACATGACCAAGGAACTCAAGAGCCTTGGTCGCATCAACAATAGCATCCTCCATTGAAAATAGTACAATCTCCAACCTAGAAACATCGAAATTATATATAGTTATAGTTCATAATTGCAAATGACCATAGATTGTAGCACTCCTTAAATAAATTCAAACTTGAATAAGAACAAACACAAAATTTCACATTACCCTTCAGTAAGATGTCCTTGATTTAGCAAGAAAGGCTCAGACTTGCATAAATGTGTAAGCAGATTCCCCAGAAGATCAATTTCAACATCTTTCCTGAAAAAAGAATATAATGTCCAAAGCGAAACCATAGTTGAATGGAACAATGGTGCTTTAAGGTCATCTACACAAAAATTTTCCTCCTTCAAATCTCACACTGGATGGTATGTCATGCAAAATTAAGAAAAAGTCAGGGAAACTTGTTGAATTCTCTAAAAGACATAATGAAAATGCATAGAAGCTTTGTAAAGGAATGCACTTGCAATATTCTTTGATTTCCATTTCATCCTTTTTCCTAAGTTGAACCTCAATGAGTTGTGAAATCAAATTTCTTTGAGAAGAATGTTCTTACAGTTGAAATTCAGCATTTGCAGTCTTCCCACCTCTAATGGAGGAATGGAATCCTGCTAATGGAGGAATGGAATCTTTAATTGATGACACAGCATCAAAGATCAAAGCAATGAAACAAAATCACTGTGGAAAGAAATATGCAAAACTTGCTCATTTTTTGGATATCAAATATGCTCCAAGTATGGGCACAAACATGAGAGTTGAATTCTCAACTCTCTAGGCTCTTGTCAATGTGGTCAACCAAAAAGATGTCAAAAAATAAATATTTTAGGGGATTCAAAACTTGTTGTGGATTGAATCTACGACAAATTAAGCATAGTGGCCCCTCATTTGGCTCACATTTTGCAAGGTATCAAACAAGTCAACAACAAGTTGGATTGGTTCTCTTGTGGCCATATATACCATGAATTCAATACCCTAGCAAACAAGCTCTCCAACTTATTCCACAAGTGCTAGAATACCAAGAGTATACGAATAATAATTGTGGGGGTTGTTGAATTCCATATCTAGTTTTTTTGTCTCGCTTATTACTATATTTTGTGATGATATATGTAAACGATCCAATGATATTATCCGAAAAGTGATAGAGATTTTTTTTGGCTTTTAAAAGCTCGCACAATTGGAACAAACTTTTATTACTAGAAATCAATCAATTACTTCTACATACCACTAAAAGTGGCAAAAGCTCTATAACCTTTGATCAACTTGAACATCAAGCACACTAAGAACCTCGACAATGGGGCTCTAATAACATCGCCAAAGATCCAAAATTGACAAAGCACAATTTAATGAGTATTGATTAGTCAAAATTACCATGTGGATCAACTACTCATGTCAAAATGATGGTATATTGGATTAGGTGTGGGTTGCACGTGCATTTGAAAGAGTGAACACAACGTGGATAAAGAACATTGACTACACTAGGAACCTTGACAATGGGGTTCTAATAACATGGCCAAAAATCCAAAATTGACAAAGTACAATTTAATGAGCATTGATTAGTCAAAAGTACAATGTGGATCAACGACTCGTGTCGAAATGATGGTATATTGGACTAGGCGAGGGTTGCAATGGCATTGGAAAGAGTGAACACAACGTGAATAAAGAGTCACTTGGAGAAGGAATACAAGGAATCGCAGTCTTGGTTGCACATATAGGGATGGTCAAACAAGCAAGTAGAAGCATTTGTGACACCATAAAAATTGGCAACTCATTTTTTCTAAGAGACATCCAAAAGAGTCATCCAAAAGTGCATTTTTTATAGGGAAAATTCTTAAAATCCTCCTTTTGGAATATGCATTCTTCACATTTGGGAAAATTTTCCATCTACATTTCCCACAGAGATATGTAGAGAAATGTTTCTTCAATCGTCCCAAAAAATGGGAAAAATATAAAAACCCTTTTGGGAAAATGCATTTCCCTCTATGTTTCACCGCATTTCCCAAAAGAGGTATGTGGAAAAATGTTTCTTGGAGCATCCTACAATAAAAAGACATATTTGGAACATGGGAAACATGGAGGTGACCCCTCCCACCCTAAGGGACACATCCCCATAGGACAATGGTTTTTTTCATTCATTTAGTGGCATTTCTGAGTCATCATTGCTCATTTGTTTATGAATACAAAGTTTATCATATACTACTATGTTGAATGGTAGGCATGTGTCAAAGCCCTATAAAAAGAGGAGCTGCTTCAGATAGAATCAAGGCCAAGGCCTCACAATTGGGACTAAACTTTCATAGTTACAATATAAGCATGTGGACAACAACACAGTGGAAATTCATTATAGTAGAGACCTTACAAAACCATATTTTCTTGATGATCACAGAGGCTTTGGTATTTCACCAAGCATAGCATATATTGTCATCTATTGGTAAGGTACATCTATAAGACCTCATTTACAGATACTTCCAAAAATTTTCCTTGGAAAGATTACTTTTATTTTAACAATCAAAGAACTTCTATAACAATTATTGTTGACTAGTGTAAAAGCATAGCTATGAAAGAATGGAAAGGTGTTGTGGGCTATATCTAACATGCACAAATCAAGAATTGAATAAGTAGGAAGTGATGCTATCCAAAATCATGGTGTAAAATGACCAGTATTAAACTTTTTCCACTTCATACCATCACACTAGTGTGTTTGTAGCAAAAAAATGGTAATGTTGAAGGTATAACTACGACAATGTAAAAGAAAATATCCACAGTGCAAAATTTTCAGTTTGAACCATAGATATGAACTTAAAACACATTTTGGATAAGAAGTACATACTTGTTCAAATGCTGAGAAAAATTCCAGAAACTGCAATGTTGATCCAACATCATTTGATGAAAATTCTATGCATGTAATCAACTACAATGGCTTCCCTTGGGGCAAAATTATTTCATCCATCTCTTTCTTGTCTTTGCATTTCTTCTTCTTCAAATTCACTTTTTCTTCACTGAAAATCAGATACAGAAATAGACTGATCATTGATCCCCTTGATACCTTGATCCATGTCAGACTGGTTTTTGGTGGTTTGCACCATACACCATGGAATGCCACATATGCATGTAACACCAACTTTAATTTTTTTTACTAACTCCACTTTTACACCAGAAAATATAGCACCAATTGAGTATCCCACATTATCCCCACATTATCACCACTTTTACACTACTATTTAAAAAATAAAGATTTTTCAAATCATTTACAAATAGTAGTGCTAATGTGAAGCTAAATGACCGTTCTTCTTGTAGTGTTACATGCATGACACTACATGCATGAATAGAAGATGAATTTATTTATTACGGAAAAAATATGTGTGGAAAAAATTATTGCATAAGTGGTGGTAGTATGCATATTTTGATATATGTGCTAGAATTAATACATGAACATATTTCCTAACAATTTTCACTAGCATGCTGGTATGTATAAATGCTACCTAGCTATTTCTAGAGATAAATTCAATGAGGATACTTGATTTTATAGGAATATATACTCAATGAGTATGAAATAAATATATATATTCTGGATTATCAAGAGTTTGACTCCTAGAAAAAAGGACATGCAATTTTAAATAAACGAGAACATGTTTCATAATGACCAATAATAGAATATTGGCCAAAACGTTTCTTTGTTTTCAGGCTGAGGGATGAGACTGAAGTCTGTAAAAAGTGGGCATGTTTGTTTTTTAAATAAGCTAAACGAAAAAAAACCCAAAGTTTTGTTATAATTTTCCACTTCCATTTCTTAAATAGATGCTCTTTTCTTAAAACCATCCACAACCTTTGCTTACAGACTTGCTTTAAGATCAATGAAAGAGGACCCTTACTAATTTCTTGCAAAGCTTACCAGACCTCAAATGATAGTGAAAAATTCTAATGTTATTGTTTCACATCATATAGCGTACACACCATTGTTTGTTGTTATGACAAGAGTTACTGTACAATCAACATTGTCTTAACTATCATTGACACTTCACTATCACTGTATGTCACTATGATGAATCTAATACATCATCCCAACATAGATTATAGACAGATAGAAGGTAATTACAGTCACCTTCCTGATTCATTGTCTTGCCAATGTTTTTCTACTACTGTCAGCCAATTGTCAATTTCAAGGATTCATTGCAACAACTTGCAATATATATACAAGGTCAGCTAATTAAAATTTTTCCCATATTCAATAGTGACAAAATTGTTGCACATATTCAAAAAATCTCCAAATACTGAATGTTATTACTCTTCAAATCCTGGAGTTCGGATTAGGTCTGAAACTCTTTAAGGTATCTCAAAATATCTTCTCCAATGTGTCACAACAAAAACACTATTAGATCATTTTCTTATATAAGACTACTGTTATTGCTATGTCACATATCTGCTCAAGCCTAGAAGGTATCTTGGTGTGAGGGATTCTGACATCAACATATGTAGTTGTCAAGTATAGTCTTTGTTGCTTATTAAGGTCAAGACTGCCATCAATCCAAAACCTTGCAAGGCCTTTTATATGCTACTTTTGTCTAATATAGATAAAAGGCTTGCAGCATGAGAACTATGAAAGTAGTCCTATGTCTATTCATACTGCTGCATACGATGGAAGCCTTCGACAAAATTATTATATTCTCAATAATGACGCTATATTGAAGCCAACTTAAGCACAAAATTCTTCTTGAATACCTTGCATATTGCAGAGTTTTAATGTTTCAGAAACTATAATACGTATGAATAGACCTTGAAATATTTAGATTCAAACTCCAGAATTCTGAATCAATTGTTTGAATTATTCATCTTTATAATGGTGTTGGGTCGTACATGACTGAATTGATGACCAACAAAGTGCAGAAGAATCGCGATCTAAAAGGGGTTGCAGACATATCAGTAAAACAGTTATCCACAAATTTGAAATAGGTCATATGCCCTTGCCCTAACCAGAGATGACTGAAATGCTTCAAGGAGCTGTAAACAATATTTTGGGGAATGTTCAAATAGTCCGCAAGATAAAAGGATCACTGGTGTAAGTTTTAAATACAAGCCAATCCAAAAGGAACATCAAGAATTTCACGTCTTAACAACTCATCCTTGCTAATTGATTTGTAGCCCCAAGAGGATCGAAATAGCTCCTCAGTTCACAAGATAGAAAATATGCTAAAATTCAAGGATTAGAGTGATATTCCACAAAGACGAGGGCTTATGCTAAAATTCTAGAAATGTCATCAATTGTTCATGCAATTTATTTTAGAGCCAAACTGTCAGTGAAATGTGATCCCACCAAACCTTTCATGCTTAGTAATAAAGTCCTAATGAGGGTTGAAATTATATAAAGAAATTTTTTTCAAACAAGCCTGAATGGATCGTTAATAACCCTTACTGTTCATCGATTTATGTTAATGACAGAGACAAGGGTGTTGCTTAGAAATTATGCCACAAGGAGTTATTTGAATTTGCATGGACGAGTCTTTTATATCACTCTTGCTAGTTTCTGTAGCCCTAGTTCTTACACAATGTTCAGCAATGAACCTATTGGCCGCAGCTAACGAAAGTCTACTCCTGAAATTATGAAACCAAACATGATGCTAAGAAATACACAGGAAATGGACGCAGAGATAAAGAAGTTGCTTCAAAAATATTAAAGAGGTTGTTAATGCTCGAAACTTACACAGATCAAGACCCTTCCCGTCGTCAATGGAAGAAGAAATTATTGCACGTGTACAGAGAGACGAAATTGTTTCCATGTTGTTGACTGATAGCTTTCCCTCGGGCTTGATATATTTCTCTCTGACTTGGGCTTGCCTTCACCTGTGCTCCGATACCATGTTAATTTTAACATGTTCTTTGCATAGTACAGTTAAATCCATATGAGCCCAATTATCTATCCATAATTGAACCGAGCAAGTGAAGTCAACTAGGATTATCGAATGAACCAAGAAGATGTCCCTGGCAATGCAGACTAACTCATAATTCTCCATACGAAGAAGGGGCAAGGAAGGGTAAGTCGACTTCTGAATTTCGAGAAAGGCCTCAACTCCTACAAGTGATGAAGAACCCTAGTCAAACTTATTGATGTTTCGCCCTAGTATCACTTCGATGCTCTAATTTTGTTAGGAACCCATGTTTTCATTGTTGTCTAAAAGATCTTATGACGTTTACATCATTGAAGTTTATCCATTTTCGCTTTCACTCGTTGGCAACCCAAAAGGGATTAATTTGTGGTAAATGAAACCAACCACTACAATTATGATTTCCCTCATAATGGTGTTGGTGACCGAAAGTGTTTAATTCGTAAGAGATAAAACCAAATACTAGCATTACGGTTTAACTCGCAGCGGTGCCGATGACCAGATATGTCTTTACTGTGGAAAATGAAACTAGTCGCTACAATGGAACAAAGATAAAGTTGAACACTGAAAAGGGAAGGTTGGCTTGGACAAAGATGAAGTTGAACATTGAGAAAAGAAGGTTGGCTTGGAAAAAGATGAAGTTGAACACTGAAAATAGAAGGTTGGCTTGGGAGATTATACCTATTGCTTACAAAGTTTATATAATCATGGTCTATCCATTTAAATTCCGCGGGGCTCGTGACCCTAGAATTGAACTCAATACCAACAACATGGTGGATATAGGTTTTAAATAAGAATGCAAGACCAAGGCATTGGGAAATATTCGCATGTCATTGGTAGGAATTCAACCTATACATAATTGTAGCGAGGCACTGGCATTGCATGATCCCACTTAAAACCAGGTAAAGGTGGGAAATGAAACAAACCACTAAAATTGGTGAAAACTAATTTTAACTTCAACAAAAGAAAACCGTGAGCATATCCTTAATTCTCCTTAATTCTCCATTGCATTTTGAAAAAAAATCTAAATTCCCTGATAACTAATTAAAGGGATCCTGTCAATGGTTACAGTGATGGATAATAAATCAAGTATCCAATTCGTAGTGTAAAAGTATTAACAAGTGAAGGTTAAGAAATTACATGTTTTCAAATGAAGGGAATATTTCAGACATGAATTGTTGGGGAGTGCAAGGAAGTTGGTAGTCCTCTATAATTAGAGTCATTGCTTCCAGTGGGCTTTTCCCAAGCGCTTCTCATCTCCTCTGCCATCCCACTGCTTGCCATACTTGGCCACTGCTTGCCATACTTGGCCAAAAACTCCTTCGGAACTTCATCCACAACGTTTTCTGTGTCAAGAAGCATGCCGACGGTAAATTCGATAGTCAAGGTGTTAAAAAAAGAAAAAAAACAGTGTACTAAATATTTAGTATAAACAAAAATCTTTAGTAACTTTACATAATCCCCGAGAGGCCCTGTGCTTTCATGAATACCCAGAAAATTTTGTGCGTCTTTACTTGCAGTCACAACCTTATCTTCAACGTTATCGTTTTCATTTTTTGTAATGCAAGGGGATTCTGTCGTATTTTTGTAATGCAAGGGATTTCTCCAAATTATTTCCAAATTCATTCATGCACCACAATCATAGTTGGCAGAATAACACATGCACATACAACTAGAAAAAAATTACAGTAACCTTGGCAATAAAACTTAAATATTAAGAGGGTTACTCCTTGCAAGACAGTCATTCCTTATGATCTGATCTGATCATTACACCTAGGAGAAATAATACCTTATAAAACTGCCAGTTCTATTTAGCAGCACTGACGACCTGAAACTTTCATTCATTGCATCACTGCTAAATTATCAAAAAATATGGCAATAAGGAAATTGAATCATACTCGCATAATCGAAGAGTGGAGGTAAAAATTGTGAGGCATGATAATTGCACCAAGAAGGCTCATAGTTGTATACATATTTTCACGC
Organism: Pinus albicaulis; assembly: GCA_034641835.2. Lineage (NCBI taxonomy): Eukaryota > Viridiplantae > Streptophyta > Pinopsida > Pinales > Pinaceae > Pinus > Pinus albicaulis. The sequence goes on from CM076581.1 coordinate 1,441,349,470, forward strand.
TTCACTCTTGGAATCATTCCATTCACTATAGAGACAACATTTGATTCCATGGACAAAGTGTCGAGTGAAAAGAATAGAACCACCAATCCTGTTATGCTTATAGATAATACTTCAGCATGGCGCTTCCCCAGGAGAGATAAAATAAGTGTAAATAGAAGTGCATCAACTGTGCTTAGGATCACAGACACAAGCATATCCAACCCCAGTAGAAGATTAATTCTAATAGCGGTTCCTAGAATCACTGTCAAATCCAGAGCTATCACAAAGGCCTCACATTGTAGCCACAACAACATGCACACTGGTTGAGAGTACTCCTCCCCAAAAATTCGAGCAAGATGTTTCCCAGTCATGACTCCAATGCGAGATGCAAGGGACTGACATAAAATAGCAACCACATTTGACAGCATTAACAACCACAGATGCTCAACCCCAAAACGTGATCCACCTTCAATTGTTGTCACCCACTTTGCAGAGTCAATATATCCCATTGAGACTAGAAAATAAGGCCCTAAAAATGGGTATATTTTCATTGAAATGCCTTTCATTGCTAGTGTGCCATCCATTTCACTGCCCATGTTTAATGTTTCATAAAAACATTGAACTGAAGCATTATTTCTTGAAACCTAGGTAACAAATATTTTTCCTTTGTATTTCCAAATTGTATGCGCTTCCTTTTTACATTTAAACATGGTCTTTTAATATGTACAAACTATAGAAATCTTCTAGCACATCACTACTTTTTCATTCACGCGTAGACCAAATCCAAGAAAATGAAACAAACTTCAATCTGTTACTGGGCTGCAAAATATCAAAAGCATCATCCAGGGAATCCATCTACTGCCAAAAGATAGGAAAGACACCTGCAAGTCTTATTGAAAGAAAACGAACCATGCCAAGTGCCTTTTTACATCATCCCGGACAAGAGGATGTACTCAAAATAAGTTTCTCCATACTGAATTATTTCCAAACTAAATCCTTACCCTGCTATCCTCATATCTACTTGCAGGAGTTTAATGCTTATATTCACAGTTTCGACATCCTACCTCGCTAACTTCACAAAATACCTATATGGTGTAAAATCCAGCCAGAAGAAAAATAAAATTAGAAACTGTGAAACTGTGAAATAGACAATATTATCAAGTTTTTGACCTGAAGTGTCTGTAGCTCATGCCATCTCTCAAATGTTGATTTCTAAGAACCTACACTTCGCTCATTCGTGTGCGCTAAATCCAAAACTTCCATTTCTACGCATTCTCATTCATCATACATCAGACTAAAAACCTAAGCCAAATTCAAACTAGACCTACCACCTCCTTAATTCACAATGACCAAGACTAGCCTAATGCCTGACCTTTTTCGCCCTCAATCGCTGCGAATTTCAGGCACCGCAGAGAATAAGGCCAATCTAAAACCCTTGAAACCCTCTTAATGTCCTCTGAGGTATGCATATACCTTGAGAATCCATGGAGGGTACTTTTCCTTTATTTGGATTGTCTCTTTTTGTGTTTGCTTTGTAAATTTGGTTGGGAAGGAGAAATTTTCAAAAAAAATTGTAGATATTATTTTTAGAATTGACTTGAATTTCCCACCCAAAACAAATTGGAAATATCAAACCACAAAATTAATATCAATTCCTTCATTCGAACGCAGGTTTCACCATTGGAGGAGCTGCGCTGCTAGCGGTGCTGTCCCTAATTTATTATCATCTGAAGAACAGAAAACCTCCTCCTGACGGGGCTATTTCTAGAAATTTGCCTGGGTGTGAGATGGGAAATTTGCCTATATTCCGCACAAGAGAAATCAGCAGAACTGGGAAACTCTTCCATCTCTTCCCGGCTTACCCGCAGCGGGTTTCACAAGTTGTAGCACAAGAGAAATTAGCAGAACCAGGAAACAACATAAGTGGCTAGCGATATCTGAACTAAACATCAAAAAGTGGAAAATAATTTGAATGTAAAATTTAAATCCATTTCTTACTTACTTGCAAGATCCTTTTGGCATTTCAGTGCAAAATGGAAACATTCTTCGACAGCTACTGATATTTGAGGCTTGCAATAACTTCAATTGCAAACTTGGAGAAAGTGTCTGCATATCAATGCAAACTCGTTAAAACCCCACTCCAACAATAATAAAAAAATAAGTGTCCAAAATATTCGTGCTGAAACATTTTACAGGGTCCACTATTTATATGATGAAAAGGGTACTCTCCGAACAAACCCCACCATTCTCTCTATCCAGAAACTCTGACATAGATCTCATTTTTAGTTTTGCACTATTAAGGGTTTCAGAATGCGAAATTTCTGAAACAACTTTGGAAATGTCAGACGATAAACATGAAGGCAAGGGCAATGCCACCACGATCTCGAGATCTGACCAGAGTGATGTGAATCAGGCGTTTCCTTCTCCAGATGGGTATTCGGTGCCATTTCGGTGGGTTCTCTTATTTCTTTGGCTGAGGGTCATAAAATCTGCCTTCTTCTTGTATCCGCCATTGCTGAGCCTTTGCAAGCGATTTGGCAGCAGTTTTTCCCATTTCCCATAGCAGCTTGTGAGACCATTGTGGGTAAGCCTAGGGAGTTTTTCCATTGGTGGAAGAAGGCTGCGAGCGATTGAATGAATGAAGAGGGTAGTTGTGTGAAGGAGACTACAGATATTGGAGGGGTGGAAAATTTTTGGAGGAAAGTTAGCGCCAATTAAAATTACAATTCAAAATATTCAATTCTTCTCCACCAAATTTCAAATTGTCCCACCAACTCTGACAATTGAGAAACCGCTCACTTTCCGCTATTTATTTAAAAAGAAATTAATGCAGCCATCACAAAGTGGTGTCTATGAGTTGTTTTTAAATTTCTTTTAAAGTAGCCAAACATGTCTTTATAGAGTGGAATAAAGTCACAAATGTTATATCTTGTAAATTCTATATTAGAGTGAGTTATGTACACAAACAACAAAGCATTTAATATTATATAGGCATGATATATATTATTTAATTTGAAGTTAAACAATATATAAAATATTTAGTGTTTTTTTCCAAGGTGCATGTTGGTTTCTATCATATGGTGTGTGTTGGTTTTTTTTTTTTTTTTTCCAAACTTTTTCTATTAGAAAGGCTATAAGGTATATTTTTTAAACCATTCATTTTGTAAATATAATACTGATTATTAATATTTAATAATCAGTATGGGTATCACGTCACACTTTATCATGATGTAAATATTCTTTCAAATGTATGTATTATTGAAATTGAAGGGGGGAATATATATGAATCTCGACATCTAGGAGAGAAACTTCATTGAGGGAAAGTTGTGAGGGGATTGGGAAAATTTTCCATTTAACTAAATTAATTAATCAAGGGATAAACTTGAGGAATAAGGAAGGGGGAATAGAAGAACTTTTGGGAAAAAAATAGAGAGAAAGTGAAGATTAATGAATAATGCAAAGAGAACAAGAGGAGAACCATGGAGAATTGTTTACCATAGAAGCATTGTAACCTGTGAATTGGGTGCACAAAACCTTTCCACACTTGAGTGTAAGGAAGTGATGTGAAATGGAAGACAATATGAAGCCTCTTGAGTTACGGGAACTTGGTGTGGAGGTAAACACTAAAGTGAATGGACACTGACAATCAATGAGGGGTTTCACCAAGTTCGGGGACCTGAAATAATTCTGAAAATTTGTTTGACTAAAGAACATAAGGCATAATTGGAGAAGGGAAGAACTAAAGGTAGGGCTCCTTTTTTTGTTATGCAGGTTTTACATGGCCCTATTTTTTGTGTTGCAAGGCCCCGACTTAGCATTGAAGTGTAATTATTTAACCTTATCGAAGGAGAGTGGCCTTAACCATGAGTAGTGTAACAAACCCTCCTACTCCCTTGGGTTATTCTTGGGTATTGGAAGGTATTACTTTAAAATCAACCGAATCTCCAAGGTATATTATGAAAATGGCGTCACAGAAATCATATTTTCCCAAACTCCTTGAAACTTAAAACCAATGCCACCATCTTGTTCGATTAAACCAAATGTGGTGTAATTGTCTGTAATGGTGGTCGATTATACAAGGAGAGGATTTTACGAGGAGGCACTAGATTTTTAATGTGATATGCAAAAAACAAGTACCGAACCTAACCATTTCACACTCACCAATGTTCTATCTGCATGTGCTAATTTGGTAAATTTGTAACATGGAAAAGGAGTCTTGTTTTTTTATCACCTCCCACGAGGATTCACCAACACCTCATCCAATTACACTAGTATAAAAAGTCTCAGGCTCTCGGCAGCGAAAAGGAACACAATGCATGCCCCCTTAATCTCTTCTACATACTTGTAGCTCTCCTCCCAAACCAAAGCCACTAGTGTTGTGTGTTCACTTTTCCCTAAATCTTGTGCAAACATCTTGAGGTAAGGAACTATTGCACCAAGGTATGGATCCATTATGTTTCCTATTCACTGAAGGAGAACATGTTCGAAACAATAGGTAAATTCTCACAACTATCCCTTTGTGGGATGTTGAGAACTCCAAAATGCCACATGCTCATTAATGAAATCTATTTTTTGAGAACTTTCGTACAAGACTTGAAGTCATACTGAACTTTAACCAAAAGGCTTAGGATATAAGTAGCACAAAGGAACATCTGCAATATGATTTTTACTATTCTCATCTAGATCATTTTGCATGGATATCTTCTGGAGTTGAAATGCATATTCCAAGTTCCATAGAACATCTCCCATGGAAGGCCTGTTGAAGCCAATCTCTTCCAATAACTTTGCGGTAGTCTCCCTAAACATTTTCAGAGAACCAGGGTTGATTGTCCCAACAAGGTGAGGGTCAATGATTTTTTCAAGCTTGCCCCTTTTTTTCCAGTGTGTTTCCCTTGCACACAAGAACTCCAATAACACTACTCCAAAAGAATACACATCAGATTTCTCTGTCAGTTACTGCCTTTTGAAGTATTTAGGATCAAGGTACCCAAGGGCCAAAACTACCTTTGGATCCAGTCTTTGAATGTCCAAAGTCTGCCACCTTTTCCCATGAGCCTATTATTTAGATAACAATAGAGGATTCACGACAAGGGAATTAGATTACATTGACCATATATTGGAGCTTCATTGGTATCTTGCCAGTCAAAAACTTTTCCAACAAGTCGAGGGAATCTAAATTGATGCAGTTGAAAATGAAAGGAAAGATTGTTTTGTCGAGGCAAAATCCCATGATGCTAAGCTTTAAAACCCTCTCATTATCGTAGGTCACGCCTTCGAGATCCAAGATGGTGATGTTGCAGGAGTTTTGATCTTGTCTCCAATTCATGGTCACACCTTCAAGCTCTAAGATGGTGACATTGTAGGGGTTTTTATCTTGTCTCTAGTCCACTGCGTGAGCTTGGGTACATAAACCTAGCACCATGTCGGGTTAAGGGGCATTATGATCATTTGAAGAAAAAATCTGGATAGAGAAATGGAATTCTTGAGAAATTGGCTATCATACATATTTGGTTTCCTCTATCAATGTACCAAAGTCATCATTCCTCCAAAAGGATCCTTCTTCCCATCTGGCAGTGGGAGGTGTCTCTATGCTTCCCTATGGTGGTGGGAGATGACATTTGGCTCCTTCGCTGGTGGTGTTTGTTTTCTATAGTGGGGGGTTTGGTCTCCAGACTTTGCACACGGCGGGGTTCCTTGACCTTAGCGAATTATGAAGCCCTCGGTGTGGTGTGGGCGTTCTCCCTCCCTTGTCATCCATGGTCTTGTGGGGGCAGTAGACTCACAAAATTATCATGGTGGCTCCACGCCAAGGTGGAAATGATATGGGGGCGTGCGCATCTCGCTAGTGTTGGTGCGCATGGGGGCCATGGAGGAGGTAAGCGGGGGGATTGAAGAGGTGGGGGTTTGAGGGTTCAAAATCAGAGTCATTGGGGCAGAGGAGGCTGTGGTGGCAAAGGGAATCGAGGGTTTGATTAATTTGAGGTAAATGAGAGGCAAGTTATCCAACATTGTTGCCTATAGAACTATCGTGCACTTATCAATAGCCTGATGGAAAGAGTGGACACAACTGAGATATTTTTTCATGAGGAACATGCAGAGCAGATGGAAAAATTGGACGAAATGCACTATTTACAGTGCCAAGTCTCTTTGACTAGTATTGGTTTAGCAAGGCCAAAATCAACTCACTGAAAAAGTAGAAAAGTTGGAGACTTGGTTGGCGCACTTTGAAGGGCATGGTTAGTGTGCTTCTGTCTTCCACCGCATTTAGGAACATCCCCAGACAACCCTGCATCCATCATGTTGGATGACTATTATGCTATTTGGTGTTCTTTATGTTTTATATGTGTTTTGGTGCCTCTGGCCCAACCGTTTATGGACAATGTGCCTAGTCCCTCTTTTGTATTTTTTTGCATCTGGTGCAAATTTTTGTCAACAAACCAAGTCGAGGTGAGACCACCTGTTTTGTAATTGGCTATATGTAATCTTTTTTTCCTAGATTAATATAACACTGACTTACAAAAAAACAAAGGTTCATACATCATTAAAAAAGTAATTAAGTTTCATACTTAAAGTAATAAATTTTCATACCTATTTACTAAATAAGTCTATAAATATATATTTTAGGTTTATCTATTTAGTATTTATCAAATGTAAATATGACGATTTAATACTAGATTTAAATGAAATCACATGTTTAACATAAGAAATGTTATATTTATCTATTTATTGAATGTAAATATGAAGATTTAACCTTAGATTTAAAACAACTCACACTTTTAACATAAATAAATGAAGTTTAAAAATTAAACTTTATGGCCAAATAATAAATATAAATATAAATATTAATTTGGCTATCTAATTGGCTGAGAGATATGGACTCTGCTAGGTTTCCGTAGGCCTAGACGCCGACGATATCTTAACCTCTGCCCTTTTCGGCTCTGTCGCCACTGCCAACACCACAGCAGGGCGAACAGGCTCTGCGGGCTTCACTTCCGCAACTTCATGTGGCCTCTCATCCCCAAAACTACTCTGGACGCAGACTCGGCCCATCCAATCGGCCGCCAACATTGCTCAGGTTGCATGTCTTGGGGTTACTCCCGCAAACGTTTATGAAGATTTTACAGCAAGGATATACACACAAGTTGCTGCCTCCTTCTGTCGGCGAATAGGTTCAGGAGCCGTCATCAACACCAGCCAGCACAAGGGTGTAGGCTCAAGAATTCCGGCAGCCTTGACTATCACCGAGTCCCTGCAGAGCCCCAGTCTTAGCCTCACGGATAGACAGGGAAATGGGAACGAAGACTGCTTCAGGAGGGCTTTAATATTCATCCAATTGTTTTCAACGCCAAAAGCCTCCTGGATTTGGGGATACAAGGAGTATGCACAGTTCAGAAGTAGGTTCGAAGCGGAAAGCAGAGGTTTTCAGATCATTCACCCTCTGCTTATAAGATCCAGATCTCTCTTCTATCTGGTGGAACAAAGCTGCTTTGGGTGCGAGCCACGGATCTGGTGCAGGACCTTCTGCGAGATCTCAAAATCAGATTGGGGATCCCCTCAGATCTCCTAAGATTTCTTTATAGAGGTAAATAACTAGAGGACCCTCTGCCCCTGTCTTATTACAATATTAAAAAAGATGCTTCAGTTGTGCTCTCCCTACGCTTGAGAGGAGGAGCATCTAGGAAAACCTCTTCGGCTCCTGCCTTCTCCTATAAGGATGTGGTTCACATGCAGCCCTCTAAGAGATCCACTCAACCAGCTGAGGCTCCCAAGCCTTTCCTGGCAGAAAAAATGGAGGAAACCCCCTCTATTTAAATCTTTCATCCAACATTGGATGATAAATTTCAAAATTTTGCAGAAAAATCCATCATTTGCAGGTTTAATGGACTATGGCCTTAATCTACAGATCTCTACCCATGGATCCATTCCAACTAGACCAACAATTGCAAGGTCTTCCTTTGCTCGAAAGGCTTCTTCATTGTGGCCTTTGCCTTCAATGAAGATTATCAGAAAGCCTTAACAGAAGGCCCCTGGTTCTGGGGATTAGCGGGGCTCTTCCTTACTCCATGGTTTCCAGACTTCGACCCTTCCACAGCTATCATCACCAAGCTTCCCATTTGGGTCAGACTTCCAAACCTCCCTATGCATCTCTGACACTTCGCAGTCTTCCAATGGATTGGGAATGCCTTAGGCCGCTTATTGGCCACGGATACCTCAAGGGGGGAGAAAGGAATATACACCTTTGGCAGAATATGCGCATAAATAGACATCAGCAAAGGGCTACCTGATCAGATCAATCTCAAAATCGGGGACTTCCATTGGATTCAAACCTTGGACTATGAGAACACTTCCTTCCAATGTCGTCATTGCCATCAGACGGGGCATCTCCAAAACTCAAGTGCCACGTTCCTCAACAAAGAGAAGAATAAAAAATGTAAATCCAAATTGAAGCGCTGGAAACCATGTGATCCACCCCCCATGGATGACATAGATTCCTTCAGCTTGGATGAGGAGGAAAAATAAGCAGATGAAGAAAATGTTGAGCACGCGAAGGACTCCCCCTTGGCCTGCCCTGAGGATCCTTTGGCACCTCTGATCTCGCAAAATGCACGCATGCGCCCTCTTCCTCTGATTTAGATAAGGAGACTCCTCCTTCAGCGTATAATAGTTAGCAAGTGGTTCCTGTCCAGCCAAGTCACAATGGTTGGGTTAAAGTCAGCAAGAAGAAAGTGAAAAAATGTCGTTTGGAAGTTTCTACCCACTCTGGGTAGATCCCTCAGTCTCGCTCTCACATTTCGGTATGTTGCCCATTGTTGTCCATGGTTTGATAGTTTGGCAAATCAAAAGAGAAGGCAACATCAGAACCAATCTTTAGAGTCCCAGGATCTAGTCCTCCTATTCTCAGAAAGGGATCTCTCGAATGTTTGTTTGCAAATATTTATCTTGTGTGCTTAAAATATGGATTTTAGACTAGTTATTAAGTGCAGGTGTTTGTTTGTTTGGTTGGTTGGATTGATACCATATAACATAAAAGATCTAGAAAAGATATATAGAACGGAGAAACATCTGGTTCATTGGGCAATGGAGTCAATAAGAGGTCATAACATACTCATCAATGGATATGGGATATCAGAGGGCAAATCTAACTTGGCCGTAGGATCCTTTGATTTTGGAATGAGATGGACATCAATGATTTGAAAAGAGAAGTTTGATTCTCAAACAAAGGGAATTTGAAAGCACAATTTGAACAATAAAGAGCTATTTGGTAGACAGGGCTAACCATGAATTCTAAAAATCACACCTTTAAGCAAAAAATGATTCCAAAACAACTTTTAAAATGAAATCTAAGATTCGGGGAACACCCTATTTCTTCAAATATTTTATTTCAAATGACTTAGAAAACATAAAATATTCACTGATAATTGTGGTCATAGAAGAGGGAACACCTAACACATCTGGAATTCTAACTACTGAGACTTTGAAATATTTGTTCAAGCAAGGACAGGGAGCAGATCGAATAGACCTCGCTGATTCACTGCAAACAAGAAGTATGATTGGGAGACTACAATACTTGATAGCTTTGAGACAATGAGAAAACCATAAATCATGCTGAAACCAACTATTCAAACTATTAAGGAAATAAACGAGCATGAAGACTAAAGAGAGAGATTAAAGACTCTAAAATACTTCAGCAGAAGAAAACATAAAACAGTGAAGGATGAACAGGTCTAAGGTGCTTCCAGGAGTCATTTCTTAGCCTAAAAATTTCAGCCTATTGTAGTAAGAAATTATGGAACATAATGAAAACAGGAGAAACATTAAACGATTGGAAAGTAGCTACTTATGACCAAGCTCGTGGGTCAATGATTAACACTTCTGTGATTACAATATTTATGACATGTGGAGACTTGAACTTGAACCTGTTTAGACAACTGTATGATTTATGTATTATTTCATAGAGTTTTAAATAATACAACTAGTGATCAACCAACAGCAACCCCTTTACCCCTTATGTCTACTCAGATATATATAGAAGAATGAGGAGGTGAGATATGATAAAAGATCTCAATTACAATTAATACAGACTTAAATGGCTTCTTGGCCTTTGAGGGGCTCAATGAAGAAACTTTCATACATATCCTCTGTATTAAATGATTTACATAAAGATTTAAGCTTGGTGGGAGCTTTTGTTGACCTTTGAGGCTCTGTGTGGCGTCGAAGTAACTCTGCATATGTTTGTCATTAATTTCCTTGGCAGAGTTTCCTCTTTGGCTGCGTTTTGAGACAAATATCTGATCCTGATCAATAAATTCGGCCTCTGATTGAATACTTTGAGGTACAAGTGGCATTTCAGTAGCTGGGAGGAATCAATTTGCCTTAGATGTGGCGGTGTGACTTTCTGATGATGAGTGAACAGATTTCTTTAAGCGTAGTTTTAATTATGGATTAGGCGATAAACATTCTTAGCCGTGATCCCCGCAAATATGTCTTCCATCCTCTGTCCTGGTTCATTTTGATCTTCCTCACTGATACTCTTTGACTGTGCCCGATTCATGGTTTCTGTTGGTATGCAGGGCTACGCAGAGTTATGTGGCATCAATGCTTCATAGATGATTGATGAAACGTGGACTTAACACACAGATATTTTCCTTGTAAATCAATTAAGACTGTTATTTTCTTGTCGGTGATATTTCAACTGATAACGACACCAACTACGCAAAATACGATCAAAAATTATAAAATCCATGCAATTTTTGATTCTGCAGGCTCATTAGAAGAAGCGTGGCCATTGGATGGCATTATTAACAATCGTAATCGATTGAATTTTTATGGGCCCGAAGAAATGTTTAAATCAGAGCCGTCGATCGCGTAGAGATCGACGGTCGGGAGTGGAAAAGGAAATTCAAAGCGGAAGACATTGACTGGGCGATCGAATCAGGGTGATGAAATGTGGGTCGTAAATCTGTAGATCAGATCGACGGTGGAGATGCTCCAATGACCGCGTCGTAGCCCGGTTAACCGTTGGGCATCTTCGGTGAGCAATAGCCATTGGATGGGCGGCCTCAGATCGGACGACACGCATCAATATCGCGTCGGTTCCATGTCCGAACGTTAATGCGCTATGGACGGCGGTTTTATGAACAGTGCGCAAGACACGTGTCGGCTAGCGTATGGAATCGCTGCCGATCGGGAAAAAAAAACGACAATGCTTAAAGGTGGTGCGTGCTGTGCGCGGTTTTCGGAATGGTGAGTGGAATGCGAGGGACCAGGGAGAACGGACTTTGCACGCCCGTCCGTCATCGAATCGAATCGACGGTGCGGAGCAGTGGGCCGTGAGAAAAATCATAAAATAATATAAGGCCGACAGTGTTTAATATATAACCAAAGGTTTTAGACTTTGGTCGAAAAATATTTTATTTGAAGCGAATAGGCGCCCGTCTACGGGGCCACGGGTTATATGGGAGAACATATGACCGGGGTTTAAAAGAGGAGGGGCTTAATCACAATTGGGCAATGCGATAAGCGCTTAGAAGACTAGCGCTCGGTCTTAGCACCAAAACGCATGGAGGGAAAGGGTTTAAAGGCTTAGCCCAAGGGGGTTTAAGCTCATAATATATAAAAATATGATTTTTAATGGTTTTTCAATAGTTTTCGAAGGAATTTGAGAGTTTCGATAAGGCTAAGAGGGAGTCTTAAAACCTTATCAAGGGATTTTGAAGAAAGGGAAATGGGAAAAACATGAAAATGAGGGATTTTCATGGGAAATGGAGGGATAAAAACTGAGGTTAGTTTTGGAAGAGGGGAGAAAGGGAAATGGTGCTTGCAGCAGTATTATTTCTTGGGAAACAACATGATTTCTGAATGGGGAAATAGGCACAGTAGTGAAGCTTGGGACAGAGGCAGGAGGCCTTCAAGAGTCTTCAAGAGCCAACACTTTTTAGTCATAAAATTTGTTCCTTGAAGGCTCCAAAGAGTTTTTAGCCAACATTTGGTATAAAATTTTTTATAGCTGGCTAACAGTGGCTCCACTTGGGGATGGTGCCTTCTTGAAGGTATCAAGAAATTCAGACTTGCATTCTTTGGGAGGCTAATCAGTTGCCTCATCCATTGGGCTGCCTTTCCTTGGCTGAGATGATATTTTCTGAAAACATATTAGCAGTCATAAAAACAATGGTTCTTTATCAACACAAGCTTCTACCTACCCAATCCTACTGATCTAACAATTTTTCTTCATTAGAGTGCACTTGGATTGGAAAAATCTTTTTACAACATTTATTCTTTTGAAAGCATAAAACTAATCTAATTCTACTCCTTATTTCTCCCTGAAATCAGATTAAACAGTTGAGTTCAGATGTTTCTCTACCTATTCTATTATCTGTTGGGATTAAACTATCCAATAGACTTTTATTCTCTAAATTCTACAACAGAAATTGAAAAGCATTCAAGTCAGGATTGAACAATCTAACTTGATGCTTGTCTATGGCATAACAAACAAGCTGCACATAGACGTTTATTTTGCACAAAATTTAAAACAAAAATGGAAGGCTTGAGATCTGAAATTTGAAAACATTTCCTTCCTCTTTCTATGGCTCTGTTTTGATCTTTGTTTTGAGCTATCTTTTCTTTTCTTCTGGTTCAGGTTTTAATCTGATTAGAACTAGATTTTTACATCTTTTGACTCAGAATTTGAAATAAATTTGAGTCAATTTCTCTTTGAAACTTTAGGTTCAGATTTTGAGCATGTTTGAACCTTTAATTTATATCCTAAACTATCTACTGATAAGCCAAGTTTAAACAGTTTGGAAAATCGAATTCACTATCCTATCAGCAGAAAATTTAAAGCTATTTAGTCAAGATTAAACTGTTTGACTAACTAGAAGTGTGTTTTTCAGGAGTGGCATTTGAGCTTGCACACTTTCAGATTTGTTTCTCTTTTTTGGTATGGGGCTATACCTTTCCTGTTTTCACCATCTGCCTTCTTTTCTTTCTTTCTTTGTTTTTGTATTTTTGATTTCATAACTTTGAATGCAATGTTTCAGACTACAATATTTACAATGACAAAATAAAATGTTTTGAAATTTATGATTCTTGGCAAAAGTAATGATTTAGCATTCTGCCATTGACAGGACCTCCATATAGGTCTTCTCCATTCAATTCTTTCAAGAAAAATGCATTGTGACCCCTCTCAGCATGAATAATATAGGGTCTTTTCCACAAGTTCTCAAATTTGCCATGTTTTCCCTTCTCTTATCTTCTTGAATCCCACTTAAGAACAACATTTCCAACTTGGAAATTGTTTGCCTTAGTCCTCTTATCAAATAGCTTCTTCATATTTTCTTGGACTAACTGTGTTCTTTCATAGACTTCCTCTCTGGTCTGCTGTAAATGGATTGTTTGGTTGATTCTTCTCTGCATATCATTCTCTTCAATCTGCACTTCTTGAAGGAGTTTCATGACTGGAACTCCCAATGAGGTAGGAAAAAATGCGTCCATGCCATAAACTAACTGATAGGGGGACATATTTATTGATTTCTTTGTAGTTAACCTATCAGCCCACAAGGCATGAACCAGCTTACTGGGCCATGATTTTTGATTATGTTCCAAAAGTTTCTTAATGATATTGATGAGGCTCTTATTGGAAGATTCAACTAATCCATTTCCTTCGGGATAGCAAGAAGTGGAATGGCCCAAGTTTATGTGGTATTTGTAAGAGAAATCAACCATCTTCTTATATTTAAAAACGGCCAGTAGTCCAAAATTTTATAATTTTACGGGACAACCAAATCTAGATGGATATTTGTTTCGAAGACTTGCTAAGCAATGGAGTCATTTGGAGCTGCAAGTGTAACTTCTAATTTATCATGGTAGGAATTAGAGTGGTTGTGAGGATCCACTTATGTTGGGCTGAGGAAGAATAGTTAATTTCCCCAATGAAGTCTAAACCCCATTGTTGAAAAGGTGCCTCAACTCTAATAGGATGTAAGGGTAAGAGAAGAAGTTTTATTTTTCCATCAAAAATTTTACACTTATGGCAAGACATGACCAACTTCTAAGTGTCTGGGAAAAGGGTAGGCGAATAGTAACTAGATCTAATAATTTTGTTCATTGTGGCCTTCCAATAGAGGTGTCCTCCACATTCTCCATCATGCAACTCATGCATGATTTTTCCTACATCATCTTTAATCAACATTTTGTGAATTGTGACATTTTCCAATATAATACTCAATCTAATATGAAAAATATCAAAGATTTTTGTTTCAAAAATCTAGCTTTAGTTTTAGACAGAGAAGGAGGGGCATTTAAATATAAAAGCACATAAACAATGTCAGCATACCAAGGAGAATTTAGAAAATTTTCTTCAATAAAAGGAGCAGTGGATTCTTATATTTCTTCCAACACATCTACCATATTTATGTCAAGTGCTTGGAATTTAGACTCTGCCATAAGTTTTGCTAATCCTTGCCCTTTAACTAGTTTGGTGGGCCTAATTTCTAAGTCATATTCAAGAATATTTGCAATCCATTTTCCCCTTTTACCATCAGGGTCTTGACTTAGAATGTCCTTTACAACAATATGTGGAACAAAAGAAATTATGTGAGTGTAAAATATAGACCCTAAAGTCTTTTAATGCTTTCACTAATCCTAAGGCTTGCTTCTCCATGATGTTATATTTGAGAGGAGCATCTCTCAAGGCCGTACTAAAGAAAGATATTGGTTGTTCTTGCCCCAAATCATTCTTTTGAATTAAAACTGCATCTATTGTATGTTCAGATGCAAAGGAAAAGATGTAAAAATATTTGGTAAAATCTGGACTAATCAGGACTGGTGCTTGAGTAAGAGCTTGTTTGACCAGCTCGAATGATTGTTTAGATGGTAAAGTCTATTTTACACCGACATTTTTCTTAAGCATGTTTGTAATGTTTTTTAATAGCTCAGCAAGATTAGAAATAAACCTTCTCAGAAAATTAATCTTTCCGATGAAAGATTGCAACTCCTTGAGGTTCCTTGGATGGCTGATCTGCAATATGCCATCTATCCTTGTAGGGTCTATTTTGATTCCCTCTTCTGAAATTATATGGCCAATAAGTTTACCTTCTTGGAGACCAAAGAGTGTCTTCTTGGGATTCAATGATAAGCCAAATTTCCTACACTTCTCAAAAACTTTTCTTAGGTGAATCAGATGTTCTTCATCGGTTTTTGAGAAAACGGTTATGTCATCAAGGTAAATGATTATGAAATAGCCAATATCTTCAGAGAAGGCTATATCCATGGCCCTTTGGAAAGTGGCCCCTACATTCATTAATCTGAAAGGCATTTTGACATACATAAAGGTGCCCCAAGGTGTGGTAAAAGCAGTTTTGATTTGATCACTTGGGAGCACTAACACTTGGTTGTAACCTGAGAACCCATCTAAGAGGGAAATCCTTTTTGACCCAGCTACCTTCTGAAGTATATGGTCCATTTTGGGTAAGGGGTAGTTGTCTTTTAAGGAGGCTCTATTTAAATTTCTGAAGTCAATACAGAGCCTGATTTCCCCTGTTTTCTTTCTAACAGAAACTAAGTTTGATATCCACTCTGAAAATCTAATGGGTACTATGATTCCAGCATCATGCATTTTTTCAATCTCTGCCTTCACCAGAGGTAGTAAGAGAGGATTTATTCTCCTTAGTTTTTGTTTGAAAGGATTTTGATTTTCCTTCAAAGGAATTTTATGCTGGATGATGCTGGTATCATATGATTTTAGGTCTTTGTATCCCCAAGAAAAAACATCTTTAAACTCTTTGAACAGCTCTATGTACTGCAATTTTATGTGAGCTGGGAGAGTGCTGGACAGTTTGATCATCTTGGGTTCTGCTAGACTGCCTATGTTATGTTCTTCTACATCTGTTTCCACAGGCTCCATTCTTGGTTCTTTGGCTACATCGTTAAAATAAAAAAGGTGTTCTAAAGGTGCTAGACCTCTTGGAATTTTATCATTTTTGCATTGTAAAACTTCCAAGTCTTCTTGGTCTACATTGTCAGTTATCTCTTCTTTGAAAGGATTCTCACAATGATTTATATCAGCAGTATATGCCATTTCAACTTCTGGGATTTTTTCAATGTACAAACAATTTTCTTTATGGCTGGTTTCTGACATTGGTATGCCGAAATCATTTTCTGAATTCAAGAAATCATCTATGTGTTTGTCAGAATCAAACACTTTCCAGTGATCTTTGTTATCAGGTACAGCAGGTCTGTGTTTTACTTTTACACTGAGTTGTTGATTTATTTCAGGTATTTGACAGTTACTGGCATTAAATGCAAGTTCATTTGCTAAATGATTCAATTCTCTTGGAATGAAAATAAGTTCATACTTCTCAAAGGTTTTTAATAGATCAAGGGCAGCGTTTCGATATTCCCTAAGTCTTGGATTTCTAGCTGAGTATTCTCCTTTGATTTGTTTTATGATAAGTTCAGAATCTCCTAAGATTGATATCCTCTGGGCTTCTAACTGTTTAAGCAGTTGTAAGCCTAGGAGAAGTGCTTCATACTCAGCAATATTGTTAGTGCATGGGAAATCCAATTTGTATGAAAAACTCTGTTTTGTATTTTGAATCCACACACCTGCTCCTGCACTTGTTTTATTACAAGATCCATCAAAGTTTAGGGTCCAAACTATTTCATTCCTATTTTCATTTTCTTGTTGTTGTTGATTGGTAATGTTTTGAATTTGATTGAAGGGAAGATTTGATTGTTCAGGTGAACTGATTGGGTCCATGTTTTCCTTATCTGGCTGAGTGATTTCATCTTCGTTACATAAGATAAAGGAATCTAAACTTGATTGAATAGAATAGATTGGAGAGTTGTTTGGTTTGTCTATGTTGCTCACCATGTATTTCATGTGGGATTCCCTGTATAGTCTTCTGTTTTGGTTAAAAATGGGAAAGGTGGCATAAGACATGTCCATTTGAAGGCTTCCCTGAAGTTTGGCTCCCCAAGATCTGGATAAGAGCATGCCATACTTAGGGGGAATGTCAGCTACAACTATGTCCATGACTAAACTCTTAGCAGGGATTTGGGCTAAGTTAACACATAGATCTTTGATTAAACCCAAACACTTGACTCTGCTTGAGTCAAAGGAATACAAGTCTTTGTATGGCTTAGTAATTTCTAAGCCTAAGCTTTCCATCACTACTTTGGGCATTAGATTGTGTGAAGCTCCTGAGTCTAACATAGCATTGTGTAAAATTTTCTCATGTATGTTCAAGCTAACATAGAAGGGAGGGACAACCCCTTCTTGGTATTTTCCTTCAACTTTTGGACCAAACAACAACTCAGGTTTGTCATCTGTCAAGTTTAAGGTGTCAGTATCACTTCCTAAGTTCAAAGCTTTCAAAACTTGGTTTTTGTACACCTCTTGGGTTACTAGTTCAGCTAGGGGGATGGTAATTTTTATCTTAGCAATCTCTCCCTCAAGGCTGAAAGGAATAATAGACTTGTTGATATTTACATCGGCCTTTTCAATTGAATTCTTTTCAGCAACTTTGATTTGCTGAACCTTGTTTAGAGTGGTAATTGGGAGATTTTTATTAGGACCACTAGTTGAAGTGATAGGGGTGCTCTGTTCAATAATTGGCTGGACACTTTTGTCTTTGTTTAGGTCTGGTTTCTTGGCCAAAATGTTGGTTTTCTCTGCTCTCTTTTTGGGATGGTTTTCTGCATTTTTATTGACAGCAGTGCTAGTGTTCTTATCCTTTGAATTATCTATGTTTCCCTTGCTCCTAAGATCATACTGTTTGTGTACCTCCATGATTGCATTTTCAAAACCCAATCTATAGTCATCAGAATCTTCATAGGTATTTGTATTTTGATCATAAGAGAAGAAATATTGTTCTTCCTCAGTGAGGAAAACATCATCCCCACTGTCTGATCCAATCAAGTTTACATGAGATTCTTCCAACCTTTCCAACTCCCTATCTTCTTCATATTGATCTACATAGTTCTGTTGAAAGGGAGGTCTAATCTGTTGGTCACTTTCTTTTTTCTTATCTTGATTGTTGTCCCTTCTATAATTCTGATTTCTATTTCTATTTTGGGAGTTGTTCTGATTGTCTCTTGGCTGTGTTCTCTCAAGTATGCTCATCCTTTTCATGATCTCTTCCAACATCTGTTCTGTCTTTGAGCTAGATGTGGAGGGTGTAGTGTCATCTTTATAAGTTACCCTCTTCTTTGATCTCAACCTATTTCTTTTCTCAATTATGTTTGCTTCTACGCTCACAGCTCCTTTCTGCATGTCTTCTAAGGTTAAGTAGTCCCTCTCCCTTAACTGATACATCATGTCCACATCAAGGCCTTCGGGATATCTTACTAAGGCCATGCCTTGAGGAGGCTTCATGTGAGGTGGAAGAGCATTATAAATGCTATTGAACCTAGTGGAGTAGTCAGGAACACTCTCTCCTTGATTTCTCTTGAGGCTGCTATATTCTGCTAGTATTTGGAGAGGATTCTTTTTGAGTTCCCATTTGTTGACGAATGTTTGATGCAAGGCGGGGAGATCATTTATGCTGTTAGGAGGTAAGTTTTTAAACCATTTCTTTACATCTCCTCCTAAACTTTGAGCGAAGATCCTCATTTTCATAGTTTCTTCCTCTATCTCCATGTAATCAAATGCATCTCCCATCCTATCTATATGTTGTTGAGCTGTTGTAGACTCTTTTCCAGTGAAGTGAGGGATTTTAGATTGGTAATCATTTGGTAAGGGAAGTAGAGGTTGTGGTAACACTAATGGGGCATACCATGTTGCCATGGCTGGAAATAAGGGTGGATTTACAGTAGTGAAAGTGGGCTGAACAAGAGTGTTTTGCACAGTGGTAGTATGAATTGGAGTGGAAGAAAAACTTGGGCCAACAAACTGATTTTGAGCAGACTTGTTATGAAAAAGGCTAAAGTGATAAAGAAGCTGGGGATCAAGAGGAGTGGAAGGTGAGGCTTCTCTACTGAAGCTTTGTTGCAAATCTGCAATATCAAGGTCAGTTTGGTTTAAGTCACCTTGAGATTTGGTTCTAAAGATGTTCTTTGTATGATGTAAATCAAAGTGTGAATCCTCTAAGACCACAAGGTTTTTAGGGACAAAATTTGTTCTTAAGAGGCTCCTATTAGCAGCTGAATTTCGAGAGTTAGAAGTCTGCCACAAAATTCTCTCAGGATTGTCAACGATTAAAGGAGGATTTGGGTCTGGATGGGATCTAGTATTGATCCTATGTAAAGCCAGACTGCTTTTCAAAAATGAGAGAGGTGGGGGTTTTAGGGACTGTTTTTGGAAGCTTCACCTCTCAGGATGTTTTGTCTAAAATGGGACTAGGCTTCTAAACTTTCTTCAAGGCTGGTTAACACAGTCTTAAAGAGATTTGGGAACCTAGATG
Source organism: Pinus albicaulis (assembly GCA_034641835.2). Taxonomy (NCBI): domain Eukaryota; kingdom Viridiplantae; phylum Streptophyta; class Pinopsida; order Pinales; family Pinaceae; genus Pinus; species Pinus albicaulis. The sequence goes on from CM076581.1 coordinate 1,441,368,849, forward strand.
AGTAATAGGCCTACTAGGGCTAGTGGAGTCGCCAGGTGGAAACTTTTAGTTTTTTATGAAGGTAAGATATTGGATGGTTCCACCACCATGCTTATTATGAAGCCAAACTGAAATGTTTTTGGGTTTTTCTGAGTTTCTTGATTTTATAGGTTATGAGAGTGTCCTAAATCTGACTTAACACTTAGCTAGGGTGTCAAAACATACAGAGTTCACTCTTATGGCTTGGTAACTGAATCCTTCAAGGTTGGATAAGGCTTTGCGAGAATCCTAAGGGTTACTTAGTTTGTCACTGATTCAATTAAGTCCTATCATGATTACCATTTGTTAGGTAGTGCTTGAGGGAGGTTACCTATGTTATACTTAGACAGTGAGTGTTTTTTTTTGAGGATTTTACCCAGGGTCCCACTGTGATCGCCAGTATGTTGGTGTCCCGTGTTTTGATAGTTTGGCAAATCAAAAGACAAGGCAACATCAGAACCAATATTTAGAGTCCCAGGATCTAGTCCTCCTGTTCTCAGAGAGGGATCTCTCGAATGTTTGTTTGCAAAGGTTTATCTTGTGTGCTTAAAATATGGATTTTAGACTAGTTATTAAGTGCAGGTGTTTGTTTGTTTGGTTGGTTGGATTGATACAACAGAACATGAAAGGCCTAGGAAAGATATATAGAATGTAGGAACATCTGGTTCATTGGGAAATGGAGTCAAAAAGAGGTCATAACATACTCATCAATGGATATGGGATATCAGAGGGCAAATCTAACTTGGCCACAAGATCCTTTGGTTTTGGAATGAGATGGACATCAATGATTTGGAAAGAGAAGTTTTATTCTCAAACAAAGGGAATTTGAAAGCACAATTTGAACAATAAAGAGATTTTTGATAGACAGGGCTAACCATGAATTCTACAAATCACACCTTTAAGCAAACAAATGATTTCAAAACAACTTTTAAAATGAAATCTAAGATTCGGGGAACACCCTATTTCCTCAAAGATTTTATTTCAAATGACTTAGAAAACATAAAAGATTCACTGATAATTGCGGTCATAGAAGAGGGAACACCTAATACATCTATGATTACAACTATAAATACCTTCAAGGCAACTGTTTAAGCAAGGACAAAGGGAAAGATCGGAACAGACCTCCTTGATTCATTGTAAACAAGAAAATTCAAAGGGAGACTTCAATAACAATTTTTAAGTGGAAGCAGACAAGCAGGGAAAACCATAAATCATGCTGAAACCAACTATTCGAACTATTAAGGAAATAAACGAACATGAAGACTAAAGAGAGAGATTAAAGACTCTTAGATACTTCAGCAGAAGAAAACATAAAACAGTGAAGGATGAACAGGTCTAAGGTGCTTCCAGGAGTCATTTCTTAGCCTAAAACTTTCAACCTACTGTAGTAAGAAGTTATGGAACATAATGAAAACAGGGGAAAAACATTAAACAGTTCAGAATACTTCACCAACAGCCAAGCTCATGGATCCAATGATAGAGCCTTCTCAGTCACAAGCGTGCAACAACATCATCAGGGCTTCCAAGACTTCAATTTCTTCTTCAACTTCAACAGACTATGTATTTATTTCAGAGAGTTTCAATATTACAACTAGTGATGAAACAACAAACAACTCTTATCTCATCTTCTTCAGAAGTATTTATAGAAGAAATGAGGAGGTGGAATGGGATAAAATATCTTCTAAGTTCAATTAATACAGTTTACTGTCTCTCGGCCTTTGAGGGGCTTAATGGAGAACATTCTGATATTTTTCCTGTATTAATTGGTTTATATTAACTATCAAGCTTGCCGGAAAGAATTTGTTGACTTTAAGGCTCTTCGTTATCCTCATAATAACTTTTGTTGTCAGTTTGCAATAAGTTCCTTTGGTTGAAATAACTGTTCAGCGGCATTGATGCAAATTCTCTAGGTCTGATCATAACTCGGCCTCCTTTTGATTACTTTGAGGCTGTAGGTGGCTCTGTGGTAGCTGTGGGATTCAATTTGCCCCTGATGTGGCGGTGGAGGCCTTTCTGTCTGATAAAACACTTCTGATTTTCCTTTAACTGTGTTTTAATTTGGGGGATTAGGCAAATCCTCGCAAATCGGTCTTCAATCTTCTGTTCTGCTACGCTCTGTCATCAAAACTGATACTCTTTTAATTGTGATTTAAAATCACAGTGTCTTGTCGATGTGCAGGACTATGCAGGGCTCGTATGGCATCACTGCCTCATGAAGCAATGACGAGACATGGAGTAAAGCCCCGCGAACGGTTTCCTTTTATGAATCGAGGGCACGGGAATCGTCATTCCCGGCCTTCGGCCCTTTTCTTTAATGTAATGGAAAAACCATTAAACATCTACAAAATACAAAAAACATTATAAAATCCTGCGCAATTGGGGAAAAACTGCTTCAGAGGCAAAGGGAAGAGCATGGCCATTGGATGGCAATCATCCAACGGTGGAGATTTATTTAGAGGAGGTCAAACAAGAGCGGAGGAAGAAAAACATGAGGGAACGATCTGGGACCGTCCGATCTGGACACGTGGACGGTCCAAATCCAATCGGAGGATCGCAATCGGGGGCAACACTCAAATGGCGCCGATGTAAATTTGCGATGCGATGAAGCGCTGACCATTGATTTGAGGATCAGATCAACGGTGGAGAATAAATCGGAGGGATGGCCGATCGGGAAAAGAAATATAATGCATGCGATGGAAAACTCCGATGCGATTAAGCGTTGGCCATCGATTTGCAGATCAGATCGACGGTGGAGAGTGAATCGGAGGGGTTTGAAGCGGAGGTAAGACTTGTGATCGGAGGGAATGAGAACCGTTGGATCTTGGAATGCAGAGAGGAGATCAATGGCGGACAGTCAATCGGGGATCGGCGATCAGGGGTGGCAAATAAACGCGACCGATGAAAAGTTGCGATGCGAGTTTGCGCGGGCCATTGATCTAAGGATTAGATCAACGGTGGAGAATGAATCGGAGGATTGGCCGGTCAGGAGGAACAAGCAAATGCACCGATCGAGAAACGCGATGCGATTGAGCACGGGTCGTTTGATCGGCTTACGATCAACGATGGAGATTAGTTTTAGAATGAACCGACAGAAAAACCCTTATAATATACAAAACCCAAAAAATCTTAATAAAACGAAGGTTTTGGTATGTGCGGGGTATATATATAAAATGGATAGGCGCCTGTTTGCGCGGCCATGGGTCTATGGAATATGATGGGCTCGGGGCTTTTCATAACAAAGGGCTAATCGCAATCGAAGCCTCAGGCTCGGGCTTTTCAATCAACCCATTGGAATTTTGCGATGCGATTGAGTGCCGTGGGATCTTTAGCACTTGGTCCCGGGGTGTAGGTTGTATGGAGTGAAAACGGAAGGGGCGGGGTTTATACAAAGGGACTTAATCGCATCGGATCTTTTGATGCGGTCTTTCAATCAACCCATTGTGGATTACTTCCGATGCAATAAACGCCTGATGGGCATGGCGCCTAGTTTGTGGGGCGTGAGCATGTGGGGGAAGTGGTTTTTAAGACTTAGCCCAAGGGGGCTTAAGTCTTTAGTAATAAAAACTTGTTTTTATGAAATTTTTCAAAGTTTTCAATGGATTTGGGGGTTTTGATATAGTTTAAAAATGAGTTTTAAACTATGTAAATAGGTCTTTCATGAATGGGAGAAGGGAATTATAAAAATAAAGGAGTTTATGGAGAAAAGGGGGAGCAAAATGAAGGTTAGTTTTGGAAGAGGGGGAGGGGAAAAATGATGGTTTTACAGCAGTCTCTCTCTTGGAATTTGGCAGAAATTTCTAAGGTTAAGGAAACAGCAGTGAAGATTTTGACAGATGCATGAGGCCTTCAAGAGTCTTCAAGAGCCAACACTTTTTTGCAATAAAATTTGTTCCTTGAAGGCTCCAAAATGATTTTAGCCACCTTGTGGTATAACAAATTTATAGGTTGCTAACAGTGTATATCCTCTTCTTTTGAAGTTTCTTGTTCATTTTCTTCCTCCTCTTCACAATCTATGTAAAATAATTTCTTCTCGGCACACTTATGACCTTTAGCGTATTTGTTATCACAACTTGAGCAAAGCCCTTCTTCTTTTTTTTTCTTCCAAATGTTGTGGTGTCAACCTTGTAGGTTGTGGAAGTCTAGGAGTAGCAACACTTCCATCTTTATATATGTTAGTGGTAGGCTTTCTTGTCACCATAAATTTACTTTCAATCTTTCTTGCCAACTTGAATGTCTTCTCCAATGAATCAGGTTCCCAAAGGCGAACCTCATGTTGGATGTTATCCTTTAAAGTCCCTATGAAGACATAAATCCTGTGTTCCTCTGGAATATCAATTACCCTTATATTCAATTTTTGGAAGTCCTCAATGTGCTCCACTATTGAACCCTTTTGTTTGAGATTTATCAATTGGCTAAAGAAGGTGTTGCTCTTTGTATCCTCATAATGTGCTATCATTTCCTTCGTAAAAATTGACCAAGTGACAATTTTTTTACGCGAGCAAAGCCATCGATACAATACAAATGTATTTTGTTCTAAATGTAAAGTTGCAATACGTATCTTTTATGTGTTTTGCACATTATGGAGATCAAAATATTGCTCCATCTGTAGTATCCATGTTACGGGATCCTTGCCATCAAATTTCCTCATATCCATCTTTGGAATATGGTGGGTCTTCAATCCAACATTAGAGTTTATGAAATCACAATTAACATTTATTTTATTCTCATCATGAGTTTCTTGTACTACCTTTTCGCCATTAGGAATCATTTCTTGTATCAACTTTGTCAAACCTTCCTTCAAACCTTCCATGTTTTCTTTTATATCATTCTTCATGTCTTCCAGGTGTGCTTCCATGCCATCCATCTTAGCTTCCGCTTCTTTCTTCAAACCATCCATATTAGCTTCCATGCCTTTCTTCAAACCATCCATCTTGGCTTCCACGCCTTTCTTCAAAACTTCCATTTCATTTTTTGTTTCTTTGCGAGAGCGAAATTTGGTGCATTTGCTCTTGTAATTTTGATATATCATGTTGCACTTCTTCCTCTTAATGAGTCATAGTAGAGCCTTCTGATGACTTAATGGGTGTTGAATTCTTTTTAGGGGGCATTTTAGAACCCAATACTGATATCTATGCTTCAATATGCCCTTGGTTGCTCTTGTAATTTTGATATATCATATTGCACTTCTTCCTCTTCATGAGTTATAGGAGAGCCTTCTAATGGCTTAATGGGTGTTGAATTCTTTTTAGGGGGCATTTTAGAACCCAACACTGATATCTGTGCTTCAATATGCCCATGGAATCACTTCAAACTGATTTTTCAAACAAGACTTATGCAATTTGAAAAAAAAATACACACATTTTTTTTGCTTTTGAGGAGCTCGATATTGAAATTGATGTATCTCTGTAATTTCCAATCCCTGAGATTTAAGCTTTGGTCTTGTAATAGCCCTTTAAGTCTTATTTCCAATGCCACACGTCTGACTTGATTTGGATTCTTCAAGACAAAGTTATTCCCAATCTCCCACAATGACCTAATTATGGTCTGGTTCAATAAAGAGAACTTGTACGGCGTGCCACATGTCACTATTTCTTTCTTTGGCTCTGAAATTGATACACAAGAAACTACAGTTCATGTACTTTCAGCCACTTTTCATAGAATTCCAATCCAATGCTCAGAGAGAGAGTTATGATGATTTTCCCAAGGTCACCTCTTTGAGATGAAATTCGGGAGCCTGCAAAAACCCTAACTTCCACAGATCATATCTCCAAAAATATTGCGAACCAAGATCTGAAATTTTTACACAAACTTCTTCAGCATTTCTGTGCAAATGGGTTTTTTTTAGCGTCTGAATCTTCGTAGAAAAAAGTTATAGCGAAAATGCCACGATGACCTATTTGAAGTAGCAAAACCCTAGAATCCAAAGCTCTGATACCAAATGTTATGAAACCAGCTCCAAAAATAGAAGAAAAGAGAAATCAACGCCTTAGAAATCAGCCACTTCGAGGGGGCAACCTCCTTTACATTACATAAAATGAACAATTCTTGGATGATTCAAATGACAAAACCTCATTTCTATATATAGGAGTCCATGTGGTCACAATATAATCCTAGCCGACCTAACAATAATAATCTAAGGGCCAACAATAGCAATAGTGGGGTTTTATGGGGCACAATAATAACAATATGGGGACTACAGGGGTACAACAATAACAATAAGGGGGCTACACTACAACAATAAGGAGCTACACTAGTAATATAGGGACCTAACAACGAATATACTCGAATGTGCCCACACTTCGTTATTGAATTCTTAGTTTCCAGTAATTGTTTGCTTACAACAATTGCCTCTACTTAATCGATTCTACCATGACCAATGAGATCCCTTGTCTCATGTTTCAGCAAAACCAAAGCTATGTTGATGACGAGACTACCCCAAACTGAAGGACAACTTGTAGATGCGAGTTTGATCATGCCTGTAGACTAAGCACATGTGGTTGGACCTGATCACTGCCTGAAGTTCTTGCATAAGAAATATATTTCAGCGAACAAGGGAGTGATCAAGCCCAATTTTTTTGTAATTTTGCCTACATGCACTTAATTTATTTACATGTTGAACTTGCAATTAAATTATCAGTGATTTTGGAGTTAAATGCATCTCATAAATTTAACATTTATGTAATTAAGATTAAAAAAATACTACTATCAGCTCATCCTTGTGAATTTAGACTCCACAGCTTCTTCCATGCATTTCCTTTTCATTCTAAGCCTACCATGCATTGCCTTTTCACTCTTTATCCTTTGTTCTTAACCTCCCTTTTCTCGTTGTAGATGCCATAGGGACAAACTGTTTCATCAAACTACATGGTACAAGCACAACCACCTGCACTTATTAGATCTGGCCTGGCCCAAGTAGCCTAAATTAGTAAACTGTACAGTTTTGCTCAAGTGTGTAAAGCGGGGAAGTGTACTATAAATCACTGCCTTTTGAAATCCATGAGAATCAAACATCAACGTGATCCCCCACAGCTGTAGGACCAGTGCATTTAAAACCTGACATCTGAATCCATGGTTATATGCACCCAACAATGCGAAAGCTGGAACTTGTATTGCTAAGAATCTGTCCCCTTTGCTGGAGAGTTAGCCATCAATGGTTAATTGATTTAGTCAATAACTTAAGATTAAAAAGGAAAGGCTAGGTGAAGGAGAGACACACAATAACTGAATGGGAGGTTGAGACACAAATAATAGTGACTCAAGCTTAGATAAAGCAAGAGAAGTGATTAACAACACAGTAATCAGCTAGCAGCTTGATCCAGTGGAGGCCGAGGCTGTACGGGTCATATTGAGGAGCAAAGGGGCATAGATTAGGTCGTAAGACAGTCATACAACAGGCCAAGGGCATAGATCAGCTAGTAGAGGCAGCCATACAACAGTATAGCAAGGTCATACAGGACATATGAGTCACACTAGTAGCCAGCAGCAGGTCAATTGGGTGATTCATAATTTTGGGTCATTTTCTAGAAATTTGCTGTAAGCTTGTGTTTATTTTTCTATGGGTCATTTTCCCAATAAGGGAGCCCTTGTAAGGTTTGATATTATTTTAATGAGAAGTTGATTTGAAGGGCATAAATATTTTTCTGTGTTGTGGAAACTGGTTTTATTTGCTTTTGCTGAAATTTTATTTTGCCAGTGAAAAATCCCAATGTCTGCATTTTATTCTCTGAGCTGGAATAAATTTATTATTTAACTTTCAGCACAGAAATCGCAAGTAAATAATTTGTTAAGCTCTGGGGTTACTAAAAGTTAACATGTTATTAGAACTTACAATCTGAAGATGAAACTGATTTTCAAGATTATAGCAGAAGATTTATTAAACCAATGGTAAATCTTGTGGGTGCTTGAAGGACTGAGCACAAATCCACGGCAGTTTGTTCATATCTGAAAAATGGCAGCAAGAAGTCTTAGGTTCAAAGACAAATTGGATGAGATGTCCAAATCCTTGTTCTGGAAAGTAAGGGTTACTTTGTTTTTGAAAGAAAATTACCTTTGGGAAATTGTTAACCAAGTAATTCCTTCACCAACACATCTGCAACAGTTGGTAGCTCATGAGAAGAAAGATATAAGAGCCTAGTGGGTGATCTTAAACGCAATGAAGGATCATTTGATTCCTCACTTGTTTGCGAAACATTCGGCCAAAGAGATGTTCAAAGCTCTAGTGGATATTTTCTAGAGCGATAACATGAATAGGAAAATGATATTGATGAATAAGCTTAGATCCATGTAGATGTCTAGATATAACAATGTTACCAGCCACCTCATGAGGATCACTCAAATACATGATCAACTTGCAACAGTAGGGGAGAAGGTGGATAATGTAGAACTAATTAATACAACACTGAATGGTTTCTCAAAGCCATGGGAACCATTTGTGAAGGGTACCTACGCTCGGGAGAAACTTCCCTCTTTTATGAGGCTTTGGGATGATTGCATCTAGGAAGAGACTCAAATGGAGTCCAAAATCAACAGGAAAGGAGGAGATGAGAACTTGGCTCTTGTTAGTTAGGGGAAAAAGGGAAAACGGAAGGGTTCTAGCAAGAAGGGTAAAGGTAAGGGGTCAACCTCATAGCCGGGGAAGAAGGAGGACTTTATCAAGATCAAGTGGTTCATATCCCACAAGAATGGACATTATGCATCTCGATGTCTAAAGAAGAAGAAGGATAAGGGAAAATCATAGCATGTAGTAGCATCAATAGAAACTTAGTTGGATGAGTGCTGCAAAATTTGAAAAGGACTTCTCACTAGTCTCTTGCCTTTCTACCAATAGAATCACAAGGAGTGCATGCATGGACAATGGTGCATCTCATCACATGACAACAACATGAGAGCTATTTAGCAGTCTAACGAAGGTTTTATTTATTCAAGTGGAGCTTAGTAATGATTCCAAGTATGTAGTGAGAGGGGTGAGGACTATTTTGTTCTAACTCAAGTCAAGTGGTTTATTGGAAGCCAAGGATGTGCTATATGTACTAGGAATTATAAAGAAATTGCTCCTAGTCTTAGTTATGGAGGACAAGGGTTTTGTCATTACATTTTAGAAACAACAAGTACTCATTTTTCCAGAGGGATCTAGCCTGACACAACAGAGGTCATTGGGGTTAGAGGGGGAAATCTTTACGGGTTACAAGGTACGCTAGTTCAAGCTTTGATACATAGCAATGACAGCCTATGTGAGTTATGTCACAGGAGGATGGGAAACCTACACCATAGGACATTGCCGATTTAGAAAGTGATTGTCACTGGTCTTCCAAATTTCTACATCTAGCAATAGGGAGTGTGAAGAAGGTGTGCTCTTGGCAAGGATGCCAAGGTTGTTTTTTCAAGCAAAGATCATAGGTCCAAAGGGATCTTGGATCTCATTCATTCAAATGAGTGTAGATTAGTACAGGGAGCATTGTACTATGTGATATTAATTGATGACTTCCCCAAAAAACTTGGATCTACTTTATGAAGACTAGATAAGGTGTTTAGTTGGGTTTAGGCATTTAAGGTTCTTGTGGAAAACCAGGTAAAAAGGAATATCAAGGTCTTGAGGTCCAACAACGAGGGTGAGTACACTTCCAATGAATTCAAGGATTTCTACAAGGAGGTATGGGTCAAGAGGGAGTTGACAGTCTCATACAACCCACATCAAAATGGTGTTGGAGAGAGAAAGGACAGGTCCACCATTGGAGCTACCAAGGTTATGATTCATGACCAAGATTTTCCTATGTTTCTTTAGGAAGAGGCATGTAATACGACAATGTATGTTCTGAACAAGAGTCCTCATAAGATATTGGGGTATAAGACTCTAGAGGAGGCATTCATTGCGGTGAAGCCAGAGATAGGGAACTTTCACATCTTCGATTGCCTAGTATACATCCATGTGCCTTTGGAGAAGAGGAAAAAGTTGGGGCCTTTAGGATAGAAGGGCATATTTGTGAGATACAACGAGACTTCAAAGGAATATAAGATCTTCACTCCAATGCAGAGCAAGATAGTTGTGAGTCGAGATGTGAAGTCTGAGAAAAAATTTGCATCTAGGAAGTCTCATGAGCCCTTACTAGTGACAGAGGATGAGGACTAGGAGGCTCCTAAGGGTGAACAACATCCAGAGGCTTCCAGTTTAGGGAGTCAACATTCAAGTGGGGATGAGGAATCAATATCTCCTTCCAGTTCTATCAAAAGACATCAATGGTTCACACAAACATTGAGGGGTGCTTATGAGCATGTTGAAGCTCCTAGAAGTACATTCAGGGAGATCTCCCTTAAAGTTTCCTAACTATCTAAGTAACCGGATACTCCTAAAATGCCCTCGTATCGCCGAATCCCCGTGTCGGACACCTCTACGTATCGGATTCGGCCCCAATTCGAAGGACACAGCGTATCCGTACAGGTTACGGTCACGATACGGCGTATTCGAAAAGGGACACACCGTATCCCGACCGTACCCCGTCGGATACGCCCGCGGGTTCAAAAAAGCGTTGTTTTTTTATTATAAAGGGGGGCTTTTGCTCATTGTTTTTCACCAATTGAGGAGGATTTTTCAGGAGAGAGCATCAAGCCTATGGCCCTAGTATTTATATATGATTCATGGTAATGTTAAATTCTTAAATACTTAAATTTTTAACATTACCATGAAATGACTCAGGATGTTTGAGAGTGGTTCCGACCTCATTGGATTTCATATGGAGAAAGTAGAATTTTAGATCTCATTCAAAATCCAGCAGACTTATCAGTTTTTCAGGATTTCAGGATTGGGCTATTGCAATGTTTCCATCGAATTTTGTCATGTATTGGGTATGGAACTCGTATTTAATCAAGAGCACCAATCCATTTGGCAGTGTTCTTATGTAACACATTTTGATTCTGATGACTTAATGAAAAAACTACAGTATCTTACTATCTTCAATCTTGTCTTTCTAAGTAAATTTGACGATTGTATCATGTATGGTGTATCAATGTATCATTGTAATTTGTATTATAGTATCAATGATGATGTATGACTCATGAGTATCTAATATCTATGTTTGAATCAATGAATTTTGTATGAATTTGTGCAAAAAATATCTAATTTTTAATATATATATATATATATATATATATATATATATATATATATTTTAAAATATATATATATTTTTAATAAAATAATATATAATGTAACGTATCCGAGAAGTATCATGTTTCGGGGTCACCGTAGCCGTATCCAATACTTCGAATCCCGATATCCCCGTATCCCCGTATCAGGTGACTTAGCTAACTATATGGTGCTTATGAGTAGCATCATTGATTCCAAACCTTCTAGTTTTGACGAAGCAGTAGATCAACATATTTGGAGGGATGCCATAGTGGAGTAATACAACTCCATCATGAAGAATAATCTGTGGGACATAGTGTCAGGAATGGAGAGGAAGTTAGTGGTGAGTTCCAGGTGGCTCTCCAAAATCAATTATGTTGCGGATGGTAGCATCAAGAAGTTCAAGGTGAGCTTTATGGTGAAAGGGTTCTCTAGAAGGAGGGAGTGGACTATGAGGAGACATTTGCTCTAGCCACTACATATACTTCCATTCAACCTGTCATATCTATAGCTTTAGTCATGTAGTTGATGATACATTAGATGGATGTGAAGATCACATTCCTCAACAGGATTACTAAGGAGGAGGTCTATATAGAACAACCTCATGGTTTTGAGGCGCATGGGAGGGTGTCCCATGTGTGCAAGCTTAGGAAAGACTTGTATGGACTCACGCAGGCACTAAGGGTGTGGTATTCCAGGATCTATGGATACTTGTTGAGCATGGACTTTACTGAGAGTGAAGTGGATCCTAACTTGCATTTCATACTTGTTGGGACTGATTCGCTTATCTTAGTGCAATACATGAATGACTTGTTTCTCACTAGTGCAAAGAAGCTCATAGTAGGGTGCAAAGAAAATTTAGCTGCAAAAGTTCAAGATGAAGGGCATTGGCTTAATGCATCACTTCTTGGGGTTAGAAGTTTGGTAGAGGTTAAGAGAAATCTTCCTTTTTTAAGGGAATTATGCAATAGAGGTTTTGAGGAGATTCAAGATGGATACCTATGCCCATGGTTGTGCCTATCATCACCAACTCGAAGAAGGCTTTGACTTCAAATTCAGAGTTGGTGGATCCCATGTTGCATAGACAACTGACAGGGTCCTTTGAAGTATTAAGGAAACACCATGTCAAATATATGTTGTTGATATGAACACCTTGAGCTAGGTCATGGTGGAGCTGAGATAGGTACATTGGGCAGCAATGAAACATGTGCTTAGGTACTTGAGAGGTATAGTGGAGCATGGTCTGAGGTATCTTGGAGGTGAGAGAGTAAGGCTACAGAATATAGAGACTCAAATTGGGTGAGGGGTGCAACAAACAAGAACATCTAAGGCTACAAAATATCCAGACTCAGACTGGGCGAGTGGTGCAACAAATAAGAAAAGCACCTCATGGTGTCGCTTCAGCTTGGGATCGACAACAATTTCATGGTTCAATAGCAAACAAACTTCCATAGCACTCAATTTCGCAAAGGCAGAGTATATGGAAGCAAGTATGTTGAGTTGTGAAACATTTGGTTTTGCTAGTTACTTGCAAGGTTATTTGATCAAGAGTTCAAGCCTATGAAGATATACTATAATAATCAAAGTTGTATCGAACTCTCTGAGAATCTAGTGTTCCATGACGGGTCCAAGCATATAGAAATCAAGTATCACTCTATTAAAGATCTCTAGAAAGAAAGGAGCAAGTTGCGGACACTAAACAACCCTTGGTCAAAAGGAACTTTGTATTTTAAACTTTAAAGGAACAAGCTTGTAATGGTGTAGAATATCTTCCTCGCAAAGAGGGAGTGTTGATCTTTTTAGCTTGGATGGATACTTCCGCACAAGGGTATAAGTGTCAAAATATGTGTAAGTCATCCAAAGTGCTCACCTTAGTAATTCACGTCAATAAAAAGAATTATTCAAGTGAAATGCCTTCCTATAAAAGTGAGTTTAATCTAATGAAATGTAAAAGCTTTTACATTAGAGAATTAGATGAATCTTGACCATTGATTGGGATTTAATCCCAGCCCTCAATCTCTCTCATTAAGTGATCAGGATTATAGAGACTTAGTCGTCCATGGTTAATTCATTCCTTCAATAACTTAATATTAAAAAGGTAAGGGTAGGTGAAGGAGAGACAGACAAGAACTCAGTGAAAAATGGAGGCACAAAGTATAGTGACTCAAGCACAGAAAACGAAAGCAATGATTAGCAATAGAGTAATCAGCCAGAAGTTTGATCCAGTGGAGGCCAAGGCCGTGTGAGTCAAATCGAGTAGCAGAGTGGCACAGATCAGGGCGTACGACAGATACATCATGCCGAGTACGCAGATCAGCTAGTAGAAGCGAGCTATATAACAGTCTAGAGTGGTGGTACAGGCAATACGGGTTGCACTAGCAGCCCGCAGTAGGTCGATTGGGTGATTCAGAATTTTGAAGGACTGAGGTGCCCAGTTAATTTCCAGAAATTGGCAAAAATATTATGTTGTGTTGTAAAAATTGGTTTTATTTGCTTCCATTAAAATTTTATTTTGCCAGTTAAAAATCCTAGTGTGCATATTTTATTCTGAATAATTTTCCTCTGAATTTTTATTTTGTCAGTTAAAAAATAGCAATGTGTGTCTCTTACATTGTGTGCTTTTTATTCTGTGAGCTTAGATGAACTTAATTTTCTATAAGGAAATCACAAGGAAAAAAATTGTCTAAGTTCTTATAAAAAAATTAACAGTATCCATAACCTGAAAAGGTCAGGGATCAGTACAATTCAGTCTCTTGGATAGAACAAAACCACATCTATATCCAGGAAATACTTTAAGCTTACTTTCTTATTTTATTTGACCATTTTGGGTTCCAATGAATTCAAAAAGATTTACATGCAGAGCACTTACCTCAACAGATTGAAACCCTGCAAGATGCAAGCATATGTACTGAAGAAGACACCCATGTCCTGCACTGAGAACAAAACGATCTCTGTTGAACCATTTTGCATTGTTGGGGTTGTACCTCATGACATGCCTATACAACACATACCCAACCTCTGCCATCCCCAGAGGCAATCCAGGGTGCCCTGCTTTAGCATTCTGTACTGTATCAACCACCAACATCCTAATGTTATCCACACATCTCCTATCTATAAGCCTCTGAACAAAATCCTCATCGCACTCTTTACTATTTAAACTTTCAGAACCATCCTTTCTTTTAAGTTCTTCCTTCCATGACTGCATATATTTTTCATGTTCATCCCTGCCTTCTACAATAGAGGCTAGTACATCAGTTTCCACTTTGTTACTGATGCTGATGGCACGTCTTGCAGAAGTCAAATTGTAACTATTTCTTTCAGGAATTCTCTTCCAATGCAAGCAAAGCTTTGTATTTCTAAAGTTTTGCAGAGAGCCCAGGTGGTAAGGAATTGTGATTTTGGGCACATATGGATGGAGTCCCAGCAGATATCCATAGCTTCTCTGGTTTGTGTTTAACTTGCAGTGGATATCTGCGCCTCCTACAACATTAGATTTGACTGTGCTCACACAATCTAAACACGTGCTCATGGCAGCCATTTTGCTGAAAATTTCAGGTTGGAAGAATGACAGAATGTGAACCAGATAAAATTAGTATTAAGTTGTAAATGTATGCATGCAGCATATGTCTGTTTAGCTACCAGTAGGAAATTGGCAGATATACAAAGGTAAAATACTTCGTGTCATATTTTCAGTTGGCAAGAGTACAGATGTAAGATAATCACATAAGGTGGCAGTGTCGGGTACAGATCTTTAAAGAAAGTCAACTTTATTTTCAAAAAGTTGTTGTGTAACTTTACCAGTGACGAATTAAATGAATTCAATTCTTACACGAAACCATTTGCGGTACGATTTCAAGGGACTCAGAGTTGTTCTCACAGTTTGACTTGGATCACGGTTTCCTGTTTCTCCACGCTTCAGTAAAATATCTAATGGTTTTTTTGAGTCGGCCAGGCGGTACGATTTCAAGGGACTCAGAGTTGTTCTCACAGTTTGACTTGGATCACGGTTTCCTGTTTCTCCACGCTAAAATATCTAATGGTTTTTTTGAGTCGGCCAGGCTTATTTCCCAGTCTCTAGAATTATAAATATAAATGGACACTATATTCTTATTCTATTCTAGTATTAAAGTAGGTATATTATCCAATAGGAATTAAAGCAGCTACATTATCTAGCGGTAGGCATATTCTAAGAAATAAGTGTTGTGTTTTTTTTGTCAACTATAATTTTTGGATATTTTAATTTTTTTTAAATGTTTTTTTAAATGAAATTTTATTTTAAATTATAAAATTATAATTATTAATTATTAAAATTATAAAATAAATATATTTATAAGTATTAAATTTAGTTTTATATTACAAAACATTATTTTACTAATCCTTTGTAATTTTAATAACATTATTTTATTCAAAATCCAAAACTGTAATTTTAATAATATTATTTTATTAAATCAGATTGTGTCAAAATCCAAAATTATAATTTTAAATTTTTTTATATTCAAATTTAAATATTTAAAAAAAAATCAAAAACATTTTTTAATATTTTAGTAATTATTTTTATTTTTATTTTATAAATAATATATTTATGTAAAGAAATATAAAATAGCTAATTTTAAATATTAAAAAAAAGAAATAGTTAATTTTGAATATTAAATGTTTATGTGACATATATAATAATAAGGGGCAATGTTAAAGTATTCTTTATATCAACAATAAAAAAGCATTATTGATAACACGAACCAAAATGAGCACTAGGGTTTGTTATGTTTCTCGTGTTGCAAATTATGTCATCATCAAGCCTTTGGTTGTCCCTGGTGTCCTCGGCAATCAATGTCTCAAAGAGGTCATGCTCTACCATATGTATGGCCTTCATTTTGGATAATATGAGGTTATCATGGTAGGGATTTAGTTGGTTTTCGCAACTGGATGTCAAATGACCACGCAAATAGTTGGGGTTTGGGTCATGTGGACGTTTCCTTTGTTAGGACCTCACCTACAAATGTTTCTTGTCTTTGAAACTCAATTCATGCAATGTTTTGTTTCCATTCCATGTTTTCCATTCATTATCTTGGATGAAGAAAAGACATAGACTAAAATGAATTCTTTTCAAATTTTGTTTAAAAAACTAAAAGGAAAAACCTCCCTCTTTTGGATTAGGGAATCTGACGTGGTGGAAAACTTAAAACAGAGTATACAGAGCAGTTTGGGAATTGTTGAGATTCAACAAGATGATGAGCTTAGTGAAAAGAGTTGCCTTCACTAAGTGGGCCCGCAGGCTATTCTTGGCGCAAAGTTTATTTTTAGACATGTCGATCATATTCTATGAGTTGCAGGATGCTATTTGTGGATGGTTGGTCAAGTTGGAAAAATAGATGGACTTCTATTTTTAGACATATTGGGCAGAATCTATTTTTAGATTGTCAGTCTAAAAATAGATATGTCGAATATTATTAACTCTTAATAATATTTGGACTCTAAACATTATCTTATTCTCTTGGAGCACTTCAGTTAAGTGCACAGATGTGGCACAGCAGCTGACAAAAGGAATTACGCTATTCTTGAGGGTTTACTGGAGCTAATGCATGGAGACTTCAGTTAGAACTCATGTGACAGAGTTTGGTGGAGTTATAGAAGTAGTTGGTGGAGTTGTATTTAGTTTAACTCAGTTAGGCTCAGTTGAGCTAGTTGTATCTAGTCTAACTGATTGATATACTAGTGAGAGTGGTGTGAATTAGTTAGTTAATTAATTCACAAAATAATAACTCATTAATCAACTGAAGAATACATCAATTAACTACAGTGCATGGCAGTTTCAGTGGAGACCAGTGGAGAGATATGTGAAAGAGCAAGTGTGACTATTAGTTGTGACTATAGTGATGCATTGATTGCATCCAACACTCAGTGGAGATGCCAATGAGGATTGCGCAGTGCAAGCTTGGTGAATTCGAGTTCATTCAGAGACATTCTTCAGCAAAGATTGCGCAATAGAGGCAAGCTAGCAGGCGGCAAAGATTGGTGCCTGGATTTGCAAGATCGGGCCTGATTAGTGTGTAGCGATAGTATTGTACTAAGAGCTTGATATGATCAGCTTTGTATGAGGATTGTTACATGATCTCTATGACATATATTATATACATATAGTTGTGGTTTTCAACTTCAGGCTTTCTCGTTAAACAACTGTGTTCATATGTGTGATTTTTTATTGTTTCATGTGTTCATTGCAATCTTGATTTAATTTCCGCAAATGATCAATGGTGGAATAGATTCTATATTTTGCATGAAGTTAAAATAGTGTGAGATCAGGAGAATATTGGACATATAACACATAAGTTATATAATTTCTACATGGTATCAGAGCCAGGTTGATCATAGGAGATTGCAATTATTGAAGCAGTTGAGTTTTGTGCTGGTGGAATTCGAATTTGCTGCAGTGTTTTCTTGGTGTCGAAGTTGAGCATTCATTGAAATGTCTTTTAACGGATTGCGATTAGAGTATGTCCTTGAGGGCAGCTCGAATTATATTGCATGGAAGGATAAGATGGAGGCGGTGCTAGATGATAATGGGTTGAAGGAGTTCATAGATATTGATATTCCAAAGCCTAGTTCTAGCGATGCAGCCGCACTTGACGCATGACAAAAGAAGGTAGCGAAGTGTCGAAGAATTCTGTTGGAAGGTGTGAAGGATCACATTGTGTCCAACCTTCATGATAAAGCCACTCCATTCTTAATGTGGAAGGCTTTGACAAACTTGTTCCAAAGCAAAAGCGACCTGAGGAAGTTGGCACTTAAAGACAAGCTCAGAAAAATAAAAATGGAGAAAGGCGACTGTATGCCAAAATACATCACGAAGTTTGTCCACTGCAAGGATGAGCTGGGAAGTGTGGGGGTTACTGTTGATGAAGAAGACTTGGTGAGCTTGGCTCTGCTTGGGCTTTCAAAGAGTTGGCATAGCTACGAGGACTCTGTCAATGGTCCGGAGAAACTGCCAGGATGGGAGCGATTTTGGTTGGATCTTGTGCAGGAGGAGATAAGGCAGGGTACCAGGGATGGATCTTCTTCGAAGAATGAAGATGAAGAAAATTGCGCTTTGGCTGCCAAAGCAAGGAAAGGGAAGGGGAAGAAAAATCCTTCTCAATCTGGTGCGAAAGGCAAGAAGCAGGACTTGTCCAAGGTGAAGTGCTTTCACTGTCACCAGCACGG
Source organism: Pinus albicaulis (assembly GCA_034641835.2). Taxonomy (NCBI): domain Eukaryota; kingdom Viridiplantae; phylum Streptophyta; class Pinopsida; order Pinales; family Pinaceae; genus Pinus; species Pinus albicaulis. Next base: position 1,441,387,183 of record CM076581.1, read on the forward strand.
ACATTATGCCACTAACTGTCCACAAAAGAAGAATAAGCAAGATGTTGGATCTGCTGCCAGAGAGGCCTTAGCCTCACAGTTTGAGCTAGATTTTTCTTTGATTGCATGCTTGGTTTCAAGTGTGATGGGATCAATGTGGTTTCTTGACAGTGGTGCATCTTTCCATATGACCGAAGACAAATATTTGTTTAGTGATCTGGATGAAAAGGATCTTGGAGTGCACATCGAGATGGCTGATGATGGTAGATACAATGCAACTGGTATCGGGACCATTTCCTTTGAGAGGGAGTCTGGTAAACCTTTCATCTTGAAGGATGTCATGCATGTTCCAGGATTGAAGAAGAATCTGATCTCTGTGGCGATGTTGGAAGACAAGGGTTATGATGTTGTTTTTAGCGAGGGAAAAGCCTTCCTGTGCAGTTAAACAACTGGTCAAACAAGGAGGATAGGGATTCAAGTTAAGAATCTTTATCAATTGTAGGTAGGTGGCTAGGCAGCAATGGTAGGCAAAGCAGAAGGAGTGGTGAGCCGAGATGAGGGCAAATTGTGGCACAGGAGATTGGGCCATCTTCACCATGGCGCTTTGAAAATTTTGCAACAGATTTCTACTGGGCTTCCCAAAGGTACACTTGCGTAGTCAGATTAGTGCAAGGGATGTACTTTGGGAATATTTGTGAAGACCACTTTTCATGAGAAGGATAGTCGCACCTTGACGATCCTTGAGAGAATTCACACAGACGTGTGTGGACCTTTCTCAGTTGCTTCAACAGCAAAGCACATGTATTATGTGATATTTGTTGATGAATTTTCTCGTAAGTGTTGGATCTTCTTCATGCAGAAGAAGAGCAAGACATACTCAAAGTTCTGTGAGTTCAAGGTGTTGGTTGAGAAAGAGTTGGGGAAGCAGGTGAAATCTTTACGGAGCGATAATGGTGGTGAATACATCTCTGGCGAATTCAAAGACTTCTGTAGCAAAGAAGGATTTCGAAGAGAACTCATAGCGCCTCATAACCCACAACAGAATGGGGTCGCGGAGAGAAAGAACAGAACGATCGTGGGTGTTGCACGGGTGATGTTGCATGATCAGGGCCTTCCCATACACTTGTGCGCTGAGGCATGCAACACTGTGGTTTATGTGCAAAACCTTTGTCCTCATAGAGTACTTAGCATGAGTACACCCGAAGAGGCATTTTCTGGTAAGAAGCCTGATATTTCTCATTTGAATATTTTTGGCTCACCTGTTTACATTCATGTGACAAAGGATGCCAAGAATAATCTGGAGCCGACCGCAAAGGTTGGGATATTTGTGGGGTACACAGAAACACCCCACAATTATCATGTGTATTTTCCAGACAGTCGGATGACTGTCGTGCGACGGGATATCAAATTTCATGAGGAGAAAGACGTGAAGTTGTCGCTTGAGAGGGAGCTACACTTGCATGCAGATGAGGAGCTACTTGTTCCTAAAGATGAGCCTTAGGATGTGGATCAGCCACAAGAGGAGGTTCATGGAGTGGAAGAAACCACTCATGCAGCGCCAAACATCAGAGGGCGGAAACGCACTACAGAAGCTGAGCGACTGAATCTTGATGCAGCGCAGAATGTAGGAGCCCCTACATCACAATGCAGACAAAGATAGTCACCTGACCGATTTACTGAATACATGGCTCTGATGAGTAAGTGTATCGTGACAGAACCATATTCTTTCGAGGAAGCTGTGGAGGATCTCGCATGGGTAGATGCCATGGTGGAAGAATATGATTCGATTGTCAGAAACAGTGCATGGGAGATTGTCCCAAGGCCGAAAGAGAAATCAATGGTAGGTTCGAGATGGATCTACAAAGTGAAGCAAGCTGCTGATGGGAGTGTCGAGAAGTACAAGGCAAGATTTGTTGCCCGGGGCTTCTCATAGATCGAGGGGATTGACTATGAAGAAACCTTTGCACCTGTCGCAAGGTATTCTTCCATACAAACCATCCTTGCTCTCTTAGTGCAGATGGGTTGGCACATTCATCAGATGGATGTGAAGACTGCGTTCCTTAATGGAATCATTGAGGAGGAGGTGTACATTGAGCAGCCTGAAGGATTCGAAATCTTCAGCAGCGAGTCGCATGTGTGCATGCTCAAAAGAGTGTTGTATGGGCTGAAACAAGCACCTCGTGCTTGGTACACATGGATAGACATTTATTTCACGGGACTTGGTTTCGCCAAGAGTGAGGCAGATCCAAACCTATACCAGATTGTGGTGGAGGGTAAGCTTTTGATCACTGTGCTTTATGTAGATGATTTAATACTAACGAGTGATGAACTGTTAATACACTCATGCAAGGCAGATCTTGCAAAGGAGTTCGAGATGAAGGACTTGGGCCTCCTTCATTATTTCCCGGGATTGGAAATTTGGCAATAGAAGGGTGGACTGTTTGTGTCTCAAGGAAAGTATGCCCGGGAGATATTGGAGAAGTTTCACATGCAAGGCTGCAAGCCTATCGATACTCCTCTTCCTGGTGGTTGGAGGAAAGAGGATGCTACATCGGTAGAGGTAGTGGATGCCACTGTTTATCGACAGTTGGTTGGTTCTCTCATGCATTTAGTTAATACACAACCGGACATATGCTATGCTGTGAACCAGATTTCACAAGCGATGGTTAAGCCTACCAAGCTCTTTTGGAAGGCAGGCAAGCATGTCCTGAGGTATCTTAGGGGCACATCTGGATATGGATTGTGGTACAGACAGTCGGATGAGGTGAAGCTGCATGATTTCATGGATGCAGATTGGGCAGGGAGCCCAACGGACAGAAAGAGCACATCTGGAGGGATTTTCAGTATTGGATCTACAACAGTTTCTTGGTACAGTAGGAAACAAAGATCCGTGGCACTCAATTCAGCAGAGGCCGAGTACATGGCAGCAAGTTTGGCTGCATGCGAGGCTATATGGATGAGGAAGATCTTGGTCGGGTTGTTCAGTTCTCACTTAGATCCTACTGTGATATATTGTGATAATCAAAGTTGCATTAAACTCTCAGTTAATCCAATATTCCATGATAGATCTAAACATATTGACATCCGGTACCACCATATTATAGATTGTGTGCAGCGGAAGATCATGTTGCTTTCTTACATTCCTACGGAGGATCAGGATGCAGATATTCTGACGAAGGCGCTCACCAGGAGCAAATTCGAATACCATAGAGACAGGATCGAGGTGGCAGATAATCCCTATCTTGTTGAGAGGGAGTGTTGAGATTCAACAAGATGATGAGCTTAGTGAAAAGAGTCGCCTTCACTAAGTGGGCATGCAGGCTATTTTTGGCGTAAAGTCTATTTTTAGACTATGTCTATTTTTAGACATGTCGATCATATTCTATGAGTTGCAGGATGCTATTTGTGGATGGTTGGTCAAGTTGGAAAAATAGATGGACTTCTATTTTTAGACATATTGGGCGGAGTTTATTTTTAGATTGCCAGCCTAAAAATAGATATGTCGAATATTATTAGCTCTTAATAATATTTGGACTATAAACATTATCTTATTCTCTTGGAGCACTTCAGTTAAGTGCACAGATGTGGCACAGGAGCTGACAGAAGGAATTACGCTATTCCTGAGGGTTAAGTGGAGCTATTGCATGGAGACTTCAATTAGAACTCATGTGACAGAGTTTGGTGGAGTTATTGAGGTAGTTGGTGGAGTTGTGTTCAGTTTAACTCAGTTAGACACAGTTGAGCTAGTTGTATCTAGTCTAACTCATTGATACACTAGTGAGAGTGGTGTGAATTAATTATTAATTAATTCACTAAATAATAACTCATTAATCAACTGAAGAATACATCAGTTAAATACAGTGCATGGCAGTTTCAGTGGAGACCAGTGGAGAGGTAGGTGAAAGAGCAAGTGTGACTATCAGCTGTGACTATAGTGATGCATTGATTGCATCCAACACTCAGTGGAGATGCCAATGAGGATTGTGTAGTAAATCTTGGAGCAATTCGAGTTCATTCAGAGCCAGTCTTCAAGCAGGGATTGCGCAATAGAGGCAAGCTAGTAGGTGGCAAAGATTGGTGCATGGATTTGCAAGATCGGCCCTGATTAGTGTGTAGCGATTGTATTGTACTGAGAGCTTGATATGATCAGCTTTGTATGAGGATTGTTACATGATCTCTATGACATATATTATATACAGATAGTTGGGGTTTTCAGCTTCAGGCTTTCCTGTTAAACAACTGTGTTCATATGTGTGAATTTTTATTGTTTCATGTGTGCATTACAATCTTGATTTAATTTCCGCAAATGATCAATGGTGGAATAGATTTTGTATTTTGCATGAAGTTAAAATAGCGTGAGATCAGGAGAATCTTGGACATATAACACATAAGTTATATAATTTCTACAGGAATCCCATCATCGTCTCAATGTTTGATTTTTTAAGGGAAACAACTACAGGACTCCTTTTAGATAAAGGAATATTTCATCGAGAGGAACACCACTATCATATTGAATCTAAGGCTACAAGGTGGAGCTTTAGGTTCTAAAAACCCCAATGGTTTTGTCTCTTTCAAGGATGTAGCAAAGGGGAAGGTTTCCAATCCAGATGACATGATTCAAAATAGTATTGGCCCCCACATTGTTGAGCAAAGGGAACAAGCTCGACTCTAGAGGTAAATCTCTTCTTGTTGCTCTACAATCAAAACTTGCTATCTGCAGGTTTAATGGATTTTGGCCAAAATCTGATGTTTTACACCAATGGGTTTTTTTCCACTTGGACACCAAATTGTGACATATATTTGTGTTCAACATGTTTTTTTTATTGTTTTATTTGTGGAATATGTCTTGAATGAAGGGCCTTGGTTTTGGGGCAGAGCAGGGCTCTTCATTACTCCATGGTTTCTAAAATTTCGGTTTGGGTGAGACTCCCAAATCTCCCTCAACCTTTCTGGCACCATAAGGTCCTGGAGGATATTGGGAATTCTATGGAAAAAGTCAAGAAGATGGATCTAGCCTAGAACAAAAAAATGTTTGTTCTCTTTTGCCAGAATATGTGTTGTGATAGACCTTAGCAAAGGTCTTCTTGGCCACATTCAACTAAACCATACAAATTTTAAATGGACCCAAGTATTAGATTATGAGAACACAACTTTCAAATGTAGAACATGCTTTCGAACAAGACACTTGCAGAACTCATGTCCCCATAAAAAAAGTATTCAAGAAAGATAAAAAGGTTGTTCCATAAGCCAAAGGGCTAGCAAGCATCAAATCCTCACATCTCGGAAGGTGAAGAAGAAGTAATTATGGACAACTAGCCTATCCATGCAGAACAAATGTCCACACACACCAGGGTAACCACATAGAAGGAGGTTTTGAGGATAGGTCCTAAGTTGTAGCCCACGTTCAAATAGGCATTGACACAACAAATATACACATTTATGAAGGCATGGGGAGCACTAAATGAGTGCATGTATTTAAGAGTTTGGATTTTGAAAAAGAACATTCACCATCGTCTCCACGAGGTGATCTGACTTTGGTCCTTATTGATCCAAATGCGAAAGGATGGCAAAAAGTACAAAAAAAGAAAGGCAAAAAAGAGAAGTTAAATGTTTCTTCCCACATATAACTTCGAATGTTGTACATCTTTTTCATATTTTCTTAGTTATTTTTTATATCTCTTTTAGTTTTTAGCCAATAAGTATATTTTCCAAATATTATTTTGCATATACAAAATGTAATTTTGTTCTCCCTTGTCAATGAATAAAATTACAGGTATCTTTTTCTCTAGTAAAAAAAAAACATTCCTTACATTAAAATTTCAAATTCTAAAATATGTAAACACCGCAAATTCAACCACATTAAAAATTACATACTTTTTAATCACAAACTAATCCCAAATTAACAAACCCAAGAAAAAAACCTAAATATTAAATAAATTAACCATAAATATAACTATATTGTTTTATAAAAAATTATTTAAAAATCATTAATGTAGAAGTCTCGTGACTTAATCTATGATTTATGATTTATCAAGTCTTCAGACTGGTCAAGATCTCAAAAACATCTAACAAATTAGCTTTAATATTTTATAAAAAAACAAATTATTAAAAAATCATTATCTTGTCTTAAGGCTTGTCAATGTCAAGATCTCAAAAATATCTAACTAATTAGTTTTAATATATATATATATATATATTAAAAAATCATTAATATCAAAATCTTAGGATTTATATTTACGATGGTTTTAAGGTTTATAATAAAAAATTATGTTAATCTCAAAAATATAAACTTTGCTAATTTTTAATATTTTATAAAAAACTTATTCAATAATCATCGATATCAAAGTCTCATGTATTGCTCTTGTGCTTCAGATTTGACATCAAGAATTATGTTGATGTCAACCCGTCCACATAACTTTTTTTTTTTTCATATTAAAGTACCGTGGAAAATGTTTCAATAAATGCATTCATCTTCACTTAGAAACAATATCATTTAGATTTGTTAAGTTGTTTGTTAAGTTGTTGTTGATTATTTATTGGTTATTACATATTGTAATGTTTATTAAGTAATAAAAGGTGATAAATTTTAAATATCTAATAAAATTATAAATTAAGGGGATTTTTTAATATTTTATAATATTTTAGATTAAAATTAATTATATTAAGATTGTATGATTCTAAGATGGGGTGATAACGAAGGAATGCATGGGAGGTGAGGTTGCTATTGGAACAAGTAATGAATGGGTGAGGATTTATCCAAGTTGTATCTTATTCATTTTACAAGATATGTCACTATTTTAAAAAACAAGTTTGTTGTATGATGAATTTGATTTTTTTATATTTTCCTTTATGCATACTTGTCACTTCATTCTTGTATGAGCCTATATCATTATGAGGCTTTGCTTACTTTCAAATATCACTCTAATGGGTCAATTTGTGTTATGCATTTACTCCTTGCAAAGTGGACATTCCTTCTTTGAAGATTTACCTCTCTGATTTATCTACTTGCATTAACAAATGTTACCTTCCCCTCTTAAGTTTGGTGGAGTGGGTTTGGATTTAGCCACTAACATGCTAATATGGCCTCCTCTTCAAGTTGTCTAGCCCTATGCTCTCATCTTCTCATTGGTGGCTCCTTTTCCCGCCATATCAAGCTTGGTCTCCCTTTTGATCCAAGCCTCTCTCCAGATGATACCTGCCTCTCATAAATTGTCCACATCTTTGAATTTTCTCCCTATTCTAACGATGACTCATCATAGCTACAGTTGAAATGATCGAGATGGCCAAGGAAGTCATGGGGGCTCACTTGCTCATTTTAGAGCACCACCTTATATTTAACTCTTTCACAACCAAATACCACGTGAAGCTCAACAAGAACGTCATGAGGTAGAGGTGGAAGTCGATTAGGAGAGGGACTACCTCTCTGACTTAGAGAAATTAGAAGATTTTGTTGTATGGGTTCTTAATGTTGGTCACACTTTAGAGTGCAAGATCCAATACCTCCACACTATATACTTCTATTAGTATATGAAAACAATGATTGGAAAGGTGCTACTGAATGGAACGATGTCAAGGATGAGATCCTCCCAATGATGGACAAATTGTAGCTACACATGATGACTATGGACAACTGCATGAGGCGAATGGAACTCCGCTTGGACAAAATGATAGCCCCCAGGAGAACTAAAAAATTAATTGTGGATCAAATAAAGGTGGAACATATGCGAATTCTGAAGCCTATGGTTCACTAGTTATTTTGTTATCATAGACAATGTCTTTCTTGTCAACCCCAATATGTTAGTTTGATAGGTAACTCCATGTTCTGAATCAAACATATGGCTATATCTGTTATGCAGAATTGTGATCTACGGATAAACCAAATTCCCTAAGTGTGGTGTTAGTCACTTAGAACAACAGAGGAAAGAATTACTATCACTTTCTCTAAAACAAGCAGATATACAAAATGGTGGAAGAGATTACTTGTGATTCAATCGCTTCTCCTTCTCCTTCTATCGTTGTTGTTGTCGATCTTAATTCAACTCAAATCGCTAGATCGATTCCTGCAAACACAAACAGAGTACAACAAACAACATGCAATATATAGATATCTACTTCTCTTACTCAATCAAATTGATTAGATATGAAATACATATATCATTCAAGAATCCATTGCACAAGAAATAGAGATATATATATGGGAAAATAAACAACAATCTTTATTAAAGTGATCAGATTTAGAGCAAGGACCTAAGTGATAGCTAAAAATTTAAAGTGTTCGAAAGTGTGCCAAACCTGAGAGACCGGATAGATCTCGTCTTCCTAATTCCAGCGCCATGAACGGTTCGAAAAATCGACACCATATGAAGAAGTTATCACATTTTGAAAAGTCCAGTAAACTACAATTTTTGGACTCTGACAAAGTTTGACTAGATTTGGAAAATTCAAAAAAAAGAATATTCTAGGGAATATTCCTCAAAATATTCCCCGAAATATTCCGTTTGGACCAGTCATATGTTGCCAAGTGGCAGATGTATATTGGGCAAGAGGTTGCACGTGCTTTTTTAAGGGCCAATGGGAGACTGCCACATGGTAGGCCCGGAGGCCACCACGTGGCCCAATTTTGTGGTCTAAAATTTTATTGGGGTTGCCGAGGTCGAATCCTGGACCTCATGCCTGTTAGGCCCAAGCCTTACCGTCTGCGTCAACTGTTAGTTCTTAACCTATAGACTAGCAACGTTTAATTAACGTGTAACGTTTATGTGTTTGGGGGTCTAGAGGGGCCAGCCCCTCCCATATGGCCTTGACCCCAAATCTAGGGGCCTAAACCCTTAACTGCAAACACCGAAAAGTAAAGGCTACCCTTGTCACATAGCAAAAGGTAAGTGGCAGTTTCAGAGTTTGTTGCTCCAACTTTTAACTTGACCGCAGAATTTTTGGTGGCATGTGCCCAACTAAACCGAAAAAATAATGTTGCGGTTAAGACTTAGCAGAGTTTATGGTGGGCGCACCATATTTGGCACAATTTCCTATTTTAACTGGAGTTAAGTCCAGTTCCTCCAAGTTTGGTGGAGGATTTTTAGGGGTCATTGGGAAAAATGAGTTTAGGCTCTATCTTGAGCTAGATTCGACCAATTTTGGAGTGTCAATTTCGACTATCTCAGACATTCCAGATTGATTGGTGAGGGTTGCAGAGCCATCAGAGGACTTTTAAGTAGGTTTTTGCTTCATAGAAGTTCTAGGGGCCGCCAGGGCCACCATGGGCCAACAACAGTTTGAGGCTTAGCTAGTGCAGATAGAAGCCTTATTCGGAAATCCAATAGTAAATTTTGGATGTTTCAGATGTTTTGGAACTAATGGTGTGGTTTTAAAATCTTGTAGAGGACTTTTGAAAGCTGAGATGCTTTAGAAAAGTTCCAGGGGCCACCAGGGCCAACAAGTGCCAGCAGTTGTTCAAGGCCTAGCCAGGGTAGCCAAAGGCCTTATTCAAGAAACCAATAGTCATCTCTAACTATAATGAACATTTTGAATCCATTGACGGATTTTTTCATAAGCTTTTAAGGACCTCTAGAGGTCGAGAACCCACAGAGAAGTTTTCTTTGACCCTAGAGCCAGGGGGTGCGACAAGTGTTGGAGGCGAAACTGGAGTAATCAGAGGCCAATTTTAGTAAATAAATAGTATATTCTGACTATTTTTGGCATTATGAATCCATTGAATGGATTTTTAGATCCATTTGAATACTTCTAAAGGTTGATAACCTTCAGGGAAGTTTTGGGCAGCCTAGGGCCAACTGTGGAGGGAGGCCTATTTTGGGGATGCAATGCTCATTTTGAGAAAATGATCAATCCATTTTGGAGGTATGATATGTGTTGGAGACTGTAGAAAATTTTTTAGGGACACAAAAATAATTCTGAAGGAGTTAGTGCCATAGAGAAGCTCCAGGTAGCTTAAGAGCACCGACAGAAGGAATCAAGTCTAAGGGAGCCTAGATCTGTTTTCAGAGTGATGATAGCGATGACAGGGATATAAATGTTATTCTAAACCCATTAGTTCAGTTCAATTAACCATTGGAGTTGAGTTTGTAACTTGTAAAATAAATTTTGCCATAATCCCAAAGAGCCAAGTTAAGATGACAAGAGCTCGAGGAGACGTAGCCCACGATATTCGGGTGAACTCCTAGATTAAATTTGTTGTTATGTGTTGATTTTTATTTGCTGCATTATATGGTTGTTTCACTTGTTTAATATCAGCAAAAAAAAATGGACTTAAAGCACTTAAACAATTAAAAAAATATACACATGTTTCAAGTATAAAATTCCTCAAAAGTCAAGTATAAGCTATATCTTTTATTTGTTTAACTAAGTGGGAGGTTATTGAAAAGCATAACAAGTTATCCAAACCATTTTCAGATCATAAAGAGTAGAAGAGGGAGGTTACAACCAATGATCATTTTTTTCCAACCAGCTCCAACTTCATTCCAGTCTCATCACATCCAACATCATACTAGCAACATATCAGTACTTTCACTCTCTCAAATGAGAATCCAACAACATAAATTTACCAAATTTCTTCCTCCCCTAGCACTATAATGAGTGCTCAAATTATAGGGAAACTGATGGTAGTTTCTCAATGAATGAATTTATAATAATAGGCAAGACATGTTCCCAAGTTCATAGGTGTTAGATGGACACTTGGATTCAAAGTTTGACACATATGGACTCTTCTGCCATGTGGAGATTCCCAGAACAATGAGAATTCTACTCCCAGGTGACCAACACACCCTTGAATGTCGGGAATTGCACTGCAGTGCGCTCTTGAATGGATAATTTGGCACTGCAACACAGTTAGTCCCTTTAGAGGTTGCGTTGGTGAGTCAATAAGTGATATAACATATACTTCAAACCTTGGAAATCTCACAATAGAAGCCATGAATGAATTGTTCTTCTCTTAGGGCATATAGCAACTGAAATATAAGGGGATGATAGACCCTATTTCATTGGTCCTTGGGATGATGTCCAGTTTGACCAGGTCATGGGGGATGATGCCCAAATTGACCTAAAACAGATGCCCCCTAAAGCATGAAGTCAAAATAATAATAATAGTATTTGGATGAGATTCTTTATGATGTGATGAGCTGGAATTGAGTAGAGCGGTGACCTGCATCAATCTTACAATACATTACATCATGATATTTTCATCTTGATCACGAATTGTTGAGGGAGGCATTCCCATGCCCAACACATAAACTATCTAATAACATGTACATAGTTCAGAAAGTCGTCTATATTTGAATGTTTCCCAATACAAACATGCCTACAAATATAGGCCCATGTTCGAATGACGATCTATATGTAAATTCATCGTACAAATGATGTGTATAAAAATCCTGAAATCGCAGCCCGGATGGATGAAAATAGATCCGAGGTCTTCTTATCTCGTTCACTTGATCGTTCGGGTACAACTCTAGCCATTCGAATATATTATTTGTAGTCGAACATGGTAAGACATCGTTTGATTACCAGCCAATGATGTGAGCTGTTAACAAACGCGAGAGAACCACCATTGACGTTTATGGCTCTCAAGGTACTAAAGTACAATTTTTAAGGCATGAATAGATGATTTGATATTGAATGCCAAACAAAATATTTCGGTCAAAGGTCTGAAAGCGAGGAACTTGTTGATGATGTAACAAGCCTCATGGTACTGGAAGATGATGTTTCTAAGTAAAATTCCTAGATGATGAGTTGATGTCGACGGGAAGCCACTTTATCGCGAAACGAGAGTTGCTGATTTCGAAGACAAAATGTGAATTGATATAGCAATGTTCAGGGATGGCTGTCATGAAAATGAAGGTTTATGAGTATTGCAGAAGGATGAGTATTCAATGGATGACTTTTATTGAACATATAGGTGACACTGAGATGATTTGGCAACATTGACCCAAAATCTAAGTGAAGGTACGATGAATCATAGGTATGAATGAACCATCAAGAAGATTACCCAACCCAAAAAGTCACGATGATGGAGTGAAAGTGTCATGTTTAAGAGCGACCCGCTACCATAAAGTGTTATGTTTGCTTTCCCAAATTTTCCCCGGTCATTTGTCGACAAGTACCTCTTTATTTTTTTACAAGCTTGAGGAGGATAACATATTCTTGATCTATAATTCAACCCTTCGGGCAAATGCATCGCTATTTAATAATTTAACGAGTCTAGCAATAAATGAAACTCGATTCTTGCCATGATCTAAAAGCTGGTCGCTATTTTATGTTTTAACGAGCCTAACGACAGTGACAACCCGATCCTTTTTCATATTTAGAGAGTTTGAAAAATGGGACAAAAGAAAACTCCATGAGTCCTTTTTCGTAAATTTGTCGCTCAGGTCCGAAAAAGTGTAAAATGATACATGAGAGAACCTCCTAGCCATGTTTGACTAAGGTTTTCCTTTTTCGTAAATAATCTATCTCAGTCCAGAAAAGGGTTAAACTTATACTGAGTAGATGTCGTTTTATTTAATTTTATGAGCTCGAAAAGACAAGTGCTCAATAATCTTTTCACATTATCGGAGTCTAAAGAGAGCTAAAAGAAGACTTCAGGGGTTCCTTTTTTGTCGTTATCGAAACTCGAAAAAGAGATAAAAGTGCACTTCAAGTCCTTTTTCATTTTTATCAAACCTCGAAAAATAAGGATAAAAGTATGCTTTGTGGTCAAATAATTTCTGAATAAGTGTGCACGACTAATCTGCTATATCAGTTGTAAAACTTGTTCAGAACAACATCAAATGGATTAAAAATTCATGTTTCATAGCAAAAAATGAATAAAAACTATAGTCACAACATTAAATATGATTTTGAAATAATCAAATGACTAATTAAAAGAGTTTTTACCATTTGAAAGTTACCATTTGAATTTTGGAGCTCTGAACCAGTTTTTGCCCCCGAACTTCAGTAGCTGATTGTGACAGATTCTGTGGACGATTTTCCTCGCTGTTCGATCCAGGTTATAGCTATGAACCTTCTCTTTCCTTCAGTAGCATTTATGTTTCATTTCATTGCAAATTTTTATAGTTTTTAGCCCCTTGGGGTAAATTTATTTCGCTTAGAGGGCACCGCACCCTTGAATTTCGAAAGGTGCATTGTAGTGCACTAGAATTGAAGGCCAGGTGCATATGCAACGCACTATCCCTTGACCTGGGGTACGTTGGGCGCAATTTCCATTTTTGTTTCTTGTTGTGTGCCCAAATTTTGCCTAGTTTTTTTCATGAAAAAGGATCCTAATGAATCTTATGATTATGTTTCAGGTATTCATCGAACCAAAATGACGATTACATGGAGGGAAAGAGAACATGAGGAACATAACTTGATTTCCCTAAACGATCCAGGTATGGTAAGAGCCCTCAGAGACTGCGGGTTGCTAAAGTACTTCAGACTGTCGGGTATGAGGAAACAAAGGGAACTATTGGAGTTCCTTATTCTTTCATGGGATCCAGCAATACAGGATTTTCACATTGGGGACAAAGTGGTCCCAATATTAGTGGAGGATATTTGTTTTCTCACAGGATTATCGAGGAGAGGTCCGCCCATTTCTCTTTCAGGATCTCCTCTTGGAGGAGAGATAGTGAGAGATTATATATTGCAGTATTGTAACCAGGGACTGAACCTGGTAAGGATGGGAAAATAAACATCCACGATGTACGTGACTTGCCTTTGAGGACCATCCGATTCACTATCGCAAAGCTTGCCGGTACCACTACACTACATGTGGAAGACAAATCATACATGCAGTATGCATTATAGTGTTTGGAACCAACAGTTTTTAACTGGGATGAAGTTGTCCTCGTTCAAATGAAAGAACAACTGACTAAGGTGTTAGCCACCTATATTTTTCCTATCATGTCAGCTGGTGGCTAATTTTTTTTTTTGCAGCCTTCAAGAAACAAATTCAGTTCTGAAGTTGTTGGTGCTTGAAGTCTTTTTGGCGAATCCATGATCTATTGGTTAAAATTTTCATACCTGTTTCCTTCTCCAAGCCTCTGATATCCTACAAAGATCCAAGTCAAAGTACTGCTGCATTCCCCTTTTTCTTTCCCTTTGTTCCATCTTGCCTCATTCTCCATTTTTCCTTTTATTTATAAAAACCCCACAGGAACATATGTTCTCCCTTTATCCCCTTCACCAAATCCATTCCCTAAGGTTAAAAACTCACTTTTTGATCTTATTCGAACCTTGGTTACCCCTTTTAAAACATTGGAAAATCATATAAAAGGCATATTTTATGTGCATTTGGTGTTTTAGCCCTCTCCGGTTAAACCCCTGGACCGTTTTCCTCCATATACCCGAGCGCCAACACTCACTGTTCAGGCCTTAGGCGCTAAACCAAAAAGACCCCCTTTTCCCTTTTGAAAAACCCGAAAACCCATTTTCTAAAGTTTAATGGAAAATATTTAAAGTCGCGTGTTTGTTTGCTGCGATCAATTTGAACCGTCGATCTGCTCCCCAGATCCGACGGAGCGGATCACACCCCACCTGGTGGACCCCCCCTCCTCCGCGCCATTTTCCAGAAACCGCTGGTTTTTCATTCCGCACCGCCTTCCGAGCCAGGGTGGTTTTCTCCCGTCGGCCAGCGATTCCATACGCTGGCCGACACGTGTCCCCGCCGCTGTTTCAAAACCACCGTGCCATCGCCTCTTTTCGCGCACTAATCTTCGTACCAAGACCACGCGGCAGAATCCTCCTCCACCGTCCGATCTGGGCCCTCCCATCCGACGGCTGCCGATCGCCCCACTTGCTCGACCTTTAACGGACATATGCGCTCGTTAACCTGTTCATTGCGCGTCCAAAACTCAATCTCCGCCGCCGATCTCTGCAGATCAACGGCTATCATCCATCTCCCTGATTCCATCACTCGGTCAACCTCCTTCCCGCTGACTCTCCGTTGCCCGTTCTCCACCGTCGATCTCTGGAGATCGACGGTCTGGATTTAATTTCTCCGTAACTTTTTCACGACTGCTCAGATTTGATCCCAACCGTTGGATGATGCCATCCAACGGCCCGCGTTCCTCTGCACATTTCCCAAAGCAGATTTGCCTATAAATTGGATTTTTTATGTGTTTTTTGTATTTTGCAGGGTTAAGGTCATTTGTTCGTGTTTTTAATGGAAATTTCAGACCAGCAGGGTGACGATCCTCTACGTTTCGATTTCTCCAAGGAAATCACTTACAGAGTTAATCTTCACGTCCTTTCAATGTTTCCACCTGCATTGATGCTTTTTCCTGTCTGCCCAGCCCTGCACAACGAAGAAATCGTGAAAATAAACACAGAAAAAGGGTATCAGAGTTTGAAGACCAGAAATGAACTAGAACAACAAATTAGTGGCAGATTTGTGGGGATTAAGGCTAAGACAGTTATCAAACGCCTAATCCCCGCTCTCAGACACAGATTAAAGGAAAAATCTAAAGCGTTTCATCAGGAAACCCTTCACCGCCACAGATGGAAGCAAATTGATTCTTCCCACCAACTAAAGCGCCACCTATTGCCTCAAAAAGCTCAATCAGAGGCTGAATTTATTGAACAAGATCAGATTTCTGCCTCGAAACAGCCGAAGAGTTACTTCTGCCAGAAATTTAATGAAAGAATGTCTACAGAATAACCTTAACATCACACAGAGCCTCAAAGGTCAACAAAAGCTCCCTCCGAGCTTACTTCATAAGTGTAAACACATTAATGCAGTAGAACACCTGTATGATTTCTTCATCGAGCCTCCAAGGGCCAGGAAGACATTAATTCTGCATTAATTGTATCTGAGATCTTTTCATCAGATCTCACCTCCTCATCCTTCTATAAATACTTTAGTAGAAGATGAATGAGACGTTGGATTGGTTGGTTGTTAATGTAAATTGCTGAAGCATTGTTTTGTCACTGAGCTGAAGATTCTTGATTGTAGATAGGATTTCACTGGCTCTTGGAGCTCTGCTTGTAAAGGATAGGTTAGGTTGTGAAGAAAGATGAATTAAAACACTGGATCTGAAGATTGTAACTGGTTTGAAGCATCAATACAGGCTGATTTATGGGATCCTGGTCTATGCTGATGGTGATGTTATTCTCATTGTAACTTGTCTTTTGTTTCTGTTTCCAATTTGTTTCATTTTCCACTATAAAGAATAGTTTAAACAGGGTTAAGACCTACTGTATATCAGTAACCTTCTCTGGCTGAAAAACCTTTATTTTAATGTTTTCTCCCAACTGTGTTATTTGAAAATGATTTAATTAGATAAATCTGGGAGATCTGGCGTTCTGTCTTTTTGTCCACGATTTGAATGTTGTTATTTTTAAATGTTACTTTCGATATATATTGTGTGAAAGATAGAGAGAGAGGAAAGGTTAGCCACAGGTCACTTAAGACCAATATTTGATTGTTTCTCTTAAATAGGATGTGTTGGAGTGAGCTAGTTTTAAGTATATGGATCTTAGACCATTATTAGTATCTGCATTCCCTTTGTATTTATATATTTTCTATCGAGGAGGTGTATCAAAGTTTGGATAGTTTCAAAGTACTTACGAGATCATAGTTTACTTCTATGCTTCTCTTAAGTGCCTGGTCAAAGGCTGGCTAATTTCCAAGTACTTACCAGATCCTGGGTTGCTCTTTGTTTCACATCTGTTATTTCCCTTTCTTATTGTATCACTCCATTCCATAAATAAAACTTTAAAGAGATCCTTAGGCATAGATGACTTGCCCCATAGATTACTCTTGAACCTGAATGTTTCAATTAAATCCTCTTATGACTCCGCCTTCAATGGGTAAACACCCATCATCTTTCTTCTTTGGCCAAGAAGCTTATTCTTTTTAACACCAACTTCTCATGAACCTATTTGCATATAGATCTTTCACGCCTTTCAGACATAAACTATATTAAGCATCAGAAAAACCAAACAAAACCACTGGACTTCATAGCTAGCTAATATCATTACAAGCTTCAATTAATATCAACTCTTCTTTGGAGAGATCCCTCTCCAGTTAGAGAGCTGGATACAAGAAAATCCAAGTTGATTAGCTCAGTCTTAACTCTGTGATCGGACTTTTTCCAATCTTGCTTATTACAGAGCCCTAACATTTTTGGCGACTCCGCTGGGGAAACCTTTCCCCTAGTCTTATAAAACCTTGAGAGTAAAAAGCATCCTTTTCAGGCACTACCAAGAAATGGTAATCATGATGAAACTTGTTTGAATCAGTGACAAACTAGGTCAACCCTAGTATTCTTTTAAGTTTTTATCTAACCTTGGAAAATCAGCTAGGTTAGCCATAAGGATAGACTGTCTTTGTTTCACAAACGTAGCTAAGTTTTGAAGTAAAGTTAGGACATTCTTAGAAACCACAAATAAAAACGATTCAGAAAAATACCAAAAAAATTTCAGATTGGTAGTAAAACACTAGTTTTTGATATCTTTTTTTCACTTTTGATGTGTTTTACCCTATACTATTAAGACAAAGTCTGGAAAGGGCCAGGTAGCCTCCGGATCTCATCCTCTTTTAGAGGTGACATATCTGGTGAATGCCCTCACAGTCAATCTCTGGTTAGAGTTTGTTGTGTTTTGACATATCCTTGAAAAGGGATGTATCACAAGCACTGTGGTGGACAGTGTACCTCTTTGAAAGAACTCTGAACCTTCCACCTGGCGACTCCATAAATCCTAAACATACCTTAAGACTCCACTGGGAAGAACCCTTAGTATTGTAATATCCTTCAAACTCAGTTAGAAGGCTGTAGGATTTAGATTGCGAAAACAGATTAGTTAACCTTTCAAAGATTGTTATATCTGGTTGAACTTTTCTTGTTTATTTGGGTCTAAAAACATAGCATAGTGGCTCCTAGAAAGATTCACACTAGAGCCCATCCTGACCCTGATCCACCTAAGATAGTTGATAACCCAGAAAGTATCCTTAGGAAGTCTCCTAAGATAGAATCCTCAACTATTTTTAGATCTCTCTTAAGAGCTAATTCAGTCCCTGAAAATCTTTTAGCTTTACAGAAATCACAAACTGACTTCTTAAACCCATTTAGGACTAGGTCATTTGGCGATTTAGATCAGCTAGATTCGGAGCCTTCACTTTCATCTCCCGAAACAAGTGAACACCGTGGGAATAGAGAATCAACACCTCCTTATTTACACTTTCTTCTTAACTTAGGAGCCTCTCACCCAAAATCAGCTCAAAAATCTATTGTTGTTCCATCCACTTCTGTTCATCCTTCATCCACTATTCAAACCACTTCGTTTCAGCCCACCCCACCTCTTGTCAATCCGCCCCCACCACCTATCATGGCAGCATGGTATGCTCCCTTAGTCCTTCCTGTACCATTAGTCAACCTTCCACAAGACTATTAGTCCAAAATTCCATTGTATGATGCTAGCAATACTATAACAACATCTCAACATGTGGACAAGATGAATGACTACTTTGACAGAAATGAAATTGATGATGATTCTGTCAAGCTTAGACTATTTGCTCAAAGTTTGGGGGGAGAAGCAAGAAAATGGTTTAAAGGTTTAACCCCCCACAGCATCAACGATCTCCAAGGCTTCCATCAAACATTTTTAAACAAATGGGAAGTGAGGAAGAATCATCTCCAAGTCCTTGCCGACTATAACAATCTCCATAGGAATCCTGGGGAAAGTGTACAAGCTTATTGTACCAGATTGAACAATGTGTATAATGCACTTTCCCCTGAACTAAAACCTCCTCAGGGCTTAGCCTTAAACAAATTTCCTGAAGGGTTTGATCCTGACATGACCTATTCACCCAGAGAAAGAGTTTTTGCAACCCTTGAAGATATGCAAAGAGGTGCTCTTTCTGTGGAAGTTAACCTTATGGAGAAGAGAGCAAGAATGAAAGCTGAAAAGAGAGTATCTTTTAGAGAGGAATCCACCCCTTCTACTTCAAGCTCAAAGATGGAAAGAATGATGGAAGAAATGATGAAGAAAATGAGCATTCTAGAGAGAGCGCAAGCAAGTATAAATCAAAATGCTCCTCAAAACAGAAACCAAAACCAGAATCAGAATATTAGAAGAAATCAACCTTTAAACAGACCTAGGGAAGATGATCAGCAGATCACTCCTCCCTTTCATCAAAACTATTTAAGTGAGGTTGAGGAAATAGATGAAATAACAGAGGATAATGATATAAACTTATTTGGGGTAGATGATGATAGCTTTGAGGTTCATTATGACAGAAAAGAGGGTCTTTACACACCTTATGATGACAAAAGAGACGATAATGAAAATTACTGTTAGAACATGGAAAACGCTGTCATAGAGCCTTCAAAGGAATATGAACTCAGAAGCAAATCTAATCAACAAACCCCCAACGAAAAAACCTCTAACGAGCCTTCTCAAAGCAGCACTGCAACCAAGCCTAAAACAGTCAAACAAAAAGACAAAACAGTGGCTGTTAATTCTGGTAGTGGTAAAGAGAAAGACACTCAAAATATTGAAAAACAGAGTGCAAACATTAGCAGTACTAACACCCCGGCTAGTACTCCTGGTAAAACAACTGTTTCAACTGTAGATAAAACAAATCAGCAAGCTGTTATTGCTGATAAATTGGCAGTAAACAAGGCTGAAATCGGCACCTTAAAGAATCAAATTCCCTTCAGCCTAGAACAGGAAATCTCGAAAATCAAAATTTCTGTTCCTTTGACCGAGTTAGCTGCCCAACATGTTTATAGGTCCAAAATTTTGAAGGCTTTAAACATAGAATAAAATGAGGATACACTCAATCTTAGTGATGACCAACCAGAGCTTATTTTTGGTCCAAAGATTAAAGGTAAGTTTCAAGAGGGACCGGTCCCACCCTTCTATGTTAGTCTGAACATTCATGACAAAATTCTACACAATGCTATGCATGACTCAGGCGCTTCCCATAATTTAATGCCAAAAGCTGTGATGGAAAGCCTGGGTCTTGAAATTACCAGACCTTACAAAGACTTGTACTCCTTTGACTCAAGCAGAGTCAAATGTCTAGGATTAATAAAAGATCTCTGTGTTAACTTAGCCCAAATTCCAGCCAAATGCTTAGTTATGGATATTGTTGTGGCTGGTGTACCCCCAAAGTACGGAATGCTTTTATCGAGATCTTGGGGGGCTAAGTTACAGGGGACCATGCAAATGGACATGACCTATGCGACTATCCCTGTTTTCAATCAGACTAGAAGGCTTTACAGGGAGTCACACATGCAATACACAGTGACAAGTCAAGACCGGCCTCAAAACTCTCCTCTCTATGCTGTTAGTATGAGCCTTGATTCTTTTATCATGTTTAATGATGAAACACTTACAGAACAAATCATTTCAACAGAATTAATGGCTGAAACGGAGGAAGAGGAACACAACGCTGAACTGCCGAAACAGTCTACTGTATCTGAAAATCCTAGCAAACTAAACACAGGTCTTGAACTGCAAGTCATCAATCCATTAAACTTAAAACTTGACAGTCAAGAGAACAATCCTCAACCCGATGAAAAACTTGAGGAGTCAAGTCATGCAAAGGACATGCACCAAACTGATGAAGCTGAAAATGTTCCTCTCTGGACTGTGTATTTTGATGGGTCATGCACCAGAACAAATGCTGGTGCAGGTGTCTGGATTACTAACACTGAAAACAATCATACAGAGTGTATTTCATGTAAATTAAACTTTCGGTGTTCCAACAACATAGCAGAATATGAATCCCTTCTCTTAGGCTTGCATCTCTTGAAAAAGCTAGGTGCCAAAAGAATTAATGTATATGGGGATTCTGAATTAATCATTAGGCAAGTCAATTGGGAGTATAATGCAAATCACCCCAGACTTAGGGCCTACCGGAATGATGTCATGGATATTTTGAAAACATTCGAGGAGTCCAACCTGACTTTTGTCCCAAGGAAAAGAAATATTGCAGCCCACAATTTAGCCTTTGTTGCTAGAACCTGCCCAATGATATATGATGACACATCTCAGATTAGATTCAGACCAGCTGTCCCGGATAACAAGAAATATTGGCAGGTGTTTGATGGAGATAAACAAATAGAAGACTTCATGCAATTCAGAAATGAATTTGAACTCCATAGTTCAGATTCAGAATACGATACAGACTGCAGTGAAGAAAATTTTCTTGGTGAGGAAGAACCTTCTCCTGAGCTTGTAGATATTAACCTTCAGACTAGCAAACTTAGAAACCAAACAGAATTGAGTGCAGAATCTGAAACAGAAGAGTTGGAAACTCTGCATTCCAAGGATGATAGTTTGCCCAAGGGTTTGGCCCCTCTAGAAGAACTGTTTAATTTTAATGATGTGGCCAACAAACCCAAACTGGAACTTGTAGAAACTGAGGTGGAGGAATGTAATATAGGCAGTGAGGAAAAACCGAAAATGATCAAACTATCCAAAACCTTGCCAGCTCACATTAAACTCAAATACCTAGAGCTGTTCAAAGAATTTTCTGATGTTTTTGCGTGGAGTTATGAAGATCTTAAGTCCTATGACACCGAAATAATGCAGCACAAAATCCCTCTTAAAGAAAACCAAAAACCATTCAAACATAAACTGCACAGAATAAACCCTGTCCAGTTGCCATTGGTTAAGAAGGAAATCATGAAGATGCACGATGCTGGTATTATTGTCCCTATTAGATATTCTTAGTGGGTGTCTAATCTGGTGTTTGTTAGGAAGAAGACTGGAGAAATCGGGCTTTGTATAGACTTTAGAAATTTAAACAAAGCTTCATTAAAAGACAACTACCCTTTGCCCAAGATGGATCATATTTTACAAAGGGTGGTGGGGTCTAAAAGAATTTCTTTGCTAGATGGCTATTCAGGGTATAATCAAGTTTTAGTCCACCCTGATGATCAATTAAAGACAGCTTTTACTACACCATGGGGCACCTTCATGTATGTGAAAATGCCTTTTGGTATAATGAATGCTGGAGCAACCTTTCAGAGAGCCATGGACATAGCATTCTCAGAAGAATTGGGCTTCTTCATCATTATCTATCTTGATGATGTCACTATGTTTTCAAAAACAGATGAAGAACACTTAGAACATTTGAGGAAAGTTTTCGAGAAGTGCAAAAAGTTTGGAATATCTTTAAACCCTAAGAAGACTTTATTTGGTCTCCAAGAAGGTAAACTTCTTGGGCACATCATTTCAGAAGAGGGTATAAAGATAGATCCAAAAAGGATTGAGGCCATATTGCAAATCTCTCATCCCAGAAACATCAAAGAGTTGCAGTCTTTCATTGGGAAGATCAACTTTTTGAGAAGGTTCATCCCTAACTTGGTTGAGTTCCTTAGGAATATCACAAACATGTTGAAAAAGGAACAAGGGATAAAATGGACCTTGGAAGCAAAGACATCCTTTCAGCTGGTGAAACAAGCATTAACCAAAACACCGGTTCTCATAAGTCCTGATTTTTCGAAGGATTTTTATATCTTCTCATTTGCATCAGAACATACCATAGCTGTTGTCCTTTTACAGAAAAATCCACAAGGACAGGAGTAGCCTATTGCATTCTTTAGCAAGACATTGAGGGATGCCCCTTTGAAATATAATATTATGGAAAAACAAGCTTTTGCTTTGGTAAAAGCTTTGAAAGACTTTAGAGTATACATCCTTCACTCACACATTATTGCCTTTGTCCCAAATTCAGTTGTTAAAGACATTCTAACACAGGACCCAGATGGTAAGAGAGGTAAGTGGATTGCTGTTATTCTTGAATATGATTTAGAGATTAAACCCACTAAGCTCATCAAAGGCCAAGGTTTAGCTAGATTAATGGTTGAATCAAATTGCAAAGTTCTTGATATTAATATGATTAATGCTTTGGATGACCAAGAAGAATTTTCAGCTCCCATAATTGACGACCATTTGGGGAATTCTCCTTGGTATACTGATATTGTTTATGTTTTGCTTAATCTGAATACACCTCCTGGTTTATAAAAAACAAAGGCAAGATTTCTAAAATCAAAGGCTGTAAATTATTGTATTATTGATAAATGTCTTTATTGGAGAAATACGAGTGGAATATTGCTTAAATGTTTGCCTGAGTTTGATGCAGAAAAGATTAAGCAGGAATTCCATGAAGGAGAGCGTGGAGGCCATTTGTACTGGAAGTCCATAGCCAACAAAATTTTGAGGGCTGGTTTCTATTGGCCCACTCTTTTTCCTGATATTCATAAGATGACCAGCACTTGTCACAAATTCCAGTTGTTTGAAGGCAAGAGAAAACTGCTCCCCCTTCCTCTGCATCCAATCACTGTTGAAGCCCCTTTTCAACAATGGGGACTTGACTTCATAGGAGAAATTCATCCACCATCTTCTGCCCAGCATAGGTGGATTCTCACTGCCACATACTACTTCACTAAGTGGATAGAAGCCATCCCCTGTAGACAGGCCAATGATTCAGTAATCATAAAATTTATGGAGACTAACATCCTCTCCAGATTTGGCTGTCCTACCAATATCATCACAGATAATGCAGCAACATTTGGATCAAAGAAAATGGTTGAATTCTGTCACAAATATCAGATAACATTGGGACATTCCACCGCCTACTACCCTCAAGGTAATGGACTTGCAGAATCGTCCAACAAAAGCTTGGTGAACATAATCAAGAAACTATTGGAAGACAATAAGAAGTCTTGGCACACAAAGCTGATCCATGCACTTTGGGCTGACCGGTTAACTTTGAAGAAATCCATTGGTATGTCACCCTTCCAGCTTGTGTATGGTACAGATGCAATTTTTCCTAACAGCCTTGGTGTACCAGTTATGAAGTTAATTCAAGAGTTGCAGACTAAAGAAAATGACATAATCAGAAGAATAAATCAAACCATTCATGTTCAGCAAACCAGAGAGGAAGTGTATACCAAAGCATTGCAGAAACAAGACAGTATCAAGAGGATATTTGATAGAAGAACAAAGGCCAGAAATTTCAAGATTGGGGACAAAGTTTTAAAGTGGGACTCAAGGAGGGAAGAAAAGGGAAAGCATGGTAAATTTGATAATCTATGGCTTGGCCCTTACTCTATTCATTCAGTTGCTGGAAACAATGCATTCTTCTTACAAGAGCTGGATGGAACATAATTGTTTGGGGGTCCTATCAATGGCAGGATGCTTAAGCATTACCTCTCTTGATCCATTTTATGTTTTGAAGCCTTTTTATCTTTTTTCCCATTATGAATAGTCCATCCACCACTGCATTCAAAGTTATGAAAAGATCAAAAATACAAAAACAAAGAAAATAAAGAAAAGAGGGCAGAAATGAAAACAAGAAAGGCAAGGCCCCGTGCCAAGAAAAAGAGAAACAAATCTGAAAGTGTGCAAGCTCAAATGCAACTCCTCCAAAAACCCTTCTAGTTAGTCAAACTGTTTAATCTTGACTAATTAGCTTTGAATTTTCTGCTGATAGGATAGTAAATTCGATTTGCCAAACTGATTCAATCTTGGCTTATCAGTAGATAGATTAGGATAGAAATAAAGGTTCAAACAAACTCAAAATCTGAACCAAAATTTCCAAATAGAGATGACTCAAAACTGTTTTATTTTCTGAGTCATAAAAGAGAAAAACTGGTTCTAATTTGCCCAAAATTTGAATCAGATATCAAGGAAGAGACAGCTCAAAAGCCAAAACAGAGCTATGAAAATAAGAAAAGGCCATGATGAGAAACTTTCAGATCTTAAGCCTTCCAATTTTTATTTTAATTTTCTGCAAATAATAATCTATGTGCAGCTTGTTCTTATGCCATAGATCACAGCAAGTCAAACAGCTCAATATTGACTTGACTGTTGTTAAATTTTCTGTTGTAGAATTTAGAGAATGAAAGTCTGTTGGACTGTTTAATCCCAACAGACAGTAGATTAGGTAGAGAAATATCTGAGCCCAACTGTTTAATCTGAGTTCAGGGAGAAAGAAGGAGTAGAAATAGATTAGATTTCCTGCTTTCAAAAGAATAAAATGTTGTGAATAGAGTTTGCCAATCCAAGTGCACTCTGATGAAGAAAAAATGTTAGATTAGTAGGATTGGGTAGGTAGAAAGTGGTATTGATGAAATTCATGTTTCTTTCATGACTGATATTATTTTTCAGAGAAAATCAAGAGCAAGCAATGGGTCACGCACCAGTCGGCATCCCAGAGAAATCAAGTCTGAATTACTGATACCTTCAAGAAGGCACCATCCCCAAGTGGAGCCGCTGTTAGCCACCTATATTTTTCCTATCATGTCAGCTGGTGGCTAAATTTTTTTTTTGCAGCCTTCAAGAAACAAATTCAGTTCTGAAGTTGTTGGTGCTTGAAGTCTTTTTGGCGAATCCATGATCTACTGGTTAAAATTTTCATACCTGTTTCCTTCTCCAAGCCTCTGATATCCTACAAAGATCCAAGTCAAAGTACTGCTGCATTCCCCTTTTTCTTTCCCTTTGTTCCATCTTGCCTCATTCTCCATTTTTCCTTTTATTTATAAAAAGCCCACAGGAACATATGTTCTCCCTTTATCCCCTTCACCGAATCCATTCCCTAAGGTTAAAAACTCACTTTTTGATCTTATTCGAACCTTGGTTACCCCTTTTAAAACATTGGAAAATCATATAAAAGGCATATTTTATGTGCATTTGGCGTTTTAGCCCTCTCCGGTTAAACCCCTGGACTGTTTTCCTCCATATACCCGAGCGCCGAGACTCACTGTTCAGGCCTTAGGCGCTAAACCAAAAAGACCCCCTTTTCCCTTTTGAAAAACCCGAAAACCCATTTCTAAAGTTTAATGGAAAATATTTAAAGTCGCGTGTTTGTTTGCCGCGATCAATCTGAACCGTCGATCTGCTCCCCAGATCTGACGGAGCGGAGCACACCCCACCTGGTGGATCCCCCCTCCACCGCGCCATTTTCCAGAAACCACCGATTTTTCATTCCGCACCGCCTTCCGAGCCAGGGTGGTTTTCTCCCGTCAGCCAGCGATTCCATACGCTGGCCAACACGTGTCCCCGCTGCTGTTTCAAAACCGCCGTGCCATCGCCTCTTTTTGCGCACTAATCTTCGTACCAAGACCACGCGGTAGAATCCTCCTCCACCGTCCGATCTGGGCCCTCCCATCCGACGGCTGCCGATCCCCCACTTGCTCGACCTTTAACGGACATATGCGCCCGTTAACCCATTCATCGCGCATCCAAAACTCAATCTCTACCGCCGATCTCTGCAGATCGACGACTATCATCCATCTCCCTGATTCCATCGCTCGGTCAACCTCCTTCCCGCTAACTCTCCGTTGCCCGTTCTCCACCGTCGATCTCTGCAGATCGACGGTCCGGATTTAATTTCTCCATAACTTTTTCACGACCGCTCAGATTTGATCCCAGCCGTTGGATGATGCCATCCAATGGCCCGCATTCCTCCACACATTTCCCAAAGCAAATTTGCCTATAAATTGGATTTTTTTAGGTGTTTTTTGTATTTTGCAGGGTTAAGGTCATTTGTTCGTGTTTTTAATGGAAATTTCAGACCAGGAGGGTGATGATCCTCTACGTTTCGATTTCTCCAAGGAAATCACTTACAAAGTTAATCTTCACGTCCTTTCAATGTTTCCACCGGCATTGATGCCTTTTCTTGTCTTCCCAGCCCTACACAACGAAGAAACCGTGAAAATAAACGCAGAAAAAGGGTATCAGAGTTTGAAGACCAGAAATGAACCAGAACAGCAGATTAGTGGCAGATTTGTGGGGATTAAGGCTAAGAAAATTATCAAATGCCTAATCCCCGCTCTCAGACACAGATTAAAGGAAAATCTAAAGCGTTTCATCAGGAAACCCTTCACCGCCACAGATGGAAGCAAATTGATTCTTCCCACCAACTAAAGCGCCACCTATTGCCTCAAAAAGCTCAATCAGAGGCTGAATTTATTGAACAAGATCATATTTCTGCCTCGAAACAGTCGAAGAGTTACTTCTGCCAGAAATTTAATGAAAGAATGTCTGCAGAATAACCTTAACATCACACAGAGCCTCAAAGGTCAACAAAATCTCCCTTCGAGCTTACTTCATAAGTGTAAACACATTAATGCAGTAGAACACCTATATGATTTCTTCATCGAGCCTCCAAGGGCCAGGAAGACATTAATTCTGCATTAATTGTATCTGAGATCTTTTCATCAGATCTCACCTCCTCATCCTTCTATAAATACTTCAGTAGAAGATGAGTGAGGGGTTGGATTGGTTGGTTGTTAATGTAAATTGCTGAAGCATTGTTTTGTCACTGAGCTGAAGATTCTTGATTGTAGATAGGATTTCACTGGCTCTTGGAGCTCTACTTGTAACGGATAGGTTAGGTTGTGAAGAAAGATGAATTAAAACACTGGATCTGAAGATTGTAACTGGTTTGAAGCATCAATACAGGCTGATTTATGGGGGTGCAACCTTCTTCCCCTGGGAGCAACTTCTTCCCGGTCATAGCGGGCAGGCTAACTAATCTTCATGCCTTTCTCCACTCCAACTTTCGGATTTCTCGTCCTCGTCGTTCTTTTACTTCTGGGGCTAGCAATCATCCTAATTCTATGTATCTCGTTGTACCCGCTTGCATACTTCCCTCCATTTCTCCTTCTAAGGCTATCCATTCTACTTCTTCTATGGGTACGCTTCTAGGCGGGACCTCTTTCCATAATCCGGTGGTGATCTTTCCTACTAGTTGGCCTATAGCTCGAAGTCCTGCTTTGGGATGGAATAGAAATGTGGTGGACGTGATGTGATGGGTGCACGAGTCTGATTCTTCCGATTCTGAGTCTGAATCTGAGTCCGATTCTGATTCTGAGTCCGAGTGATTCGGATTCAGAGTCTGATTCAGCTTCTGAGTCTGATTCTTCCGATTCAGATTATTCTTCAGATTCTTCTAATTCAGTGCTTACTGGAATTTATTGCTCACATGACCTAAGGAAGGTGAGGGCGGCTCTGTTCCTCTCCCGTAGGTCGAGCGTTAAAACCCTCCGGTACTACGTCCTTCGGAACTACGCCGCGGCTCGACATCCCGCAAACACTCATTATTCACAGGCTGGCCGTGATAGGTGGATTGCCTCGTCGAACCATCTGGATCACAGCCACAGCCAAAGAAACTAGCTCTACTCACTCTCATGTGACAGTATCCCCTCCCCTGATAAGGATGGGGATAGGCTCCTAAGGCCCGAGGATTAGCAACAGACCTCTCTAGATCTATGGTTGGTCCTCCCGGATATTAACGAGGCCTAAGGTCTATGCTGATGGTGATGTTATTCTCACTGTAACTTGTCTTTTGTTTCCGTTTCCAATTTGTTTCATTTTCCACTATAAAGAACAGTTTAAACAGGGTTAGGACCTACTGTATATCAGTAAACTTCTCTGGCTGAAAAACCTTTATTTTAATGTTTTCTCCCAACTGTGTTATTTGAAAATGATTTAATTCAGTCTAAGTACAGGGATGCTGGCGTTCCCTCATCTTTTTGTCACAGCTGAATGTTATTTTTAAATGTTACTTTCAATATATATTGTGTGAAGATGAACTGAGGAAATTAAGGTTAGCTCTGAGTCCCTTTCTTATTTGCTCAAATATTTGATTGTTTCTCTTAGGATGTGTTAAAAGCTGACTAGTTTCGAAGTACTTATCAAATCTTAGACCATTCTGTGTTATCTTTGTGCTTCCCTTTGTATTTATATGTTTTTTCTATCAGAAGTGTATCAAAGGTTGGATAGTTTCAAAGTACTTACCAGATCCTAGTTTGCTTCTATGTTTCTCTTAAGTGCCCGGTCAAAGGCTGGCTAGTTTCAAAGTACTTACCAGATCCTGGGCTGCTCTTTGTTCTGCATCTGTCATTTCCCTTTCTTATTGTATCACTCCATTCCATAAATCGAACTTTAAAGAGATCCTTAGGCATAGATGACTTGCCCCATAGACCACTCTTGAACCTGAATGTTTCAATTAAATCCTCTTATGACTCCATAGCCCAATGGACTGAAAACTTGCCATCATCTTTCTTCTTGATCGAAGCTTATTCTTTTTTCTTGAAACTTCTCACTTTTGAACCTATTTGCATATAGATCTTTTCGCCTCAGACAACAACTATGTTCAACCATCCGAAAAAACCAAACAAAACCCTTGGACTTCATAGCTAGCCTAATATCATTACCCTAAACTTCAAAGACAATATCCATCTTTGTACATATTGGAGAGATCCCTCTCCGGATTCAGGAGGGCTAGATCCTAGAATCCCAAAGTTGGTTGAAATGATGTTAACTCGACTTTTTCCAATCTTGCTTATTACAGAGCCCTAACATAAGGCAAAGGGAGGAAGCAAGAAGAATTTCAACTATGGTTTGATCTTGATTTATTTTTCCTTAGAGCGGATTCCATTGATGTAGCCCCAACATGTAACATTGGGTATATCTGGCCCTAGAGATCCAAGGATGCAGAGATGGGTACAACTGATGGCTAGACATGCTGGTCAATTGACCATCATATTCTCGATTGCATTCTTCGCCTGGTTCAGACGAAATATGGTCGCCATTGATGATTATGCATATGTAGGCGTAGACTTCAGAGGAGATCTAGATTTGGCTTTACCAGATGACACTCAATGGGGTGCAATTGGTAAGAATGTTTTGACCATGTTTTTTGTTTTGTTTTGTTTTTTTTTCTAAGGTTCATACATGTTTTTGTATTTTTATGTTTCCCAAGACTAAACTAAAGTTTTGATGTAATGCAGATGTAGGTTGAGTTCAACCAGTGGGTCAGCTAGAGCAGAGAGCAGATGAGCCAGCAGAGAGGGCTGTTGGGAGAGAAGTCCTTCGGGATTTGGATATGGCCAAGACTCTTGCTGAGCTGCAGCAGCACATAGAGGGATTGACTCTCGAGATTCTGGATCGCTGGATTGAAGAGTTACCCATGAGACTGCAGTGCCATACTATTGGTGTTCCTAACCTTTGCATGCAGTTATTGCGTAGGATAGCTAGATCAGTAGTATGTTATTACGAGCATCACTAGTTTAATTTTGATATTTTTCATACATTTTGAGGTCAGATGACCAATGTGTCTTGGGCACACATTTTGTAAAAACCTATAACTATCTATTTATTTGTTTTCAGTGTTTTCCTATGTTTATTGTGAAATCCTATTCAATTATGTGATGTGAATTGAAAACATGTATTTACATGTGTTGAAAATGTTTGTTTATAACATAATTCGCTAAGGAATCAGTTAATGTGTTCAAGTTTATGGAAATGTGTTGATATTGAATGTAATAAAAATGTCTTTCCAAAAGTTGAACTCTTAGGAACATACGATGCAATGTTGGATTTTTGATAGTATAAACACTAGTAAGTTGCAGTACCACAAGTTGTGATTCTAACCTAATGATGATGCGATTAATACCAAATGAAATGGCATTAGAGAGAAGTTCAATCAACGTGCTATACTCAGTAATATTGTTTGTAGATCGATCAATACAAATCCCTTGAAAACACACTAACACATCGTTCGGAGCGAAAATGGCCCATGCTACAGAGGATAGATTCTGTGTACTACGGCTAGCACCATCAGCATATCCAAAAAATCGTTCCAAATATTCAGAAATTTGCGATGAAATGTAAAGCAAATTACTAACTTCAAGAAAACTCTAGAAAAACAAACTAATACAGTAAATGAAAATCAACAACATATATACAATATAATACAACAGTTTACTACACTCATGTTTAAGCATAGTAATGTTTTAGATACAACCCCTTTCGAGGTTGCGCCAATGGAATTCCATCATAATCGACCAACTCTTAGGCACCCCTATCAAGAACTCTTTTGATAATATAGGGTCCATGCCATAACGGCTCAAATTTCCCTGTACCTATTACATCAGCTTCCTGATCATAAAGATGGACCAAGTCACCCTATAAGAAGATGCGAGGTTGGACATGCTTGTCATATTGCACCTTTATACATCTCTTATGCGCTTCATTGGCCAATGCGGCTTCACGACGTGTTTCATCAATATGGACGAGGTTAAAAAGACGCGCTTCTTCAGAAGAGGTGTCAGGGAACAATTCAACTGTGAGTTTTAACTACGGTGTTCCACATTGGATAGGAAAGATGAGCTTCCAGACCATACACCAATTGAAAGGGGGTAAATTTTGTTGTGTTTATCACCGAGGTTCGGTATGCCCACAAAGCCGAGTACAGGATCAAATGCCAATTTCATTTATGAACTCCTATCATTCGTTGAAGCATTCGTTTAAGAATATTGTTAATAGCCTCAACTTTTCCATTGGATTGTGGATAATAAGGAGTAGAACTATTGTGCGACAGTCCTAATTTGGCAGTTAATTCATTCATCATGTGATTGCGGAATTTCTTCCCATGATCTATGACTGTAGCCTATGGAACACCAAATCGTGGGATGACATGATTGAAAAAGAATAATGCAGTTGTTTCGCCTGTGTTGTTGAATGTAGGCATCACTTCGGCCCACTCTATAAAGTAGCCTACTGTGACAATAATATAACCATTCCCCGCGAACAAACAAGGGTTGCAGGTCATGAAGTCAATGCCCCAT
This sequence comes from Pinus albicaulis, assembly GCA_034641835.2. Taxonomy (NCBI): domain Eukaryota; kingdom Viridiplantae; phylum Streptophyta; class Pinopsida; order Pinales; family Pinaceae; genus Pinus; species Pinus albicaulis. Next base: position 1,441,418,745 of record CM076581.1, read on the forward strand.
TTTGAAAATGGTCCCACAACAATAATAGTATGCATCGACGCTGGCAGTTTGTGGAATTTACGATCAAATATCTGGCACGCATGGAAACCTATGACTGCGAGGATGCAATCGCGAAATATGGTTGGCCAAAAGTAACCAGCGCGGAGTATCTTCTGCGCGGTAGCGTATCTAGAAAAGTTTCCACCACAAGCCCCATCATGACAATAATTTAAAACCTTTTTGGCCTCCTCCTAAGTGAGGCACCTCCTTACAATCGTATCGACACCACGATGATAAAGTGTATCACCGAAGATCAAATAATATTTGGCTTGGTATCGAATACGTCACTGTTCAAAATGAGAGGTAACTGGCAAAAATTTTTGGGTCTGGAGATAAATGATAAAATCCCCATACCAAGGATCAGATGATCCGATTAGAAACATAGAATCATTAGGAATGGATGGTTAAGATGTAGTAGTAGTACTATTAGAGGGAATGTTGCAAAGAATCTCAGCAAAAAATAAAGACTTCTTTGACTTGGATTTGATGAATTCCAAATCAAACTCCTGTAAAATGACAATCCATTTGACCCCCAGCAATTTACGTGACAGAATGTAAGTCATGGGGTTGCAATCCGAAATGACAATGGTCTTTCGGAATAAGATATAGCGGAAAAATATTTGGACAGCTTGAACGGTGGCTAAGGCATTCTTTTCAATGTATGAATACTTCACTTCCGTATCACTGAGATTATGACTCAAATAATATATCGAATGTACTATCCCATCTTATTCTTGGACCAATACCATAGAAATGGTCGTATCAACCATGACGATATATAAGAAATAATCACTCTGATAATTGGGGGGATACATTAATGACGCCCGGACAAGTGTATCCTTGACAACATCAAAAGAAGCTTGCGCAACCTTATCCCAATGGAAGGGAATCCCATTTTTCAAGAGTCAAGTAAATCCTTTATCCATTTCAGTGTAGTTGGGTATGAACCTCCTTAGGAAGTTAGCCTTTCCTTGAAGTTTATGTAACTGAAGCAAATTTGATGGTGCAAGAAAATCGAGAATAGCTTATACCTTCAATGCGTCGATTCAAATTCCTTCTTTTGAGATAACAAATCCTAGCAAATGACCAGAACCAACACAAAACACACATTTATGTGGATTGAGGGGTATTTTGTAGTGTCGAAAGTGTAGAAATATAGCTCTCAAATGCATCAGGTGATCAGTCTGGTTTTGTGAATGCGCAAGTAAATCATCTAGATAAGGTTGAACAATGTGTTTGATGTCATTGAAAGCATAATCCATGTCTCTCTAAAAAGTTTCCCCAACGTTCTTTAAACCAAACGGGAGTTTCCGATATGTGAATGTGCCCCAGGAATAGATGAATGTTGTCTTATATTGGTCCTCTAGGCAGATATTGATTTGATTGTAGCCAGAAATTCCATCCATAAATGAAAATATTTCACATCTGGCACAATTGTCAATAATCTAGTCGATAAAGGGAGTAGGATAGTCGTATTTTGGACGAGCAAAATTAACATCCTGATAATCAACGCACACTCTGATTGTCCCTTGTTTCTTCATAATAGGAACAATGTTGGAAACCCAATTATTTAGCGGAACAGGGTAAATGAAACCAACACGCAAATTTTTTTTAGCTTCTGCTTTAATGGAAGCGACCTTCTTCGGATGAATAGGATGAAGGCATTGACGTACCAGTTTGACATCAGGGTACATTTTAATGGCGTGTTCAACTATACTAGTATCTATGCCTAGAATTTCCTCGTAAAAACAAGAAATACATCACTAAATTCATGAAAGAGAGAGCGATAAGTTTCAAGTTCTGATGGAGAACAAGACACGCCAACATGAATGTTTTCTACAACGCCAGGTTTGGTCGAAATATCGATAGAAATAGTTTCTTCAATATTTGATAAATTTCGCTCGGATTTGATTGCATTAATGGGAAAAGAATTCGAAAAGAAAGTTTTGATCAATGGGTGATATAGTTCAATAAGATTATCTTCTTCATAATCTTGAAGATGGGAACGATGATGATGATATTCCCATGGTCCTCATTCTGGCATCATGGATTCCACAATATTCGCATCTGTCAAGAAAGTGGATGAAAAAGTATCAGATGGAGTACCAAAATCTAATGAATTATCAACCCAAACGACCAATGACGATGATTTCATATTTTCCACCCAAGCCATGTAGATTGATTGCTATGCCAGCTCAATTGGGATGGGTGGCAGAAATTCATCCAACGTAACAATTTTAGAATCACCCATAATCTTCCTTAAGCCGTATTGAGTGGAAGATATCATGTAGCAGGTCTCTACGTTTGCAATTTCTGTCGACGTCACATGCGGCGGTAATGAAAAGGTTATCATGAGGGAAGAATCCTTTAAGAGTCCTAAACCAATGTTCTGAAGTGCCAGTTGGGGTGCGTGAACCAACAGAACGCTTCCAGTTACCTGGGAACTAGAGGAAAAGAAGGATAGTTGATTGATGACTGTGATAACACCTTTATGTGGAAAGGCGAGCATTCTAAGATATGTAGAGACGATCACAACCATAGCATATACCCATGGCATTCTGAGTAAAATGTTGTAATCAAGGGGTCCATCAATGACCTCAACTTCAACATTTATTGTTTCCCCCCTAGTTCAACATGCAGGTTATTGATGATACCACATGGATTATATGTATGTCTGTCGAAACCTTTCAACATCGTAGGCAATTGAGATAGGCACGGTGAGCCAAGTGATTTCCAGCAGTTTAGAGACATAATGCAAGTATATTATCCCTCATCAATAATAGTACGATGAACGAGGTGATTGAAAACATTGACTTGGATGGAGAATGCCAATTCTACTGGTAATTACGACACATAGCGCGTATGATTAAAGACTACAAGATTGGAATCTGTCAGATCGATTCCACCAATTTCCGACAATAAAGCTTGTTTCTGAGAGGGAAAATTTTTAAGTACCTCAAGCGTCGACATAGCTGAAGGGGATTGAGCCAAATCTTCAACTGTATTATAAATTTTAGCAGCTCGGGCTCGAGGATTGAATGTCGATTTATGGATGTCTCCCTTGGGTGGCTTTATTGTTAACTCAGGAATAACAGTTGGAAGAATAGATTCCATAGACAGATTCATGGTCGAGGTAGTAGGTTGATCAGTAGCCTGAATACCATAATATTTATTTCACATTGACACCAAAACATCAATTGTTGGCTTCGTGACAGAAAGAATAAGCACTTGGGAACTAGAAGTTGGATATGTAGCAACCAAATTTGTGTCTGGATCCAGAAATGGATCTGTCAACACAGCGGATGCATGCAAGGTCTTAATCAATTTTGAGGCTTCAGCGCGGTGAGGACAAACTCGAAAAAAGTGATCCTCATTACATATTATCCAAGGGTAGTGAGGTTTTTGATTTCCAGTTTGTTGATTAGATGATATTTCCTGTGGGGTAGAAGTTTTATTTTTCTTTCATTTCCCCTTTTTCTTACTTCCAGGTTGCTTGTCACTTTTTCCCTTGTCAGATGACACAGCATGAATTTTGGAAGAAGGTGCAGGATCAGATGCAGTAGAGTGATGTGTGGTTGCAATACTAATCATACCATCGTCGGCATGAGAGTCCCTAGATGGAGGAGGAATAGTAAAATTAGATCACAGTGCATTGGGAATTTTCTCGCAGAGTGTGCCAGACTGGGTATAAATCAAATCTAAGTATCAGGAACAAGCAATGACATGCTCTTTAGTGGCGACACCACCCTTAGCCACATCCTTAGTTATATATGGTAACAGGGACTTAATGAACCACTCAGCAAGAAGATGATTAGGAACAAATGTCTTGACCATTCTATGACGACGACGCCACTCATGAATATGATAAAAAATGTGAGTAGCATTAGTCTGTTTGAAATTGGTTAAGATTTACGTTCCAGTTTCATATCATATGGGTAACTAGAAGTGGGTCAAAAATACAGTAGCTAGGGTAGTGAAATTATCAAATGAAGCTCTTGGTAACTCAATGTACCATTTCGCGGCCGGACCAGTGAGCGTATGCTGGAAAAGACGTAGTAGAACAGTGTCATCATTTAAAGAGTTGGATGAACACCACAAATGATAAGTCATAACATGCATTGACGGGTCTTCCCCAGGGTTTCCATTGAGCTTAGGAATATCCGAGGGAAATTTATGAGGTATCACCAGCCACCAAGGAGCATAGTTGATTGGATCATTTGTAAACCGGTTTAAATCAGGTAATTCTAAAGTTGCAACAAAGGGAAACTGTTGATTTAAGTCGGGTTGAGCATAGCCGGGGTATGATGGAATTGCTTGGGAAACAGGCCTTTGAGCACCAGCATAAGGAATTTGTTGATGGTAACCCAGATAGGGGTTGTTTTGATAAGAAAACGCTTGAGGATTTTGTTGACAAAAACCTGGGTACACTACTTGTTGAAATGAGGGTTGTTGCATTTGCGCTTGTGCCTGCTAAGGTGTCTTTCCACCAAGATTATAACCCAAACTTGAATAGCTTGGATTTGGTTGTGATTAGGTATAACCTGGTTGTGGCCATGACATCCCATAATATGGTAATCCAACATGTGAATAAATAATTCTGGATAAAGGTGGTTGTTGTAAGCCAACCAAAGGAGTTAGAGTTTGAGGGCCCAATACTTGAGGGTATTGGGTGGAAGGACCCACTTGAGATGGTTGAGGAACAACACTTTGAGCCTATAACAGGGGTAAAGATGTATTAAAAAGTGGAGTAGATGTGGGAGCAACAGGTTGAACCGGTTGATATGATTGCACAACCATTTGTAGTTGGATGGGTAGAGTGGGCTGCCACTGACAAATAATCATTTTGACATTAGGATGACCAAATAACGATGGAGTAATATAAAAATGGGTGAGCATAGGTTTCCCCCCAGCACGAGGAGTATAATAAGATGGAAAATATTATTCTCCAAATGTCGGGATTCTAGTTGAAATCTTACTAGATGAAATATACCCAGATGGACCAGCTTGATATTTCCCTTATGATGTATATAAAGGATCAAGTCATTCAGTAATCATATAGATGTGCTAGATAGAATACTAGATGATGACATTGGTGAATTCCATGGGTTTGAGGATGCACCAGAGAAGGTTCCAGATAAAGATTGGTAACCAAGTGGGATGGAAGGGCCACCATATAAATGTGACTCTGGTGATGTGGTGAACATCGACGGGGTAGCAAGAGCAGGTTTTGTCGCAACTGCAATAGATGGTACAGTCGAAGATGTTGTCTCAGTCATGGTTATACGATCCAATGTATACCCTATAGGATATATGGGAACTCTAATAGACACAAGATTAAAAGAAGCAGTGTGAGGTGATTAAGGAAAAGTCTCATAAAGATAAAGCTCTAATCCAAAATGGGTTGGAGTCGAAGGTGTTTCATCTTGTGGTATTTATTCAATCAAAATCAAACCAGGTGGAAGGATTTCGCCATCAAACCTGAAGTATATTTTAGGTGGTTGACTACGCGATGTGGGAGACTCAATGGCTACAATAGATTATGGGGCGACCGATACAGGAACAAATTCCAGTTGTTCGACTTTGGGATTCAGCTATTCTGGTAAAATAACGATGGAATCTGAATCAAATTCTAGTTGAACAACGTCAGGTTCGGGAGGTATGGTCTCACTGATTGGATGGATCGTGACCATAGGTAGCCGAGAGCACTCCGTCTTGACAACAGTAGATGAACCAAGATTTGTAGAAACAATTCGAGATGACTCTGGTATATGTGAGGATGATGTCGCACCAGAGGTACTGATAGTACTAGTTTCGATAGAATGATGTCGCCTTCGCCGACCAGAAATGGCTTCTGTTGGTAAAGGTGGTTTATGCGCTATTCTACGCGAACGATGGGGAAAGGGATGTTATTATTCCACGATGAATGGTTTATTTTATGACCAAAAACAAATAAACAAAATAAAATGGTAATTCTAGGAAAAAGGTTTACCAAGTAATTGTGAACTGCAGAATACCTCCCAGCGAACCAAGAAGTATGGGCAGGCAATCTCCCTGAATGTTGTGTTCGGTGTATCACAAGTTACAAGGCGGCCGACTCAGTTACCAATGGATGGATAGTGACCTAAATTTGTCCTCCCAAATATACCTGAAGGTACATGGAGGCTCAAGTCTGTATTAGCGTTGTCTAATGTCAAACCACACAGTGAGAGAGCCCCCTTATACTTTTCGTATTAGAACACTGCCCTATATACCCGAAGGTATGTGGAAAAGCTCCGATATACTTACATATGTGGAGTGATCACACTCAGAATGTATCGTAGACAAGTTGGCAACAACTGCTATGTTTAACGACGCCAGAACACGTCTCTAGCCTAGACCTTCTAAATTTTATTGTCAATGTTCCAATTCTTTCTTAGGTAAATTGATGTAAATTTTATGTTGATCTTGTTTAAAAGTTTGTCTTTGAGGTTCACTACGTGATGTGATGGAAATTCCTAAAAATTTAAACTAAATGATAAGAAAACTTTTCAATTTAGCTTTTTTAATGAAAATCTTAGCTATTAAGGGAAAAATCAATTAGTTTTAGAGAAAACAACAAAGAGCACAAACTAAAATGCAGCTTTCCTAACTTGTTCCTATGCACCACACACAATTCACTATATGCACATGCATTTTTTTATTTTGAGCTCCTTTAATGTGAATGCAAGAAAGAAAACTAAATGCATCAATCAACAAAACAAGTGTTTTCTTCTTTGATAAACAAGGAATGAAACAACAATTTCTCTTTTAGGAAAAATGAAGAATGTAACTACAATTTTTCCTACAGGAAACAAGGAATGAAACAACAATTTCCTTTTCGAAAAAAAATTGATCTAATGTAGAAATGAAATACTTTGAATTTGATTTGTCAATGATAAATAAAAACAATAAAGAGACATTGAACAAATTTACTTTTCAAAGGAGGAAGAATCAGGAAAGTTTTACTGGTCTCTAAGAGGTATCAAATATCAAAGAATACAACAAACAAATGGTCGAGAATGATAGCAATGACAAATTTAGATGGAATTTGGTTGGTTGTGTTATCACTCCAATAATTCCTAGGGTTGTTAGATGTTTGATTTTGTTTTAAAGAATATTAGAGGTAACCACAAACCTACTTTTTAGATTTAGGATCTAGCCTTCCTAATGCTCAGAGAGGGCTCTCTCTTTAAGATTTAACTTTAATGTTGTTTTTTTAGTTGATTTTAAGCTAGTTATGTGAGATTGATTGGGGTTTTGATTTGGATTTGGATTTGGTGGTGGAATTACTTATTCAGATGGATAGATGCAGGTCTATTTACCATTGGGTTAATGGAGTCAATGCATCAAGCAACAGTGCAGGATCAAGGTCTAAAGGGAAGTGTTCACAAGGCAAGATAGCTAAGTAACTTCAGATCTTTGGGCTGAATGGTGAAATGGTTTTAATCGCGATGAGAGAGCAATTAAGAATTCTCAGATCTGGATAAAGAAGGAAATGGCATAGGTCAATCGAAATTAGGAAGCACTTAAGAATTCCCTAGTATGGATATCATAATAAAACATGTAAATGATAAAAATTTCAAGACAGAGTGATTTTAAACAAATTCTGAAATAAAACTCCTGTTATATCATTTAGACTTAGAAAACATGCAAGTATGTGAAAACTTCAGAAAATAACAATTTGAACAAGTAGAAAGTACTTCATTGAAGTGGCTCAACACATGAATTTTGAAATAATGCCTTTATTGCTCAATCTAGGCTGCTGACTTGAAAAATGGTATAATCACGCTCAGGTTCCAGAATAATACAACCATAGAAATGTTTAGAAATTCATCCACACTCAACACTTCGAAATGTGAAGTATTTATACAAAAAACTCTTACAAAATATCCTAAACTGTATTAGGAATTATTCAAGGAAAAATAAATATCTTCATGCAAGAAGATAGTGACAAATATCTAACTAATGCAAGCCGTCCCTGTTTTTATTGATTTCATTGTTTGTTGTCTTTTATCTTTTGTTGATTTGTCTCTGACTGTTGCTCAATGAAGGATTTCTGTTAGGTAGTTGAGTGTCCTTTATGTTGGCTGCCTTTCAACTCTGTTTTTCATCTCTGATTTAACTTTAAATCATATCTGACTTTCTCGTGATACACTTTAAATCTGATACTCTTTAACCTTCATCTATTACTGTTGTTTTTCATTAACCTTTTGGCTGTTGTTTTTAACTTTAAACTTCCTGCTCTGTTTTACTTTTATCCTCTCACAGTAAATCAATTAATTTCTCCCAATATTCTACATTTGGTAACTTGATTTTTACCATCCTTTTGAGGATTTCACCTGCTTCTGTGTATTTTGCAAATGTTGGTTTGTTGATGAATAAATGTTTTACCTCATTTTGTAGGTAAAAAATGTTTTCAAAACTCTTGTAGAGTACTTTTATTGTTGGAATGCCATGCATGGATGAATTATTGACTTGGTCCTTTGCCACTTCTCTGATTTTTTTTATCATAATCCTCCTGTTTCATCAATTTGTCATTAATAACTAGAGGATTTGGCATACCTTTCTACCTCAAAATATCAAACTTCACCATGAATTTGGTTATGGCAAGCTCCATGTTTTGGCACTTTTCTTCAAGTTGAATCATTAAGTTCCTTTTAGAAATCACCTTTCTGATTTCAAGGATTGTGTATGTCCTGTCACTAATGCCAATTTCCTCTAATTCCAAATTATTCTTAGAATTAAGAAACTTGATTATTTCATTGGCCTCTTCTGGCTTCTTACCAAGTTCTTCCTTGATTTTCTGAATGGCTTCATTTGCTGCTTGGATAAGATCCTTCTGCTCATAAATGACCTGAATGATTTTTTTTATCATAATCCTCCTGTTTCATCAATTTGTCATTAATAACTAGAGGATTTGGCATACCTTTCTACCTCAAAATATCAAACTTCACCATGAATTTGGTTATGGCAAGCTCCATGTTTTGGCACTTTTCTTCAAGTTGAATCATTAAGTTCCTTTTAGAAATCACCTTTCTGATTTCAAGGATTGTGTATGTCCTGTCACTAATGCCAATTTCCTCTAATTCCAAATTATTCTTAGAATTAAGAAACTTGATTATTTCATTGGCCTCTTCTGGCTTCTTACCAAGTTCTTCCTTGATTTTCTGAATGGCTTCATTTGCTGCTTGGATAAGATCCTTCTGCTCATAAATGACCTGAATGGATGGCCACATATAATTGACAGAGTTAATGATATTGGCCCAGAGCTACTGCTTGGCTTGGCCAAGTGATTCTTTTAGTGTCATCTCTTTCTCTTGCTTCTGCAATTTCTCATTCAATCTATTTGTCTTCTGCACTTCATTCTTGTGCATAATCTAAACTAGTTTCTTCTCATCCTCCAGACTTTTAACTGTTCTTTTAGTCTATTTATTTCATTTGTCTGGATGGACATATCCTGCATTGCCTTAACTAGTTTGCTGGCTTCATCACTAGGCTATGTTGTTGATGTAGATGACTCTATAGCTGAAGTAGTTGTTGATGTAACAGGAAGTGTTGTATTTATTGGAACTGATGGGGCCAACAACTCTGCTAAAGTGGAAGGAACAACTGTAGTGACCATAGGAATTTTAGTGACAAGGACTGCTTCCCCGTTGACCTCTTTCTCCTGTACTAACTTGTCCATTTCATTTTCCATTTCTTTTATTTGGGAATTTAACTGAAGAATGAGGTTCATCATCTCATATTTTTGGTTTGCATCCTGTAATACTTATTTGGCCTGTGGATGTTCAATAGGAGGCAACTTGAGCTATTTCTTTAATGCATCAATGTCTGCATTTTTCTTCTTTATGGTCTCTTTTGCAACTTTGACATTCTTAGGATCATATCCTACTTCAATAACCAAGTCTTACAGAGATTCAATTATGTTATCTTTATCTTGCGATGATGCTTTTTCTAGCTTTAGCTGAGTTTTGATATTTTCAAGAGTGTTTTGCAGCTTCTGTACACTCATGGATTTCTTTGTCATAGTAGAATACAACATTTCACCAACTTGCTTGTGAAATTCTATTTTCTCTATGGGATGAATATCTTTATCTTGAACTTCATATGATGTCTTTTATAATCTGCTAATGATTTGGGATGCTTCACTGTTGGCTTTAGGAAGGTCATCTGCATCTTCCTAGTCTTGTAGTCAAATGCAGAAATCAATCTGCTTTGGTCACTAGGTGACTGCTTCCAGTATTGGGTATATGTATCAGCCTTTAATGTCTCATTCCTGATCTTTATTTCCTTGTACTTTTGCATAATACCATGCTCTTTCTCTACTAGTTTGCTGGATGAAGACACTTCAACACTGTGTTGCTTTTGAATAATCTGAGTTTTGGATGTTGAAGGCTGGTGTGTTTCTTCAGAAACTGCAAGTGGGGCATTTTATTTTACCACTGTATTAGTATCAATTATCTCAATTGTTTCAACTTCTTCTCCTAAAGGATTTAATTTTGGCTTCTTCTTGTACATAATTTTTAATTTAGTTCTAGTGATAGTTTGTGTTGAGTATGATCCTTCTTCTCTTGGCCTTTTAGAGTTCCTATCTTCTTGGGCTAGAGTCTGCAAGATGGTACTAGTATCACCTTGCTTCTCTGCCTCTTTCAAAGTGTTCTCCAACCATTCAGACTGATTGGAGTACTTCTCAATGTATGGCTTTGAGTCATGTACATAAGGAGTTAATTTAAATTTGACTCTTAACTTGCTTATTACTCCTAAAGGATCATAATACCATTGGAAACCCTGACTGAACTTAAATTCTTGTAAATATTTTTTTGCTTATGGACCTGCATCTCTACTGTTACAAATAAAAGGACCAACCTGATTCTTTTTCTTAAAATGTGTCTTCTTTTTCACCGCCAAGAAATTTATACTATCAGAATTAAGGATCTGCCTGATATACTCAATTGCAAATAACCTCATTGGGAGGTATTTGGGTAGCTTATATGGAAAAATATTAGATCCATATACCCTAATCTCTGTGTGGTTCTGATAAAGGTACCAATCTCCTATTCTATTGTGCTCTGATAACTACATGAAATTTTTAATTTCCTCACTAACTCTTGGTTGAATGATGTTATTTAGCATGTTGACAATTGGATGGATGAAAGAGTCAATGAAGTCTGTATATGTGAACTCAGTGGAGTATTTCCTTATTAAGGAAGTCCAAAAGATAATTGACTGTGGATTACCTTCAACATCCAGTTTCTGAAGGTTGATGGCATATATTTCAGATTGAAAGTATAAAAACATATGGAATAAAACTGAAGAATACTTGAAAACACCTGCTTCAGGAATTTTAACAAGCTGTTCATGAATTTTATCAGCAAGGTACTGGGAAAAGTTGAATATGGTAGCAGGAGGCTGACCAGGGGTGAAAATAGATAGGAAACCTAAAAATGAAGCATCAACATGCTCATCAGTAAAATAACCCAAAATAATAGACATCATTGAAATTATATGCCTGGTTCTTTCAGAAAATATAGCTGCTGGATAAGGAGGATTGGTCTTGGGAGTCTCTACTAATGAGAGAATGAATGTCTGGAATGTCTGGAACCTCTTGGGGAAGTCCATATTCATATATAATTGAGTAAGGGTCTCAATAGATAGAGGGTTTTCATCATGCATGGGTTGAATTTGCAGCATTTGATTAATTGATTCAGCTATGATAGTGAATAAGATTTCTTTTCCAGGGGTTATAATGGCTCTTTGATTAGGGAAATAACAATTTTGGAAAATTCTAATCACCTTTGGACACAGGAAGGTCTGTGGGACAATATACTTGGGCAAATTAGACTCCCAAATGAAAACTTCATCAGCTTGGTCAATTGATTTGTCATGACTCCAGCAGTGGAGTTCAAGGAGATTAAAATCAGTGACAGGGCCACTAATTTTAAAATATATGTCTGCTAAAGGGGTGTGTTCCACATCTACAATTGGAGTTTGCAGGGGATTTACAGTTAAAATACCTTGGGAAGCCATTGTTTTATTAATTTTAATCAATTGATTACTTTTTGATTCAAGAAATAAGCTCAAGAATTTTTACAATACTATGAAAGATTATTTACAGTCTGCAGAAGGGTTTGGAATGAAAGAGTAGCTTATCCTCTGGTCTACAATGATTCAATTAATCAAATATTCAGTCTCTGTGATCAAGGAATAATCTCAGGTCTTGGGAATTCTGTGAAAAGATGCCTAGGGTCTGTAGAAAAAGGATTGGGAAGCAAAAAGGGCTTTCTTTTGATCTGCAAAGGCTCCTAAACTAATTCAATTACTTATTACATCTTGCTGTAAGTACATGCCTTGGTATTTCAGGAATACTCAGAGAAAATGAAGCTTTTGGTATGCAGAGGAGGTTCTGGAGGCAGCATAGGTTTTCTGAGGCTCCAATGGTCTTTATAGGGCTTTTGACTAGTTTTGCAGTGATTGTGGGAGTAAAAGGATTTAATTCTGGTTGAATTAGCTTGATAGCAGGTCGACAGAGTAATATGTGCTTTGAAATAGGTCGGCAGTCTTCTTCTTCGCAAACTATAACATAAAAAGGTGAAAAAGGGCTTCAAAGGGCGGTCTTATGTGTTTTTAACCAACAATGGTTAAACATTAATGTGCGGGGTCAATTCAAAGGGTTAGGCGGTATTATTTCTGAGGATGTGATGCAATGAAATACTGCCACGTAGTAGGGAGTGGGGCTCCGGAAAATTCTCATTTCGCAAGGTTGGAGTGATATTAAAGGTCGGGCTTTCAGGCGTGCGATAGGAGATATTGACCACAGGATTTGAACAATCAGGATCGGGCGATTGGGCGAATAGCAAGGATTTCATCAGGGATTTGACAGGCGTGGGGCCCGGGTCTTAAGTCAATGTGATGGGATACGTGTAATATATGCATTGGCTTAATATATATGGGGTACAAGATAATATTTATATGTGAGAGAATCCAAAAGGGAATAACTTTAGCCAGAGAGAAAACATATTTAATGAGGAATAGGCTTAAATATTTTCCTTCAGTAGAAAGTTACAGGTTGCCTAAGAGGTACGTGAGTTTAAGAAGTTTGATTGAAAATGGTCAACCATCTGCTCAAAAAGATATACTAGCCATGTCTGGAGTATCAGGTACAACTATTTCTGAAAACCCTCTTGAGTTTCTTGTTGGAGGTTTTATAGAGACTTGATCTTCATGTACATTATCTTTTGAGGAATATATCAGCCATTTCATATTTTTTGTATTCATTTGCTATAGCAGTGCTCCTATGATTGCGTTGTAGCAGTCTTCCAACATTTTGATATAGTAGCAACACCTCATTCTTGAGGGATTTATCTATTGGAGGCTTGTTGATTCATGCTACATGATTTGTGCCCTATTATTTTGTACATGTTTGCTACTCTTACGATGAATAAAGAAGCTCCATATTTGTATCTAACACTTATGCATTGCTATTCATTACTATTTCCATGTTTATGCACTATATTCCTACTTTTCCCAATTGGGAATATTACAGTGGTATCAGAGCATAATCTTGGCTCAGCCTATGCATCTTAAGCCAATATGTTATCAGAAGAAGGAGATCCTCTCATAGATAGAGAGAAGAGGTATCTTAGAAGAAGAAATCGGAAGTATGAATATACAGATGATAAAGAAGACAAGGGTAAAACCCCTTTATCAGAAGGAGATGAGGAGAAGGAGTATCCTAAGCTTCTTCTTCGAACTATGAAAGAAATTGCAAGAGAAATAAAGGAGATGAGGATGGATAGACACAAGGAATTACCGAATGGTTTTCTACATGGTTAAGGCTCTGGAATTTCTCATCATTAGAGTGATCAATCAGTGAAGCAGTAGATATCCCAACGCTCTACAATGCCTACATTCTTAGCAGTGGGAAATGGAGGGTTTCAAGAAAAAGAAATTCTTGAAGACTATTTCATGGAGTATGAGTCTCAATCTCAGATTTTCAAGGATCATTTGAGTTTTCAAGAATTTTTTTAGATCAAGGACAATAGGAGACCCCGGCATCAAAATATAGGTGGAGGATTCATACGGAATCATGATCTACACTAGACTATTAGCATATTTTTCTTACCCAAATTTGATGGTTCATCTAAATGCACTGCCAAATCATGGGTAGAGAAGCTAGACATCTACTTCCAGCTGAACCAAGTACCGAAGATGGAGGCCATCAAGATAGCAGTGTTGCACCTTGAGGGTGAGGCAAATGATTAGTGGTTTCATGGTCTTTCTACAATGGGTCATGCCAGTATGACTGCATATTCAAATTTCACAAGGAGGTTGGTGGAAAGGTTTGATCGAAGAGATCCGGAGGCACCTTTCATGGGGCTAGCAAAGCTCAAACAATCAAGTAATCCAGAAACTTATATTTCTGAATTTTTAAAACTTTTTGTTATGGTTCTTGATTTATCTCTGGCAGGGAGGGTCTATATGTTTATTGATGGGCTAGTAGAACCTCTTCATGGGTTGGTTAAATCTACCAAACCCACTACCCTACAATATGCCATTAAAAGGGCTAGAGATCTACAAGATGCCTTGCCAAAGCAAAGGCAACATTTCAACAAAAGCCCACTTTCCCATCAAAGGGAAAAGATGAGAATGCTCCTCTTTCAAAGGAGAGCCAAAAGAAAGTACCTCTTAGTGATGATGTTCGAAGAGACTTGAGGGGAAGGAAGCTTTGCTTCACATGCCAAGAATCATGGGCACCCAGACATAGATGTGCAGCAGGAAAGGCACACTATATAGAGGTATTTTCAGATGATGAGGAGGAAGAATAAGAAGACCCAAAAGGAGGTCACAGTGTTAGAATAGCATGAGATGATCCAACACCACTAGAAGGCGAGAAGGGAACATTTTATCCAATTAGAGGGACTCTTGCATCATTAAGAGTGGTACCAAAGTATCAAAAAAATTCCACACATAAAACAAAGCTGGATTTATGTAGTGGGAGCAAGGACCTAGTACTCCCATCTATTATGCATATGACTTTGGCCCATTAAACATTATTTTTTTGTGGCAAACCACCTGGGAGGCCACCTGATCAGAAGTTGGTGATAAATGTATCACAACACGTTGCACCACTCATAGATCCAGGAGAAGTGGGAACATTGGGAGGTCATTGTACAGTGCAGAGAGTCTTGGGTAGGCTCAAGGAGGGGGGAGACATTCTCCCAACATCATCCTTACCCACTCTCACCTCACATCTTGCGCTGAGAAAGGATGCTATAGGGTTGGAGGATGGCACCATCATGGTGCAAGGAGACTATTCCTTGACTTTGGAGGCTTAGAAGATGTTCTCACTTCGAGAGAAATTTTCCACATATGATAGAGGATGGTGGCCACTCATGTATGATTTGGCCAAATTCAGGAATTTTTGGATAGGTGATAGCTTCCCATGGAATAATAACCTCCAAAATCTTCAACCTTTACTTGAGCATGAGTAGCTACAAGAGGAGCAACAAAGAGGGGATAGCAACATCTCGGTATGTGACTTTGGCATGGGAGATGTCAAAGAAGGAAGCAACCACATGAAATATGTCTTATATGATAGATCATCAACGTTGTCACTATCGTGGATAGATCCATATTGGAAATCCTAGCTGTTGGTGGATTATTCCAAGGATCTTTTTACATGCATGATACTTGATGACCAACTATTAGAGGAGGGATATTCAGTTAGAGATGAGGTCATCTACCATCATATTAGGATATTCTTATCTAGGGCAGCCATGCTCAAGGAGAAGTTACTACAAGCAAGATATGAATATTTTATCTTCAGCCACACTTATTCCATGAGGGCATACCATACTATCATGGAGGGATATACTTGGGATGGCTTTGAAGAGGAGATATATCAACATTTGAGGAGATGCATGGATCATGTGGAGATGGAGGAGATATATAACTCTTTGAGGGAGTTATCACAACCACCTCTTCCCTCTTTTGGAATGAGAGGGGACCTATCTATGATCTACTCAATTTGTGTGAGAAAAGCATATGGTAAGGAACATGTTTTTGTGCATAATGATTTGTTTGATGAATATTTGCATTTTTTTACCATACATGTGCAGGCCATTTCTCCAAGAAAGAGCATTTTACCTTATAAACTTCATGGTCAACTTGGGGCCATAAACTGTGTTTAGCATGGCCACTCCCTAGGAGGATATAGGGAGATGATTTATCATTAAGGGTGTGCTCCAAATGCACTCAACATTACTCACCTTCTCATAGTATGTGAGAAGACTTTGGTAGCAAGTAAGTGGTGGGGAAACCACTTACCATATCATTATCTGAGGCAGTCAGGAGATATACTGCGATGGTTCCACATGTGGGACTATGATCCACCTCCATTATTGCATATGGATTTTTATGTATCACTGGTTTTGATCCCATACATTGATGATGTCCTTATTCTTTTTATGGGAATGATTGGAGGAAGGATGGAAGGATGGGATGTGCCCTTTGGGAGAGATATTCTCCATGATTATTCTTCTTCATGTTTCAGGGAGAACATTGGGCAAACCATGATTGCTACATTGAATCTTTTGCTTCCTTATGAGATGATTCATTTTCATTTCATGAGTACTTGGGAGGAGCATTTCATGGAGGAATGTATTGGGAGACACTTGGCTTATGAGAAGAGCTTATCACATGGAGGTGTCACCAATGGAGGAGGAGAAGAGTTGCAGCACCCACCTTTACAGTTTCTTGAGGATAAGCAACATTTGGGAGGGGAGGACTATAATATTCCCAATTAGCCATGAGCTAGTTGGAATATTAATTTTTTCTTTTGCTTCTTAATTTTCTGAATAAGAGGGTATGGAGACCCATAAATCTCCTTAGTCGGAATAAAATCACTGCTAATGTGAAAGGAGATCACTTTAGTGGCTTGATAGAGTACCCTTATGTGTGAAAAGGGGCTGGAGTATGTAGACTGGGTCAAATTTGACCAAATCAATAGCGTTGTCATGGAGGAGTGGAATTCATTATGGGACAGCGCAGTTTTGGAGGGAGACTCCATGCATGGAAGTAGTGGCTTTAATGAGTGGGGCCAAGGGTGAGTAAACTCACCGCTTATATAAGGAAGAGGATGGCAGCCATAGAGGACATGTTTTTATATTACTATTTTGATATGGTCTGTTAAGACTTGTTTTCTCTCTTCAGCTATATATCTAAGACTGCAGTGCTGTTTAGGATAGGGTGTTCCCGAGCGGGAATCCCACCTTCATCCTTGGGGGACTTCGAGTGCCTACTCAGAAGAAGTGATTGCACTACATTTCCACATTCTAGCATCAGGCCAAGCTCCATCTTTCATCTACAACGCATTTTTTGCAGAGGGTTGTGTTGTGTTGCAAGTTACAACAGTGGAGAATACATTTGGGTGTTTTCTGAGCTTTTTTTAAGTGGAGGAAGGTTTCCTTGCATTGGGATGCTAGTAAGGAAGGCCCTTGAGCCTTATTGTAGCATTTGGCATCAGGCCACATTATAATTTTCCCCTACAACACAAATTCAGTCTTGGATTGCGTTATTTTAGGGAGGAGTTGCAGGGGTGGTTTCAGTACACCATCTGTGGAGGAGGTTTTCTAGTGAAGGGATCAGCCTTTAATATAGAGAGTCTATTGGAGGAGTCTATTTTATTTTCCATATAAGATCAGCCACATCTTTCCAGCTGTATTGTTGTAGTGAATCTTTAGCCCTAGGGCTTTGGTTCATTCTTGTATATTAGTGTATTTCTGAAAACCCTGTTGGGTTTCTTGTTGGAGGTTGTATAGAGCCTTGATCTTCATGTACATTATATTTTGAGGCATATATCAACCATTTCATATTTTTTGTTTTCATTTGCTATAGCAGTGCTCCTATGACTGCATTGTAGCAGTCTTCCGGCATTTTGATATATTAGTAGTACCTTATTCTTGAGGGATTTATCTATTGGAAGCTTGTTGATTCATGTTACATGATTTGTGCCCTATTATTTTGTACATGTTTGCTGTTGTTATGATGAATAAATAAGCTCCATATTGGTCTCTCACACTTATGCGTTGATATTCATTGCTATTTTCATGTTTATGCACTATATTCCTACTTTTCCCATTTGGGAATATTACATCAACAGTGTTTTAAATCTCTGATCTACCTCCTAGACAAACTTGGTAGTCAGATTTTTAATTTCTTTGATCTATGTGATACACTAGGACTGCGACTTTAGTTTCTTGAATTCAACATTTAGCGTGGTCTTTGTCTCACCTAAATAATAATTTTCATTCGTTGTAACATATTTCATGTCCCGAGACAGTGCTATATCTTGCAGCGTTGTAATCAAATGTGCTTTATTCATATTTTCATCCATAACTTTCAGCAATCTCCATATTCTTCTATCACAAACCAGAATTTTTCAAGGTTATCTATTCCCTTGAACACGAGCTTCTTTGGTGGTTGGGCCATGGGGGGAGGTGGAGGTGAAGGAACATAATGGGATGGACTGATGATGGGGGTGGAAGGTTGGTGAATTTTCTCAATACTTTGCTGACTTTGATATCTCATTGACAAACTTCACGGAGTAGCGAAGTTTCTTTCTCCTTTCTCAAATTCAAACAGTGGTCTATATTCAATTTCAATGTATGTACCCCAACCTACTCTGAATCGCTTACCGCTTCATGTAGCACCAGGTCACTCTGATTTTTTTCCTCCTGACATCTAAATGCATCAATATAACTGATCCTTCCTACTACTGTTGTACTGTGGGCTCCTCGTAGCCAGGTTTGATCCATGAGACAGACCATCTAAATGGACCCTGCCCAAATTTATTCTTGGGATTATATCTGCACATTTCCCCACCTCTCACCTGGAGGTATAGCTGCATGTGCTCCCTCTGCCAATCTGGCTCAAAATTCCCCCCAACTGGAGGTCTCTTCTTGAGTGGACTCTTCCAGTCAGTCTCCTCTATGATTTTCCAATTTGTAATATTCTAAATCTGGAACAGCTCAGCAAGCCTGCTGAAATAACGCACTTCTGAGGATAATGTGCATAGAAGTTAGTTTGCAGCTCCTGGATCCCTTAGATCAGATCATATAAGATCTAAATCCAAAAGGAGAGAAAAAACATATCAAACTATTTGGGTTAAATAGATCTCCCACAAACTAGTCTAGTTGAAAATCACCCAAAGAGAGGGGTTGCAACTCTATGCAAAGGACTGCTTTAGAAATAACGCAGATCCACTGAAGCACATTAGGAGGCTGATATGGAGGTTCAGAAATCAGATGTAAATTACAACCCATACATTTTACAAGAGAAAGAAAGAGACAATACAGGAAAAACCCTCAGAAATGAGGTGCTACAACCATAAGAAAATATTGTATAACCATGACAACGTTATTTTTAGTGGCTGAAGAATTTTATTAATCTTCAGATCTAGAGCAGATCTGTACATAAAAATTTAGATCTAATACATATCTGTGTACAAGAAATGCTGATCTATACATTCCCTTTGGGGTTTTGTGCGAAAAATGAAGCACATAGAGTAGATCTGAGATCTAAGCTTGCAGATCTGTAGAATGATTCAGAAATTTCTGAATAATACAATGGCAAAGTAGATCAGATCTAAAACTAACACAGATTGGATGGCCAATCCATGTATCACCACAGTGAGAGGAAGAATCCCAACACCATAGATCTCTCCTTTAAAATGTAAACAAAACACCCTGCAGTTGTATATTTCCAAATAATGTTATCTAGGGAGAGAAAAAGCGTTGTAGCCTCTGAGAATGATTTGGAATGATGCCAAGATGTAGATTTGAAGCAAAATAAGCTAATGAACTCTTCCAGGAGGTTAAAAGACACACTCACTGAGAAGAGCCACTAGTATAGGCTAGATCTGAACAGATCTAGTGTCTTCCACTGCTGCAACTCACAAGGACAACTCAACCCTCAACAGGAGCAACGCTGTAGGTGTAAGGTGAGCTTGGCCTAAAAGCTTTATGTGGAAAATATAGCACAAGTCTCCTCCAAGAGCTGCTCAAGGAAGGAGGTGGGATTCCTGAACAGGAAGACCCAACAAGGGATTTCTGAGCAGACAATACCTTCAAAGAATGATAATATTCAACAGCCCTCTCTTGTTGCTCTCCTCCTCCTTTAATAATATTGGAGTCTTGGAAAAACCCTAAACCACTTCATTAGTTTAGCCCTTTTCACACTTAGAGTCTCCTTCTAGAACTGTGTTGTTCCTCAAGGAGGTTCAATGCATCTAGACTGCGTTGTTAACTTGGTCAAAGGTGACCCATTCTTGTGATTTAGATCCATTCAAACCTACAAGATTTTATTTACATAGCCTAGATATGTATCTGTTCATATAGTCATTGATTTATTCTTAGTTTCAAGAGTTTTACATGTCCTCCTTTACAATTTATTCATTAATCATGAAATGCAAAAGTAAACAAGGCAAAATTAATATTCCTATTTGCTGCAACTAATTTAGGAATCTTACACAATTGTGGCTGCTCCACAAACTTCTGAGACTACTTCTAAGAATGCATGTTGAGAGATAATTTCTCTCTCTTAACCACCAAGTCATTAACCACTTCTTTTCTCCTCAAATATTTGCATGCGTCCTCAACCTCAAGAGCATATAGGCTCTTTACTCTTTAACCGATTTTTGGGTCGGATATAGGTGACTTTTTGTAACAACTCTATTGTTCCTTCATTTAATTATCAACCTGGGGTAAGTCTTTTTATTTCAAGAGTTTCAACATAGTATATGCAATTTAACTGGTCTACGGATGATCTTTGTCAATGTAAAGAAGGAATTACTAACTCTTCAGCCAATTGATCTTAGAGAAGATGCCTTAGATGGATCGTTTTAGCCTAAAGCAGAATAATGCGATTTGATGTTTCTCTACTGGAATAAAACAACATTTCCATTAAACTGAACAACATTCTAAATAAATCCAGCGAGAATTGAAATGACAGTGATGAAATTAAGCAGAACGGTAGTCTAACTAAATTGTTTCAGAGATGGAATTGAATTGAATAAAAAACCTAGTGATCTAAGCAGTAATGAAGAAGCTATATGGCTAGAAATATAACTAGAATGGTGACTAGCTGTGTAATAATGAAACAGAAATATAACTAAGCAATATGAATAATTGTGCACTTGTGAAACAATAGTATAACTGAACGAGATGACTAGTTGTGAAAATAATGAACAACAGTAGAATTAAGAAATATGACTAGATGTGCAATAACGAAACAACAGTATAAATAAGCCAATAGTAATGAACAACAATATAACTGAAACAGGTCAAATATTTCATACAACTATAATTAGTAATTTTGCAATAGAGTTCTCTATAAGACTTAATTAAGCAACACTAATCAATTATTTGATTGCTTTATTATTCTAGAAGGAGCACACAATGCATGGAGATGCAGAACGCTGAGATCAATCTTCCTACGGCTTAGAAATTAATTATCATGACAACAGGGGAACCAAAATTAAAAAAACATTATCAAAAAAAGGATTGCACTTGTCTTATTATAAGAACGCAATTGCCAATGATTCATTAAAGAAGAAGAGCTGTAATTATATCAAACAGAAGTATGTATTACAACTGCACCAAGTTCACAGGTATCGATTCTGTAGCTTTTCATAACATGAAAAAGTGTGTGGAGCTCTCGAAGGTTGGGCCCAAACCTATAGAAGCCTCAGCATAGAGGAAACTTAAAAAGATAAGTATTCAAAACTCTCTGTTACATCTAGGAATCCTACAAAATATATTTAGACAGAATGTTCTGGATTTTTCTATTATCGGATTTCCCTCTCACTTTGTTCTTTGCCCTTTTAAATGCAATCCTCGGGAATTTCGAGAATGTATCTCAAACGACATCCCACTACGCGTGGTTGTCGTTTGAGTTCTTAGACTCAATCTTCTTGTTCACCTTTTATCGGTCGTTGGGACTACTTAGGAATTCTTGTGCTTGCATTCATCGATTGGCTTTCTTTCACTATTGGTTTAGGCATTCCTAGTTTCCTGTAGGTAAAGACAAAAAGAGTCAATTTCTTATTATAATTCATCCTTTCTATCATTAGTCTGAATGTTCCCATTTTCATGATTTTTATTCCTTATTATTAATATGAAGAGGGATTTTCTTGAAATTACAATATGATTTGTAGTATTTATAGGGTGAAAATCATACCTTAGTCTGGGCATGCTCCCCTGCTTACCTTGTTGCATGTCCTCATACAAACAAATGATTATGATGTAATTGAGTTAAAGAATAGGCGGGGTAGGGCCTCTCATTGGGTGCTTTGAAGCCTCGCTTTCTTTTTATGACTGTAAAGGCAGGGCCTGTGACTCCTTCTGGCAACTCGTAGTCATGATTATACTCCTTAGAAGGAATCCAAAGGAGGGGATTCCGGTATCTGCAACCCAGCCAGGAAGGCCCCATGCTGTAGACTAAGTTGCTGTATAAATGAAATCTAGAGGCAACAGCCTTGAAGTTCCTGTAATTGAATGGCTCCCTATTTTTCACATTATTTGTGGAGGCCATCCACCATTGTTTAGCTGTTGCTAGGGCCGCTTCACGAATGTCTTCAAATTAATCTCGTGCATTTTCAATGACATATTTATGGAGAGCTCCTAATCTAGACTTCACACCCAGCCTTCTCATGAAATTCTGATGTCGGATGATCAATTGCATGGGTTTCATAGGCTCTCCCCTGACCCATAGTTACAGATTATGTTCTCTTTTCTGAAAGATGCCATAAGCTTTGGCCCACCTGATCTGATTTTTGGCAAATGAAAGGAAAGCTTGTAGTTGTACATCTTTTATGAAGGGGCCAGGGTTACTATTAGTGTCGTTCTCCAAAAATAATTTATACATGTAGAGCTCGCATAAGAGGCGTTGAACCTGTTCATCCTAGTCATTACAACATTGGAAAAATTCCTCTACAGTCTTAAAGGAAGTGGATTTTCCTGCTCTTACAGCTTTAACTTTCAGAAGTAGGTACCGCTCTGTTAGGAATAGGGTGTAGTTAGTTTCCTGTGACCTACATGATAAAGCATCATCATATAGAGAGAAAATTGCAGAGATATTCTCTTTGGCTTGCTCTACCTACCTTTGTACTGCTTTAACCTTTGCCTGCTCACCTCTAAGTTGGGAAAATGTCTCATCTTCTGTAAGAGAGAGGTCAGTGAATTTCTTTTGTAGTGCCTGATGCTCTTGCAATGGCACTACCTCCTTCTTGTACTGTGTCAGTTCATGCCATAATTTCACTAACTCATTCTGTAATCTTTGCTTAGCAGCTATCTCTATTAAATGGGCATAAGCAGGGACTCCCTCTGTTTGGATCCCTTTTTCCTCCAAAACTTTCTGCTCAGTTTGGGTGGGTGTTTCGATGTTGTTTGATACTTCTGTCTGTACTCTGGCTTCTGTGGTGGTTGTCAAATTGGTTTGTGTTCCAATTTCCATAGTAATTGCTGGTTCTGTTTGGGTCCCTACAATGGAAGTTTCTTCTTTTGACTTTCTGACGCTTCTTTCTCTTTTCAACTGCTTCTTCAGGTGTTTTACCAGCTTCTTCAATTTCTTACAGGTCTATCTCAAATTCTCAGTTTTCTCATTTCTGAACCTTCCCTTGTTTTTACTTCAACAGGTGGCAGGGGAGTAGAATTCTCTTGCTCAGGGGTAAGGTCTAGAATAGTGTTTCTAATTACTTCTTCAGAATTGACCTCAGTATGAGGATCTTGACAGGGAGGAGCGATGCTGCCTCCTGGTGACAAGGGGACTATCTCTGTGTGTGAACTTTGTTCCACGAGGACAGTGTCACCTGAATCAGCCTGTGATTCCAATATTTCTTCTATCTGTCTTTCACCATATACTTCATAATTATCAATGGGAGACAAGGCTTCATTATCTTGTAGTTCCTCTTGGTCGGGTAAGATATTAGTGTGACCAGAGCTACTGGGGGAGGCAGTTTTATCAGCAAATTCTTCTTGCTCCCCTGCTTCTAATGAGTTCCTTAATTCAAAGCTTATCCTCTTTTGCCCTAGGACTAGGGCCATTTCTTCTTCAAATTCTTGTAAGGGTGCCTGGGAGGGTTCTGCTCCATCTATGGTGTTTGAAGTTACCTGGGATGTTCTAGCCCATTTTTGCCTATTTGACTCTGATGTTGAGGCTCAACTTCTTTTTATTTTTCGAGGATTTACCCTAGGAGGCTCGAGTTCAGTACCCTTAGGGTTAACTTCAGGTTCTTGCACTTCTGGGTTAACTTCTGGTTCTTGCACTTCTGGGTTAACTTCTGGTTCTTGCACTTCTGGGTTGACAAAATTGTGCCATGCTAGATGCTGCCTATCTAGCTCATGAATAACAATTAACTTTATTAAGCCTTGGTGACTAACCACTGAATGGGGCCTCTTAGCTTTTCTTAGTCGAACAACAGTATCATGCAATATAGAATTTTAAAAGGCAGGAAAATTAATTGAAATTTTTTGTTTGAGTGCAGCTAAGAGTTTAAGCTGTCAAGGTTTTACTGCTTCCCGACATCCTTCGCATGTTATGAATCTTTGGATGAATACCGCCAACTCTTTCCATGGCTGGTGTAAGAAAGCGGGGGAAATAACTCTAGCCCTTCATTCCAGTGGTTCGCCTGGGTCCTAGTATAACACTATTTCTTCCCACAGGAGTAGATGCTTTTCTGCCCATCTCTCCCCTTGTGTTGGTATTCCAAAAACTACTGCTATGATCTCTTCTGTAACAAGTATGGTTCAGTCGTTTACTATAGTTTTCTGTCTTGCAAATTTTGCAGGAATTCGATTGCAATTTCTGTGTTGTATCCTTGTAATCTATGCACATATGTCAGCCATCCAACTCGCTGGAGAATGGCACTTGCTACTTCTGAAATTGGGAAATTCGACGACTCATTTCGAAGAGTATTTCCGCTCATGACTGGTATGCTCTTCTCCTCTGCTTATATTTCTTCCTGTCTTTGTTGTTTCATCTGGGAGTTGAGTGTAACTGAAAAATAGATTGTGGTTCTGTATAAAGAGTCTCCATTCCTTAATTGTGGCACTTACCGATGCGTCTGATGAGATTTGTGCAGGGATTTCATCTGCTTGCCAAATTAAAGCCAATAAAAGCCAATTACACCCCTCCTCCTTTAGAAAAGGGCGCCCACACCCTCAGGTACTAGAGAGATTCGACCAGTGATGAATGCGAGCATGGGGATGTCAGACTTTAGTAATTTTGCACGTGGAGGATTGACGGTTAAGTAATTACTTCATGTGCAAACAAACGATCAAATTTAAAAGTTTTCATGATTGAATATTGTGCGGAGAAGTCCGAGACGTGAGAGAAAACATTATTGTCATTATTATGATATGATGTCTTTGTATGATTAGAATGTTGTGACGGAAGCATGATTTAATCAAGTATTGATTAGCGTTGTCCTTCCCAAGTTTGAAATATGTAATCAAATATTTGTTATTTATTCTTATGGTAAGTCATGATTGTCACTAATTCGAGTAATAGGTTTGTAGTAAAGAAAATGGAAAAAAAGATGTATGTAACAGTATTTTGCTATTAAAGAAGCATTCTTTCATACCACAAGTAGGGCCACTACTACCAGCAGGCATTCATAGCCTTGACAGAGTTGCTTTTTAACCCAAAAAATGAGCCATGATCCCTACGTGAGAGTAGTTATTTTATCATCTTGATGGAGAGATCGCCATGCTGGTATGGTGGCCAGGTAATCATGGTGCCATTCACTAGAGTTGTAGAAAAATGATTAGGATGGCTCGTGATGAGACCTCCTGTCCTTCAAGTTAGTAAGAAGATCATTACCCTGGTGTGGTTTCCATAATGGGCATGTCAATTTATTAGGCTCTTATGAACATGGTAGGTTGGCTCGTGATGAGACCCCATATCATCTCTTAAGATATGTAAATGTAGTATTTTATTTTGTATTTTAACATTTTGATCCACTCGGAGGTCACTGTGCTAGTGTGGTAGCCAGATAATTACAGTGCCATTCACTATAATTGTAACAGAGTGATCATGTCGGCTCGTGATGAGACCTCCTGTCCTTCTAATAGATGAGAATGTCATTACCTTGGTGTGGTGGCCATAATGGGCATGTCACCTGTTCAATCCCTATGATCATGGTAGGCTGGCTCATGATGAGACCCCCTATCCTCTTTTGAGATTTGCATGTCACACCATGATTGCTAAGGGAGGCTCATTGACTCCTTAAAAGTGAGGGATGGTGAAAGAAGTAGAAAGACTAATACCATCAATATCTCTTGTTCCATTTCTTCAGGTTGTAAGGTCATATTACTCGAATGGTGCAAAAAAACATATCATTATAAGGTCCTAAATTGTTTGATATCATATTCAAACTATGGGTATTTTTAGCCTTTATGTTGATGTGTTATAATATCAGCTTCCTGTTTGAGAATTGTAGTATCAAAAGACATCATATTTGGAATTTTATCATTTGCCTTCTCTCTTTCAAGTGCCATTCCATGCTCAAGGTTATTCAATAAAAAGAATGGGTATTTAAGACATTAAGAAGCAGTTGTTTTAAATATTTGTTGGCAAAAATGCTTAAAAATGTTGAAAGGTGTTCAAAAAAATGCTCAAAAATGCTAAAAAAACGTTAAAAAATGCTCAAAAATGCTAAAAAAACGCAAAAAAATGCTCAAAAATGGGTATTTTTGTTCAAGGAACATTCAGCTTGTTCAAATATGGAACAAAAGTTGTTTCTGAATGGAACAGCACAAGCAGCGCGACAAAAGAACTGTTTAAAATTTCTTGAATCGTTGTTGTTCAGAAATTGAATAGTAGCTATTCCGGGATTGAATAGCAAAATTTAAAAATGCGGCAAAAAGTTGTTCAATTCTGTTGAACTGCTATCGTTCAGGAATTGAATAGAAATTGTTCTAGATTTGAACAACAAAGATTAAAAACATGGTCAGAAAGCTGTTCAATTCTGTAGAACCGGTGCTGTTCAAAAATTGAACAGCAGTCGTTCTCGAACTGAACAACAAAACTTAAAACTGCGGAAGAAGGTTGTTTAATTCGGTTGAACTGATGTTGTTTAGGAATTGAATAGCAGCTGTTCTGGAATTGAACAGCAAAACTTAAAAACTCAACCAAAATTTGTTCAATTCAGTTGAACTGTTGTTGTTTAAAAATTGAGCCGCAATGGTTCATAAACTAAACAACGAAATTAAAAACTCAACAAAATGTTGTGCAAATTGATTGGACTGCTGATGTTCAAAAATTTAATAGCAGTTGTTCATAAACTGAAAAACAAAGCATAAAAACTCAACAAAAAGTTGTTCAATTCGATTGAACTGTTGTTGTTCAGAAATTGAACAACAGTTGTTCATAAACTGAACAGCAAAGTAAGAAACTGAAAAAACATCATCTTAGAATGAAAAATGGATTGCAAATGGGAAAAATTTACAATTATATACATAATTTACAAGTGATGGTGTCAAAACTCTCATGTACTTGAGTTTGTGGGGTTGTCACCCCCTTGTGCCACAACTTGGATGGCGGGATCTTCTCTTGCTTTTTGACAAAAAGATTGCTTTGTGAGAGGTTTGTGATAGAGGCGTACTCTGTGTCCGTTAACTCGGAATGTTGAGCCAGATCTGTCTATCGTGGTAAAATTGAGGTACCATTGCTATGTACTTCCTGAATCTCATATGGACCAAGCCATATTGTTTGCAGTTTTCCTAGAAAGTCTTGGAATCTGGAATCATATAGGAGTGCCCAATCTCCTTTTTGAAATACTTTCTTTTTTATTAGGTTGTCGTGCCACTTGGATCATTGTTGTTGAATGATCATTTTGTGTTGCAAGGAAAGGAGTCGAATTTCATCCAGTTCATTTATTTGTTGAATTCTTTTAGTTTGAGCATCTGTTAAGTCCAATCCTACTTCCTTGGCTGTTCTCAGTGTTTTAATTTTGAACTCAATAGGGAATATAGGTTCTCTCCCAAATACTAGCTGATATGGTGAATATCCAGTGGTATTTCTCCAGGTTATTTGTTAAGCCCATAAGGCTTTTGGTAGTCTGGTGGCCCAATCCCAGTGGTGTGCTGCTACTGTATTGGTGAGGATTGCCTCCAGGAATTTGTTAGTGCTTTCGGCTTGTCCGTTTGCCTGTGGGTGGTAAGGAGACGTAACTTTATGAATGACATGGTGATTTTTTAAGGTAGATATGATCTTATTTCATGTGAATTGTGCGTCCCCGTTAGTTATGACCTCCCTTGGTAGGTCGTATCATACAAATAGTTCAAAGAGAAACTTAATTACTGATTCTTCCGTGGCTCTTGGAAAAGCTACTGCTTCCACCCATTTGGTAACATAATTTGTGGCGACTAATATGTGGGCTTTCTGGTTTGATGGTGAATTAAATGGCCCAATGAAGTCCAATGCCCATCGTTCAAATGGTTCCACCACCAGCTGTGGTTGTAGCGGCATTTCATCGGCTTGGCCTGGACAGCCCATCCTTTGGCAACTATCGCAGGACTGAACGTACTTTTTTTCATCTTTAAAAATTGTAGGCCAAAAATAGCCTAATTTTAGCACTTTATGCCCCATCCATCGGTCTGCAAAGTGACCACCGCAGGGTTCATCGTGACAGGCATGTAGGATGTCATGGATTTCATCTTCCCTTATGCATCGGTGTATATGTATATCATCCCCTGTATGAAATAAGTATCCTTCAATCCAGGAGAATCGTGAACTGCATTGTACAATTAACTTCCGTTCTTTTGTCATCAAATGTTTGGGTAGCTTCCCAACTACCAAATAATTTTCCACATTTGCATACCATGGGGTTTTGACTGCTACCGCAAACAGGTGCTCATCATGAAATTGATCGTCAACTGTTAATGTGTCATCTGTTTTGGGGCTCTTGACAGAAAGTTTGTGACTACATTCTCCTTCCTTGGACAGTCTCTGATTTTTATATCGAATTCCTGTAATAATAGTAGCCAACGAGTTATTCTTCTGTTTAAGATTGGTTTATTCACTAAATATCTGATAGTAGAGTGGTAAGTGTACAGGAAGTGGAGGATCTTTCTGAGTTACAGATCCTCCACTTCCCATTTTTTTGAAGGATGACCACCAAAGGGGAGACCCATTTGCTGTCTGAAATAGGATAAATAAAATTTACATCTAGGAGCTTTTGGAGTTCTTCTTTTACAATTTATTTTAAATGGGGATTCAATTTTCGTTGCGGTTGTCTAACAGGTCAAGTCTCTCTATCAGTATAGATATAATGCATGCACAGTTGTGGATCCAAGCCCTTCATGCCTTGGTAATCCCACACAAATGCACCCTAGCACTTCTTAAGGATTTTTACAAGTTTCTGCCTTTGGTTGTCATCTAGGCTACTGTTAATATTCAAAATCTTACCTGGTTCGATTTCAATAGGTATACAATTACAAACAGTGGTTGTGGGATTATATTGGGTCTCAAAGTTTGTCACAAGATTTTCTTGCCCTTCATGCTCGAGGAGTGTTTTCATCATTTGGCATTTAAAATTTTCAGTTTTGGGCCGCTGGTTCATCATGTTACTAATCAAATCATCTTCAGTTTTATCTTTAAGTTCGAGAGCCTCTACTAGTGTGAGGGGTGGATGGATGTTTTTCTCCCAATATGTATCTGAGTGTTTGTGAATTTTTATTGTGGGCAGACCTGGTTTGGTAGGCGGATAAATTACAATGTTTTTTACAAAATTGCCTCTTGTGATAGTCAAGCTGCCTATTCGGTAGCTTATGTAAGCATCTGTCGTGGCCAACCAAGGCTGCCCAAGAATCAATGGGTGCCCTTACATCCTGTTTTTTGGATTAATAACTAAAAAATCAGCAGGGTATTCCCATGAGTGTACTGAGACCATAATGTCTTGCACTATACCTTCTAATCTAATAACAGATCTGTCAGCTAATTCCAGGAGTGTAGTTGTAGGTTTGAGGACTGATATGCCTAGTTTTTCACAAGCTCCTGTAGTTAGGATGTTAATGGTTGCCCCAAGGTCAACCAATGTGTTCGGGAATCAATGTCAAGAAATTTGTACGGTTACAATAGGGTATCCTGGGTCTTCATATTTCACAGGTGGTTCTTTACCTAAGAGTAAGTCAGACAGAGTTCCTACTACATGAACGGTAGGTGCAGCCATTATTTTCCTCACTTGCTTTTTTCCACATAACTCCTTGATTTTTTTTGCATAGATGGGAATGTCTTGGATGGCCTGCAGAAGAGGAATCTTGACACAAAGGTTTCTTAATTCGCCCAGGATGTCAAATTATGAGTTGGTTATTGGTCTGGGTAGGTTTAATCTCTCATGAAATGGTGGTGGAGCTATTTTAAGATCTTCAGGTCTTTGTTGTTCAATTGTTTCCTCATCTTTACCTGTTTTTGTTATCTTTGTTGAGCTAGGCCCTGTGGATGTTTCAATTTGGGATTGAGGTGGAGTTGGGGACTCTACAAGCAATATGGTACGTCCCGATCTTAACCTCAATTCATTACATTGTTTTTTTTTGTTGCTGGGTTTTGGATCCTCTATGATCTGAATTAATTGAACTGGTCTATTATTGGGATTGGAATTGGGTTGGACCAGTAATTGAGGTCATATGACAGGCTGCTGGTTATGCTAAAGAGGGTAGGGAGCTGGTAATTGTTGGGTTCATGCTCCTGTCGGTAAATTTCCCATTCCCGTAGGTCGTTGCCAGTTCCAATTCTTGTTTTGAGTAGGAGGGTTTGGCCATTGGTTTTGATAAGGAATATTCTGCCAATAAGGGGGAGAACTAGGGAAGTTTTTCTTGTTACTTCCTGATGGATTTTTCGTAGGCCAGGGTGGGATAGAAAAGGTTTGGTTTGGCCAAGTTTGGAAGGGGTTTTGAGTCTGCCTAGTTGTTGCAGGGTTTTTCTGGTTGTACTGGGGCAATGGAAAGAATTGAGGTAGTTCTTGCGGTATGCTAGGTTGTGCCTGCCATTTTTGACACTGATTCATAAAATAAACTGGTTCTGTTTCTTCTTCTGCTTCTTTGTAGATGGATTTCAGTCCGAGGAGTGAAGTACACTGGTCCGTAGCATGATCCTTAGTGCATATAGCACATATCTGGACCATGTCTGAAGGACACTCCCTTTGGTTATGCTTCTTCTAACATTTTGGGCAGAAGATGGCCAAATTTTGTTCAGCTATTGCTTTTTTTTGTTTGGCTTTCAGAACATCTAGTTGTGTAGTCAAAGTGCCCAAGATGTCGGTTTTGAAGTTTTCTAAAATATTTCCAAATTCTGCCCTAGCTACATTGCCACTAGTCTGTTTAAGATCGCACCCAATAGGTCTGTTACGTGAGCTACCCCGGGAGCATCTAATACATAAGGAGATAATCACGTCAGATTCTTCCTAATAAATATCTTCTTTTCCCATTATGTTAAGTAATTCAACCCATTCCTCCTTCATCCCTTTAAGCATTGTGGTTTTCAAAATGTCCTTGGACAACGTAGTATATGGGGATCTTTGTAGATTGTATTGAAATATTTCTACGTATTCCTCTAATGTTTCATTGTCTTTTGCATTCATGTTAAAGATTTCATCTTTTAATTCTCGGGTTCAACAATAGTCTTGGTATTTAGTAAGAAAGGTATTCTTCATTTGGTCCCAGTTGTTTATAGTTCCCCCTCCTAACCCCATGAACCAATGGAGAGCCATCCCTTTCAAGGTGGAGGGGAATAATTTTAGTTTCTGGGGATCGGTGGTGTAATCATATCCTTTGCATAAGACATCAAATTCAAATAAGAATGCATCAGGATCTTCTGCGGTTAATCCATGAAAGGTGGGGATGTTATGCAAGGGAATGGCTTTCCTAGGGGCATTGGCAGCATGATCAACGATGGGATATTCCAATGTTGATGTCTGCCTCTGATTTTGATTTTGATTTTTTTCCATTTGATCAAAGAGGTGCCAGAAATCTTCAGGAATTTCTTGATCTGGAGGGGAGATTTTAATAGGCTTGGAAGGTGAATGAGGTGGAAGTTTTACAGCACTTCCCTGATTTAGGATTCTGATAAGTTCTATTTTGATTTCTTCTTCAGGGAGCTTAGGTACCTCTATGTGAATTTCTCCACTAGTTTCTCCCCTACCTTCTTGCAAATTGCAAGAGCCTCCCTCTTTTGAAAGGTCAATGTTTTGATGAATGGTAGTCTGCAGGCTTTGCTCAGACCCTTCTATCTTGCTGTGAATCTTGATGTAGGCTATAGATGGTGAGGCTGCTGCCCGAGGAGGTATGTTAGGATTTTGGATGGAAGTAGTTTTCGGTCCTATAGATGCTTGAGATTCAACCTTCTTAATGATTTCATCTATGTATGTTTTCCTCCCAACGATCACCGGTCCTGTGGGTTGTGGTCGTGACTGATTTTGGGTTGCTTCTATATTTTTCTTAGGCATAAAACAAGATCTCCTATCTATGGTTCTTGTACAGTTTGCTAGTGGGAGAGCTAAAGGGCAAGCATGTTTCTTACCGGTACACAGGTTCTTACCTTTTGTTTTCAATACCCAATTCTTCACAGCAATGGAAAAAGAATGAATTAAAGGAGATAACTCTCAACACTCTCCCTGGAAATGGCGCCAAAATGTTGGGTCGGATAGAGGTGACTTATTGTGACAACTCTATTGTTCCTTCATTTAATTATCAACCCGAGGTAAGTCTTTTTATTTCAAGAGTGTCAGCACAGTATATGCGAGTTAACTAGTCTACGAATGCTCTTTGTCAATGTAAATAATGAATTACTAACTCCTGTAGCCTATTGATCTTAGAGAAGATGCCTTAGATGGATCTTTTTAGCCTAAAGCTGAATAATGGGATTTGATTTTTCTCTACTGGAATAAAATAACAGTTCCATTAAATTGAACAACAGTCTAAAGAAATCAAGCGAGAATTGAAATGACAGTAATGAAATTAAGCAGAACAATAGTCTAACTAAATTTTTTTAGAGATGGAATTGAATTGAATCAACGACCTAGTGATCTAAGCAGTAATGAAGCAACTATATGGCTAGCAATATAACTAGAATGGTGACTAGCTATGTAATAATGAAACAGAAATATAACTGAGCAATATGAATAACTGTGCACTAGTGAAACAACAGTATAGCTGAACGATATGAATAGCTATGAAAATAATGAACAACAATAGAATTAAGCAATATGACTAGTTGTGCAATAACGAAATAGCAGTATAACTAAACCGGTAGTAATGAACAGCAATATAACCGAAACGGGTCAAATAACTTATACAACTATAATTAAGTAATTTTGCAATGGATTTCTCTAGAAGACTTAATTAAGCAACACTAATCAATTGGTTAATTGCTTTATTATTCTAGAAGGAGCACACAATGCATGGAGATGCAGAACGTTGAGATCAATCTTCCTATGGCCTAGAAATTAATTATCATGACAACAAGGGAACCAAAATTAACAAAACATTATCAGAAATAGGATTTCACTTGTCTTATTCTAAGAACGCAATTGCCAATGATTCATTAAAGAAGAAGAGATATAATTATATCAAACAGAAGTATGTATTACAACTGCACCAAGTTCACAGGTATCGATTTTGTAGCTTTTCAGAACATGAAAATGTGCATGGAGCTCCCGGAGGTTGGGCCCAGACATACAGAAGCCTCAGCACGAAGGAAATTTCAGAAGATAAGTATTCAAAACTCTATGTTACATCCAGGAATGCTACAAAATATATTTAGATAGACTGTTCTGGATTTTTCTATTATCGGATTTCCCTCTCACTCTATTCTTTGCTCTTTTAAAGGCGATCCTCAGGAATTTCGAGAATGTATCTCAAACGCCAACCTACTATGTATGGCTATCGTTTGAGTTCTTAGACTCAATCTTCTTGTTTTCCTTTTATTGGCTGTTGGGACTACTTAGGACTTCTTGTGCTTGCGTCTGTTGATTGGATTTCTTTCGCTATTGGTTTAGGCATTCCTAGTTTCTTGCATGTAAAGACAAAAAGAGTCAATTTCTTATTATAAATCGTCCTTTTTATCATTAGTCTGATTATTCCCTTCATGATTTTTATTCCTTATTGTTAATATGAAGAGGGATTTTCTTGAAATTACAATATGATTTGCAGTATTTACAGGGTGAAAAACATACCTTAGTCTGGGCCCAACACTGATCTGCTTCACCTGTCCTGTGTCTATATGTTTAAGTAACATCTTTCCTTTTCTAAACATCACCTCGTAACCACGGTCTTCAAATACTGCTACAGAGATAAGATTCTTCCTTATGCCCGGAACATACAAAAAATCTACTAGTCTAAGAGGGGAGCCAAACTCCTTCTGAAAGGTAATTGTACCTATTCTGGTCGTGATATACCTCTCCTCATCTCCAAACTCTATGTTCTGTTGGAGGTCCTTCTCCTCCAAGTCACTAAAGAGATATTTATTCCCCATCATATGGAACGAGGCACTGTTGTCTAGATACCACATGCATCCCATTGCAATGTTGGCCATGCATGAAATGAGAGTAAAATCAAGCTCAAACTATGAAGCCAATGCTTCACCCACTGCAACTGCAGGCTCCTTCTTTCTTGCCTTTTTCTGTGGAGAATCTGAAGTATAGTTCCCATGCTCGTGACAGTGAAAACATCTGATATTGGACAAGTCTTTTTTGGACGCTTCACCTTGGGATTTCTTTCCCTTGGCCTTCTTTGCCTTACCGGCCAAGGAAAAATCTTCCTTGTTATTAGTCTTGGATGAGGATCCATCCCTGGTATTCTGCCTGAATTATTCTTATAACAAATCCAACCAAAGTTGCTCCCAATCTGGTAACTTCTCCCTCCCATTCACCAAGTCTTGGTAAATATTGTAGCTCTTGGGAAAGCCTAGAAGTGTTAGGCTCACCAAGTCATCATCTTCTATGGTCACACCAACACTTTCAAGCTCATCTCAACATTGAGTGAACCTCACCAAGTATGTTGGTACCATCTCGCCTTCCTCCTTCTTGATTTTCCTGAGCTTGTCCTTCAGTGCCAACTTCCTTTGGTCACTATTGTTCTGAAATAGATCTTTCAAGGCGTTCCACATTGCATATGGAGTCGCCTTGCCATGTAGACTCGAGACAATGTGATCTAAAAATCCCTCTAATAAGATCCTCCTCACCCTTGCTACCTTCTTTTTCCAAGCATCAAGAAGAGCGGCGTCTACTGCTACGGGCTTGGGAATATCATTATCAATGAATTCTTTCAACCTATTTTCCTACAGAATTGCCTCCATTCTGTCTTTCCATATGATATAATTATAACTACCCTCAAGTGAATATTCCAATCTTAATCCATTAAAATTCATCTTGATCCGCATGTTGCACCAAAGAATATTTTTGCAAATTCGAATGATGTTCAACACAAACTCAATTTCTTCTCCACTATAGTGATTTATGGTGCTCTAATACCATTTAGAAATTATAAAAACAATACGTATACCAAGATATTAAATCTTATCATGAAATATACTAGAGCAAGATACTGAATCCTTCTATAATATTTGTGGAATATAAAACACGATCGCACAATCACACCCAGTAAGAGAAACAAGCAAATCAATCGCACAACACAAATATTTTTCCTGGGGAAAGCTTGATGCTCAAAACCCCTCTATATCAATTTTATAATGAACCAAGGAATCATGAAACAATACAATGCACTCTTCTCCTAAGAGTTTATTGCAGTATCCTGACTGTCTCACACTGATCTCGACAAAATTGGGCTAGTACTTAGCCAATTATCAACCTCTTCTCAACCTGCCTTTCTTACGCAATCCCTAGGCAATTAATCCCTATTAAATAGGATAATTATCCTACCTTGAATGTGAAATTCATCATGGTCTTCTTGTGGTTATATAACTGCATCTGGGCAGTTTTCTAAAAATACAACTAATAGTTTTCTTGCCTTGAACCTTTGTCTCAACTGGGTCTCCACTAGAATTGACATGCATGCAGCTATAAATAGTGAACCATCATTTTCTTGGTAGATCACTACTGGTGAATTAAATCTATTTTAATTCACTTGATCTTCCACTAGCTCATCAAACATTTAGAACTAGTTAAACTAATTATAACTCAATTAATGTGAGTTAACTAATCCCACTCATACTACACTAGTGCTACAACTACAGCTGGACCATGTTAATAATAGAATCACTTTACATGCCTATCCTTTGACCCTCAAATAAAAATTATTGAGCTAACTAAGTCTATCACACTTAGTTAACTATTACAAGTTGTTATGAGATAATATTACAATTTATTTTCCAATTTATTTAAAAATTGGTTGCGCACTAATGTGTCACTAAGATCCATCACCGTGTGACTTGTGATCCCATCCCAGTGTGTGTGTTATTTCTATATGCCAATTTCATTGTTTCTTATTGCAAATTTCAACAACTTGTGCTCTGCTTTGCTATAAGACACAGAGGTCTCGATCGCGAAATGAGTAATCAACCCTCCAAGGATACTGTCTATCCAATAGTCAACAGCCCTCGCAATCTTGTTTTCAGTCTTTTTCAGCGTTTCAATCATCTTTAAGGTCCACTCAGTGGGCTTATTATTGAAATAACCCACCTGCGTTGCTAGTCTTGATATCCACTCGTACAAATTGCTAGAAAAAAATGAAAAAAATATCTCGTGTTGATCAGTATAGATATTTTTCTGTAGCCAATGTTCTGTAGAGATTTTCGAAGTTCTATTTTCTTGCACAACAAATTCACGTTCTTTTTTATCAACCCAATTTTCAATCTCTTCCTTAGACAAATTCCACATCTAGCTATCCCTCAGTCAGATCCCAGTCCTGATAACGAAACCATTTTTTTGCTTGATAGGGACTGAACCCAGGTTCAAAGTGATAGTTCATTCCAAAAAAACCCACTATTACCAACCCTTTTGGAAACGACCTTCTTGCGCATATCGAAGTCTCACCCGAGGAAATATAGGGGGATGCTAGAACAAGGTTTCTGCATCCAGAGGGACATTGGACTATGGATTTAGGGCTTTTCGTTCTTAGTATAACTTTTCAGGCTAGAGATATCAATAATACCAGTGCTTTTCAACACAACTGTTGAAATTACTCATAGACTATGTAATATTACTTATTCAAGAATCAAACACAACAAATGATCATAAAACAAACTGCACTATTTAGTTACAGATCAAAACCCTTTTTCAGCATAGAAATTCATAAACAATAAGTAAAAAACAAACACATAAATATACTCAGATCTTTCTCAACGGTTCTTTCATTAACAATCAGATCTTCTCTTTACATCCACTTTCCATCCTGTGCACACAGCTACAGGGTTCTGTGCACACAACTGCAGACTTCCTAAGGTCTCCACGCACACAGTTCCAGGAGCCTTTTCTATAACCCAACAACAAACTCAAACTCAATACAATCTTACATCCAAATGCATCATTCAAGTCTATTTTGTTATCCAATTGCTATCATTCAAGTCATCCTCTGCCATACTTGGTCACTGAAGATGATCTCACTACACTAATACATCAGTGGCCCATAGAATGGATTATATGCTGGAGGAAGAAGCATAAGGTAGTGAGATAGATAAGGAGACATCGAAGCATGGAAGCCCGAGTGGAAAATATAAGGAAATGGATGAGAAAGAGAAATACTAGGAGCATGAACATGATGAGGGTCAGCAGGATGCTCGTGGAGGCAATAATAATACTAAGGAGAATACAATGACAGACAAAGGAAAGAGGAAGATACACATCGAATTTTCCCCCATAAGCAAGAAGAAGCAAAAGGAGAATAAGTCAAACGACATAATGTCGTTGGTCCTTACTGAAGGAGACCTAGATGAGATCAGGGAAAAGATGCAGGAGGTAACATCAAAGTCTTGGAACAATATACAAGATCACTACATCGCACTCCTAATAGGTGTTTAGCAAAGTATTACATAGTTAAATCTCTTGGCACAGAAAACAAGACAACTAGTATAGATAAGGGCAAAGCTCCCACAAGAAAGACTAATAGAGACGCCATTTGGGATGAACATAATGCAGATACATGACATAGCTCTACAGTTCGACTCTGCCCAAGTAAAGTAGTAGGCGAAAGGTTGGGACCATGTCAATATGAACATCACAGCACTTCCGATTCCCATATTTCATGACCTACATCAAGGAATCATCAATGAGTTAAAGCAGTGATAAATTCCACCTCGAAGTTGAACATTGAGGTAGAAATTAATGAGTGATATTCGATGAAGAAACAACTCGACCGGCCATCAAAGAGAATGATCATATTGAATAGTAGCAACAAAAGTTAAAAGAGGTTGTCGAAGCCACTTGTGGAGAAGTGTCAGACATGTATGTCTGCGAGGAAGAACCAGTGGAATACAAGGTCGCAAATCTCTGCCTTGCAATCAAGGAATCCAAAAAGAAGGCCGCATATGTGCAGTTTTAATATGAGCTCAAGATCGGTGAGTTGAAAATGAAGTTTCAACCAGCTACATTGCCAAAATTTCAAGAACACAGAGAGATTGACCTAAAGGCTACAGTGTTAGGCATCTCCACGACAGTAGCAGAATGTGGAAAGTTGTTGGATGATACTTTTCATATTTTGATCCAAATTTAATAAGGAATGAAACAGAATACGGATATAATCATCAATACAGAGATGAAAAAGAAATAATATTTCCTTTCATTAATATCAAGTACTGAAAATGCTTACAGACATAATTGAAAGAAACTAGCTTCGTCGATGGTATCTTAACTCTAAGAAGAGATGTGGTGGATACATGCCTCTGAACTGTGTTACAATGAGGCTCAAGGGCCTTTTAATTATTTAAAAATAAGAGAAAACCATAAATAACCAAAACCCTAACCCGAGGAGATGTAACACTAAGAGTTTATGGGCCCCATTGGAGTTAGTTGGGCAGCCAACTTCTCAGGGTCGTAACTTGGTCATATTATCTCTATTTGGTGCATATGATACCTAATTGGAAGGATCTCTCCGAGGGATATAGGTTTTTTTGGAGTCCCCTACCTTTGGCCTCGGGACTACAACGGACCTCAAAAAAGCACCATTTAGGGGGTTAAAATTGCTCTGAAAGTTCAGGACCCGAAAATTGCTAAAAATAGTGAATAAGAAAACTGATGAAACTATCTAGTCGGAATAGCAGGGTGGCCACCAATATCCACCTGGATCATTCCTCCCCCCTTAGGAAGTAATGGTCCCCATTGCGTGCAGATCCTCCAAGAGGTGGGGAAATGTTTTTTGAACCTAGTCCCTGGTGAACCACTTTCCCTGGTGAAGAAGTTGGCCTGCTTTGACAAATCGGTATAGTTGGATCCTCTATTGGCATGTTTTCTTGATCTGTGTGTCCATGATCCAATTAGCTGTTACTTGTTCCATGAAATCTGGGTTTAACTTTGGTTGTGTGAGTTGTTCTGCCATGTCGAATGTGTCCAGTAGAGGTGGAAAGTAGGGTTGAAGGCGATCCACATTGAACACTGGGTGCAGACCAAGGAATGGTGGAACACTGAGCTCAAAGTAATTTTCCCCTACAACCTTGGTGATGGTGTATGGCTGATATTGAAATGAGAGAAGCTTGCGGTGGGGTCCAGCAAGGTGCTTCTTCTACAAATGTTGCCATGTTTTATCGCCCACCACGAATTTGTGTGGCATCCGATGTTGATCATGTCATTACTTGTACTTAGAATTGGCCATGTCCAATATTTCATGAACTTGTTGGCTGATGTGCTGAATGAATTCAATGAATTTTTTCGCCTTGTCAGATTCAGACTAGACATGAGCTGAATCTGCCTGAGTAGCAACAAATGGCACGGCTACGTCAATGGGACATAATGGCTGGAATCCCAAGCCCGCGTGAAAGGGGTTGTTTCTAGTTGAGCTATGGAGAGCCTAGTTATAGTCGTGTTGTACATAGGGTAGGATCTCATCCCATTTGTGTGGATGCTTTGAGTTTTACATGGTCAAAATGTGTACGATCATCGTGTTGACGACCTCTATCTGTCCATTGGTTTGGGGATGGAAATTTGTGGACTTTGTGAGCTTGGTTTCCAGCATCGACCAGAGGCTGGACCAAAATATAGTAAGAAACCTGTTGTCATGAACTGAGATGATAGATTGTGGGATCCCAAAGTGTACCCACACTCATTCAAAGAATATTTTAGTAGTGGCTTCTGATATGATATTATTCTTGTAGGCCGCCATAATGTCCATCTTCGAGAATATGTTGACGACCACAAAAAACATAGTCATTTCCATGCTTAATAGAAGGAAGTACCGACATGTAATCCATGGAGATGGATTCCCAAGGTCGACTAGGGGTAGGTAGCAGAGTATAGAGGCCTTGATT
This sequence comes from Pinus albicaulis, assembly GCA_034641835.2. Taxonomy (NCBI): domain Eukaryota; kingdom Viridiplantae; phylum Streptophyta; class Pinopsida; order Pinales; family Pinaceae; genus Pinus; species Pinus albicaulis. The sequence continues at coordinate 1,441,459,269 of CM076581.1, forward strand.
CTTGATGGTCGGTTTGGTAATGGTAAAGGAAGTGCAAGATCTGGTGTACTTCCCAAAATAATGTCAAAGCTTTGGCCAATAGAAATACCTCTACAATACTGCCACTGTTTTCTCAACCCTGAAATGCCCAACGACCCAAATATAGTGCACTTCCCAAACCATCTTCGCATGCTCGCTTGAAGGAACACAAATGTGTCCCACGTGATATATCATTGCATCCTCGAGGTGAAAATTTAGAACTCGCTTACCCTCCAAGAGCATCTTGTATGTGTGGCTGAATTCTGGATCGCTTCTATAGAGAAGCGGACAATCGAAAATCTTGTGCCCACAAGAGTTGAGCACGATGGTTAACGCCATGATCAGTGGTTGGTTGAGGTAGTCTAAAACATTATTGGTGTTTCCCTTCTTGTACTTGATGTTCAAATGAAACTTTTGCAGGTATGTGGAGCACTTATGATGGTGATCGTTATGCAACTTCCCTTATGTCTGTATGAACTACAGGGGTCGATGATCTATGTGGATGAATATTTCCTTCCCCAAAATTTAATGCTTCCATTATCTGCAATCCTAAAAAATGGAATACATCTCTTTATCATAAGTGGGATACTTCCGGATTGTGTCAAAAATTTTCTCACTGAGATATGCCACTGGATGCCCCTGTTGAGTAAGAACTGCCCCGATAGCATAGTCAGAGGCATCTTTCCTGATCTTGAATGGTTGTTGCAAGTCTAGTAATGTGAGCACAGGTGTAGAGCAGAGGTGATGTTTCAATTCTATGAACACCTTCTATTGAGATTCAAACCAAAATAATTTTTCTTTCGCTCCTCCCTTGGTGACTTGACTCAAGGGCCAAGTGATATGAGATAATCCCAACATGACCTGCGATAGAAATTGGCAAGGCCAAGAATGTTGTGAAGCTATGTTATAGTGGTTGGGGTTGGCCAATCCTGAATGAATTGGATATTGGTTGGATCCACATGCACACCCCTCTCATCAATAATGTATCCCGGATACTGAACCTGGGTCATTCCAAAAGTACACTTCTCCAAATTGGAAAACAACTTATGTTGTAATAGTGTTTGGAGGACGTGTCGGATGTGGTGGAGGTGCTCTTCCAAAGTTTGGCAGACGATCATGATGTAATCAAATTACACCACCACAAATAAGTTGATGAATGGACACAAAAAATTTTCCATCAGCCGCATGAAGGTTGTGGGAGCATTCGTCAACCCAAAAGGCATGACCAGCCATTCAAAAATTCCCTCCTTGGCTTTGAAGGAAGTATTCCACACATCGAAGGGTTCTATTGGTGCCTGGTGATACCCAAACTTCAAGTTGATCTTGCTAAAATATTTTGCCTCCCTGAGATGGTCCAAGAGGTCATCGATCCGTGGGATTGGATACCTATTCTGGACAGTGATATTTTTCAGCGCCCGATAGTCAGTATAGAGTCTCCAAGTGTCACCCTTATTATGTACCAGCACGATCGGGCTTCCACAAGGTGAGGGGCTTGGCCTGATGTTCCCTCTCTACAACAACCCTTGGATCTGCCTCTTGATTTCATTATTCTCCATAACCGAGCATCGATATACTGACCCATTAGGTAGCAGCGCACCTGGGATCAGATCAACGGAGTGCTTGACCTGGCAGTGTAGAGGAACCCCTGTGGCTAAGAGAAAAATTTCCTTGTATTCCTCAACGACTTTATCCATCTATTGCTTCCACATGTTAGCACCCTGTAATTAGCAAGATTGGAAAAATTCCAACTGCAGGGAGAACATTATTTCAACCACCTTGGGATTCTAGGATCTAGCCCTCCTGAATCCGGAGAGGGATCTCTCCAATAAGTGCAAAGATGGATTTGTCTTTGGAGTGTTGGGTAATATTATTAGGCTAGTTATGAAGGCTGAGGGTTTTGTTTTGTTTTTGGATGGTTGAGCATGATTATTTTTTGAGGTGGAAAGTTCTAAGTGCAAAGAGTTTCAAAGGTGTGAAGTTGCAAGCCAACAGAACAAGATTTGGCCAGAAAGATAGATAATTGCAGGTTTTAGTCCATTGGGCTATGGAGTCATAATAGGGTTTAATTGAAATAGCAAGGGGCAAGAGTGGTCCATGGGGCAAGTCATCTATGTCTAAGGATCTCTTTAAAGTTTGATTTATGGAATGAAATGATACATCAAGAAGGGGAATTAAACAAATGAAGAACAACGAGTAGCCTAGGAACTGGTAAGTACTTTGAAACTAGTCAGCCTTTGATAAACACTTAATAAAGACATAAAAGTAATATAGGATCTAGTAAGTACTTTGAAACTAGCCAGCCTTTGATCCATTTTCAATAGAAAAAATAATAAAAATAGAGGGAAACTTGAAGGCAACTGTTGGAGAAGAAACTAGCAGGCTGGGCTCACCACAAATCCTCTCCTAGCTCTGCTTTACTTGGTTACTTTCAATACAAACACAAAGAGAACACAGAATGGCCTAAGATCTGGTAAGTACTTTTAAACTAGCTAGCTTTTAACACATTCCAAGGGAAACTTTTAGACAGTCTTTTGGGATAAAACTAGGACCAGGGCACACCTTATCTTCCATAGTTCATCTCTACTTAACATATGCTAAAAATAACATTTAAGAATAACAACTAGCTCAGAAACTAGGACGAGGGAACGCCAACATTCCTATGCTTAAACTGAATTAAATCATTCCTAAATAACACAATTTAGATGAAAACATACAGATAAAGATTTTCAGTTAGAGAAGGGTACTGATATACAGTAGGTCCTAACTCTATGCATGTTGTTATTTATAAGAGAAGATGAACACAGTGAAAAAGGAGGTAAAATAACAATTCACAATAAGAAATAACATCACCGTCGACATATACCAGGATCCCATAAATCAACTTGTATTGATGCTCCAAACCAGTTACAGCTTTAAGTCCAATGCTTTAGTTTAGCAATCATCTACACTTCCCAGTGTCACTTATCTATTACAAGCAGAGCTTCAAGAGCCAATGAATACTATTTACAATCAGAATTTTCCAGCTCAATTACATTTCAAAGTTCAGTAACCAACTCAACCAACCCCTCTCTCATCTTCTCCAGTAGTATTTATAGAAGAATGAGGAGGTGAGATCTGATAAAATATCTCCAAAGATAATTAATACAGACTTAATGGCTTCTTTGCCTTTGGGGGGCTCGATGAAGAAGCTTACATAGGTGTCCTCTGTATTAAATAATTTACATTAAGAGTTAAGCTCAGTGGGAGCTATTTTCTCTATTATGTTTAAGTAACTCTGCTGATATTTTGTCATTAAGTTCATTTGCAGAATTAACTTTCTGGCTACGCTGAGGCAAATATCTGATCTTGATCAATAACTTTGGCCTGCATTTGAATGCTTTGAGGCACAGGTGGCACTGTGGTAGCTGGGAGGAATCAATTTTCCTTAGATGTGGCGGTGGAGGCCTTCTATTTGATACAACGCTTTGATTTTCTTTTAGCTGTGTCTTAATTGGGAGGATTAGGCTTTTGATAATCAATCTTAGCCGTAATCCCCATAGATCTGTCTTCAATCTTCCATTCTGGCACGTTCTGTCTTCGACACTGTTACTCTTTAATTTTTTATTCATTTACTGTGTTCTGTTGGTGTGTAGTGTTGCGCAGGGATCGTGAGGCATCAGTGCCTTTGGAGTATTGACGAGGCGCGGCAATTTTAAACCATGGATGGCCTTCTTTTAAAGAATCAAAGGCACAAGAGTTAAAACCCCCGCCTTCAGCTTTTTTCTTTGGCACAATAGAAAAACCATATAATCACCCTTTATCAAATAACATACCCGGACTTCAAAACTTTTTATTAAACCAAGTTGTATAACCATTTCAGGTCACAAAAGGTTTTTGCTAATGTCGGTTCAAGTGTGACCTGAAATCCTTATGAACTCCACCATATAAAATCCCCCGGGTTCGTTTTGGGGCCTACTGACGTTGGTTCAAGTGTGACCCGAAATTTCTTTCAAATCCGCTTTATAATGCTTCCCAGGTCTGGATTTGCTGAGTGTGTGAGGAATCAATGAAGGCCTGCTCCAATCCATTGATGCCGCGTGGATGCTGACTAGGAGTTTGGGACCACCGGTTCTGTGGGACCGCTAATTGCTGCCGTGGCTGTGGGGACCGGAGTGACTAATCCTGGGCCATCGATCTGCAGATCAGATCGACGACAGAGATGTTTTAATGAATGTGTCGTATCTTGGTTTATCCCCCGAGCTTCTTTTGAGTGCGATCACCGTCCGATGAGATGGTCTCAGATCGGACGGTGCACATCAATATCGCGCTGAGCCCACAGTAAAACTTTAACGCCCGGGGAGGGTGGTATCTTCAAACCGCTCAGGGCCACGTGTCAGCCGGTGGCATTGATCGCATCCAAATGGGGAATACAACTTTCCTTTGAAAGGCGGTGCGATGAAAACCATTCTGGTTTTTGAATAGTAAATGACCACGGGGACCACCGGGGCGATTGATTTGTGGACTGTCGATCTGCAAATCAGATCGATGGTGGGGATAGATTCAAGCTTTGTTTCGACAGAAACCTTTTCAAACCCTGCAAAAAACACAAAAAATTAATATAAACAAAGGTTTAGGTGTCGGGATGGTTTTATATATACGAAGAGGATAGGCGCCCGACTGCGGGGCCTTGGTATACATGAAATGCAATATGACCGGGGGTTATAATGCGCGGGGCTTAATCGCATCAGAGTTTTGTAATGGAAAAAAGACTTGCACACTTGGACTTTGCGATGTGATAAGCGCTTTGAGGGTCTAGCACCTGGTTCTAGGGTGCAGGCACGTGGAGGAGAAGTGGCTTAAAACCTAGCCCAGGGGGGCTTAAGTTTGTAATACAAAAATGTATTTTTTATGAAAATTTTCAAGTTTTTCAATGGTTGTGAGGGTTTCGATAAGGCATAGAAAGGGTCTTAAACCTTATCAAAGGGGTTTTGATGAAGGGGAAAGGGGAAAAACATAAAAATGAGGATTTTGATGATAATGAAAAGGGTAGAAAATGAGGTTAGTTTCGAAGTGAAAGGAGGGGAAAAAGGTGATTTTGCAGCAGTTTCTTCTCATGAAATTAGCAGAACTCCAGAATGTAAAATGGGCATAGTAGGGAAGATTTTGGATAGAGGCATGAGGCCTTCAAAAGACTTCAAGAGGTAACACTTTTTGCAATAAAATTTGTTCCTTGAAGGCTCCAAAAAGTGATTTAGCCACCTTTTGGTATAACAAATTTGATAGGTGGCTAACACCACGCAGGGGAGCCTTGTTTGGAGGTTGTAGCCACAATCTTATTCTTTCCCTGTGGGTGAATCATAATTAAAACAAATTTCCTGGTTTGGGAAATAATCTTACTGTATTGCTTTGCAGTACTCAATGAGATCATGGAAGGCAGTACTACCTTTGGTATCCTATACAACTTATTTCCAAAAGTAATAATAACAAAGAAAGGCCTAGAATCATACACAGCATGTCGCTTCCACAAGTATGGTTGGCCTAATAATACATCATAGACTTCAATAAGTGAAACATCACATAGTACCTCATCCGTGAAGGGCTTGATGCTGTAGGGAAGGCATAATTGTTGGCTGACACGGAGATCTCTTCCTTGGTGAAGCCACCTGATGGTATATGGTTGTAGGTGTGTTATGGTCGGTAGGTCGATCCGCTTCATGACCTCTACTAAAATGAGGTTCTTTTGGCTTTCGCTATCAAAAATGAATTTCATTGGAGAACCCTTCATCCACATCTAGGAATGGAAGAGGTGCTCCCCCTCCTATGGATCCTTGGGCTCCTCCCTCTAGAGCTTGGTGGTGGCAAAAATGGCATTGGGTTTTTCATCAATGATACACTTCCCTTTGGAATTCCCCTTGTCCCATTCTAACTGAGAAGCATAACATGCATCTAATTTGGATGCTTTCAACTCGACCACTAGTGACTGTTTGGCCTGAAACTCACTTGTGTTGTGAGTGGAGATTTTATGAAATTCACACCACTTCCATGTGTCCTTATTTTCCTTTGTGGTTTTTTTATTCACTTGCAGCTTCGACAGGTTGTCCTGAGTCACCCCGCTTTGTACTTTTCCTTTGTTCTATGCTTTGGGGGAACCTTTCCTTGGCTTCGGATTCACAGATCCAAAGTCTAGCTTCTTCTCCTTAAATTTTTGCTCGATCTTGGCGACATATGTTGGGAATAATACTAAGAGGGGGGGGGGGTGAATCAGTATTTAGAGCTTACTGATAATTTTAACTTGTTCTTTACCGAATTCCATACACGGATTTGATGAATCCAACTCATGTATACATGTGTATATACCAAAATAAACTTGCATATACTGATATAATTTTATTGTTAGAAGAAATTTTCAAAAACAATCATCAACTTAGCTTATCATTCATGCATCTATTAGTTAAACAGTAAATATTTGTAGTAACAACAGAATAAATCATCACACAAGAGAAATATACATGAACACCAAGATTTAAGGTGGAAACCCAATTCGGGAGAAACCCACTACTATTTTCGTCTCTCTCTTCAATATTTATTATATGGAAAATTGCTTACAATATTGTACTTATGTGGACTCATATCAGTATGCAAGCATCTACTTACAGAAGGCTGCAACCTTCTCTCATTTTCCAGCTACAACTAGAAGGGAGCTACAACCGCCTGATCTCGTTTACCAGCCACTACTGGAAGGGAGCTTCAATCCCCTGATCAAAACACCAACTTCTACTGGCAAGAAGCTTCTACTTCCTTCAGATACACTGAACACCACGTTTCATCAATTTTCATAATGGATCCCACAGCTTCAAGACAACTCATCATAAGATCATCAATAATATAATTAACCCAAAATTCAATCAGAACAGTGAGATTACTGTAACCAAAACACAGTAATAGACCCAGACTTCAGAATCAATATGTAGAATCAGACTCAACCCTAAACATTCATTATCTTAAAAAGCATACGCTACTTTGCTTCACTGAACCCGCATGTATACGCGCTTTACTTAACACCAACCTGTGTATAGATCTGTGAATAATTTTTTATAGAATGTAATCAAACACAGATCTAGTTCTGGGGCTTTCAGTCAAATATCTTTTCAGGATTACAGAACCCTTGATCATTCAGTCATCATAACACATATTTACTCACTCATTGATCAGATTTGTACATAATCAACTTAGCAGCATATACAACAATCAAGCAACCCAGATCTACATGCAGACTTTATTGACAAAAAGCAGAAAGATAGTAGCAATGACATAAAAAATTCTGCAATAAGCTTCAGAAAACCCTAACTTACATACGCGCCTTTTCTAAAGCAAAGCCATGTATATACGTGCTTTTACGGATATGAACTAACGTATAGATCTATAAATATTAATTTTGCAGAAAGTTTCAGATCTATGGAACTTACCCAGATTTCTTCGCTCTACTTCAGCAAACATGCGCCAGGTCTCAGATCTAATCATATCTTCAATGGATCATGCAAGAACATAGTCATTTCAAGTCTAGAGATCTTGATCCTTCAATCTATCCAAGGGTGCATCATAAATTCAGATTTATCAATAAAACAAATTTCATCCAATGCATATATACTTCAGAGAGAATTATTTAGTGATAGCCCTTACAAATTCACACCTTGCACTATGATCTTCTTCTCCTTATGTAGATTTAGCCTTTACCAATACCATGAGTCAAAACCACACTGCTGCCAATGGTATTCTTGGACGAAATCAAATAGCTGACATGGCGCTCAGTCCTGTGGGCTAATACCATGGTAAAGCCCCCTGGTATTGTGTTTTTGGAGCGCAAAAGGCATACGCGACTTGGATCGTTCTTATCCATGTGTATATGCGACTTCTCCTATACAAACTCGCTTATAGAATATTCAAATGAATATTACAAATTCTTCTACTGGATATTGCACATTTCTTCAAATGGACTCCTGAGCTTCTACTGAAGACATATACTTCATCTTGTACCAGAGAGTTGCCATCAAGGACAACATATTAATACATAGAAATGTTGTTGCCAACAATCTCCCTCTTTGGACTTGAGTTTCCATCAAGGACAACATATTAAGACATAGAAATCTTATTGCCAACAATCTCCCCCTTTGGACTTGATGGCAACCATGATGGTGTTTGATCACCACAACAAATAGATACATTATACATAACCATTATTCAAATACTTCAAACACCCATAATTCTCTCCCCCTTTGACATCAAGAGAAAAGGGCACCATTTGGACCATGCTCCCCCTAAGTGTATGTTGAAACTTCAAACATTTTCAATGAAGTACATGATTCTATAACTCTACCAAGGACTCATACTTACATCAATGATCCAAATAAGTGGAATTACATATTTGACTCAACTACCCAGCCAAGTGGGTTTACAAAGATGACTGAATAGAAAAATTTCCATCATGAGAGTCAACATTCCCTTTTCATCAAATTACGGAAATGAAATGTCATAAACAGGACCAAAATATCTCAAGAGATATATAATATATCAGAAACCAATCAAAATGCCAACAATTTCATCCTTTTCAGCAAGACAGGTGCTCCCCCTAAGCTAATGCATCCTGAACATCTTCAACACCCAATTCATCAAAGCATCTTCTTCAGAGAATAATATAAAAATATGAATACTAGAAAAACAACAGAGATTACCCAACAGCACCACAACTGTTCTGAGCATTGACCAAGAGAATTTCGGTCAGCAAAACCCATACGCAGTTTTATGCACAAAAACTCGCGTATATATGTGATTCGTCTTTATGAAACTAGTGTATCAACTTTAAATTTCTGAAATTAAGAAGATTTAATCTCAGAGGTAGAGACAACTCCCAGCTTCTGTCTGAGATATTCGAATGCTTCCCTGGGAAGAGGTTTAGTAAATATATCAGTAACTTGTTTTTTGGAGGGAACATACTCCAATTTAACCTTTTTTTCAAGCACTTGTTCACGTAGGAAGTGATACTTGATAGGAATATGCTTGGTCTTGGAATGCATAACAAGATTCTTTGAGATGCTAATAGCACTTGTATTATGACATAAAATGGGTATGGGAGGTGAACTTTTGATTTGAATGTCTTATAGAGTCTGCATCATCCAAAGAAGTTGTGTGAAACAAGATACAACAGCCACATATTTTGATTCTGCTGTAGATAAGGCAATATAAATTTGTTTCTTTTTGAACCAAGACACTAATCAAGGCCCCATATAGAATGCACCTCCACTAGTGCTTTTTCGATCATCAAAATTTCCATCCTAATCCGCATCTGTGTAAGCATGAAGAGTGATATCAAAATTCTTTGGATACCATAGACCAAAGTCTTGAGTCCCTTGTAGATATTTGAATATTATTTTTACACCCTGAAGGTGGGACTGTTTTGGATTAGCTTGGAATCGTCCAACAATCCCAACTACATGCATAATGTCTAGTCTTGTCCTGGTGAGATATACCATACTTCCAATCATGGATCTATATTCTGATTGATTTACCGTAGGAGAATCATCATGAGAATTGAGGTTACATCCAGTTACCATTGGCGTGCTCACAGGTTTGCAGTCTTCCATCCCATACTTCTTCAAAATTTGCTTAAGATATTTTTCTTGTGATAAAAATATGCCATCTGTTGCTTGTTGCACTTGTAAGCCAATAAAAAATGTTAGTTCCCCAAGTAAAGACATTTCAAATTCTTGTTGCATAACAGAAGAAAATTTCTAACTCATGGACTCTTCATTACATCCAAAAATGATGTCATCAACATATACAACTAAAATCAATAGTTTATCATTCTCAATTTTCGTGTATAAGTTACTATCAGCAGATCTCTTTGTAAAACCTTGTTGATGAAGATATTTGTCAAGACGATAGTACCATGCCCGAGGAGTTTTTTTGAGACCATATAAAGCCTTTTTAAGTTTGCAAACAATTTTTTCATCATTTCCCAGAAAGAATCCTTTTGGTTGTTCTATATAAACTTCTTCTTCTAGATCACCATTGATGAAGGCAGATTTAACATCCATATGATAAACTTTGAATTGTTGAAAACTAGAAAAGGCAAGAAACATTCTGATGGCTTCAATTCTAGCTACAGGAGAAAATGTTTCTTCAAAATATATACCTTCTTGTTGAGCATACCTTTTACAAATAAGTCTAGCTTTGTTTCTAATAACATCTCCATTTTCATTTAACTTGTTTTTGAATATCCATTTTGTTCCAATCACATTTTTATCATGAGGTCTTGGAACCAATTCCCAAGTATGATTCTTTTCAATCTGATCAAGTTCTTCATTCATGGCTTGAATCCAACATTCATATTTTCTATCTTGGTTGACATTATGTGGTTCAATGGTGGATAGAAATGCCAAATAGCTAGGAGATCCTACAAGAGTTCTTCTTGTTTAGACACCTGACCCCTTTTCTCCCAAAATTTGAGATTCTGGATGATTCTTTTGAACATGCCTGGATGCAGATTTTTTAGATAGATCATCTTTTGTTGCTTCATTGGGTTCCCCTTCCATGTTGTTTCTATTTCATGTATGAAGATATACATCATCATCATCTTCATTTGTTGTTGGTATTTCCATTTTAGGAGCTGAGAGAGACTTATCAATTACAACATCAATGCATTCAACAATCTTCCGAATTCTTTTATTGTAACATTTATATGCTTTACTTCTAGAAGAGTAACCAAGAAATATTCCTTCATCTGCTCTAGGTTCAAACTTACCAAGTTTTTCATCATTGTTCTTGATAAAACATTTTCTTACGAAAACTCTAAAATGCTTTACGGTGGGAAGACTCCCATACCAGAGTTCATAAGGAATTTTATCACTGTTCACTCAAACATGAGCCTTGTTTAGAATATTTACTGCAGTATGAGCTGCTTCTCCCCAAAAGGTATCGGGAGTTCCAGATTCATCAAGCATAGCTCGAGCCATTTGTTGAATAGTTCTATTCATCCTTTCTACCATGCCATTTTGTTGTGGGATTCCAGCTACAGAAAACTGTCTTTTTATGCCATGATGTTCACAGAAATCAAAGAATTCATATGATATATATTCTCCTCCTTGGTCAGATCTAAGACATTTGATTTTTAGATCTAATTCATTTTCAACCAAAGCTTTGAAGATCTTAAATTTTTCAAATGCTTCATCTTTATGTTTTAGTAAACCGATCCAACACATTCTAGAGAAGTCATCAATAAATAAGATATAGTATTGTTCTCCATGAGGTGACTTTTTCCTTACAGAACCACATAGATCAGTGTGTATAATTTCAAGAGGCTTACTTGTTGATCCTTCTTTAGCATTGAATTGCACCCTGGTTTGCTTACCAAATTGACATGATTTGCATATGGTACTTTCATGTAGAGTGATGCTTGGAAGATCATGAACAACTTTGAGTCTACTGGATTTGCTTATTTAGAGAAGCTCAAATGTCCCAACATTCTGTGCCATAACCAATTTTCTGAAGATTTACCAAAGTAGCATTGTTCTTAGCCGCCTTTCAATACATACAGATTTCTTGGCTTTCTAGTTCCTTTTATTACAGTTTTTCCTGTGTCAAGTTCACGAACTACACATTCTTTTGAAATAAAGACAACTTCATTTCCTTGATCACACATTTGACTCACACTTAACAGGTTGTGATTTAATCCATCCAGATACATAACATTTTTAGCTTTCATCTTTTCCTTTAGAAAAACACAACCTTTTCCTTTAATGACAACAGGAGAGTCATTTCCAAAAGTAACATTATTTTCTTTCTCTAGAACATTGTATGAAAGAAGTTTATTTCTATCACCTGTCATGTGTTTTGAGCATCCGCTATCAATGTACCATTGATTTTCTTCCCCTTCTGCAAATAAAGCTATGCCACAGCTTTCAACCTATAAATCCTTCTTTCTCCATACCTTGGAATTTGAAGGTATATGCTATTTTGGCTGAAGTTTGCTCCTGCATTGAGATTCTTCATGGCCAAAGCTATTGCAATAAGCACATTCAATTTCATTTTGAAGAGGAGAAAATTTGTTATAAGTATTCTTCTTTATTCCTATCTCATTTCTTTGCTTCCTTGCTTCTCTAGTCATGATGATTTTGTATGCAACACATTGAGTGGCCTTATGACCGAAATTATGACATGAGAAACATTGTCCATTAAAGAAGAAATTTCTACGATCATGAAACCTTCTATTTATGTTTACCTGCTGATTGATATTCCTGTTATTGTTCTTCCTTGTATTAAAGTGGTCATGCTTTACCTGTGTATATTCTTTGTTCTTTTTTAAGAGATAGAATGTTGCAAGCTGGCTTTAGCGGCATTTGGATAGCTTGGTGCTGAAGACTGAGATGATTCTCCAATATATCCAAGACCTATATTTATAAGAGGAGAACGTTCCACCTTGATAATTTCATCTAAGGTTTCAGATCCTTTACAAAATCTATTTTTTAAAGTTTTCACTTTCTCAATTTCACATTGTGCTTCTCCTTTTCTATAAGCTAATTTTTTAGAGTATCTATGGCAATTTTGTTTTCTTCCAAACATATTTTGAGATGATTTATTTCTTCAAGAAAGTCATTTTCTTCTAATGCATCCATAAAAGCATCACTAGAGTCCTTTTCAAATGCCATAAGTAGTCTAACATCTTGATCAGATTCTCCTTCTTCACTATTTGATAGACCATCACTATATTCATGAGTATAATATATTTTTCTATTGGTAAACCATTTCTTATTTCCTTTAGCCACTTCCTTTCCCTTTTCATGACTATCTTTATGGGGACATTTGGAAGCATAATGACCAACTCTTCTACAAGCAAAGCATTTAAAAGAAAGCTTACCTCTAAACCTTCCAGTGCCAAGTTGTAGCTTCTTTACAAAAGTTACCTCATCTACTTCTGAGACATACCCTGATCCTTCTTGTTCTTCTACCTCCTTTCCTTTTGCAGTAGCTCTAAATACGACTTCTTTGAATTCAGATGGACCTCCTTTTCTCATTTCACAAGTAGTCAGAATCCTGTGAAGTTGAACAACAGTAAGGGTTTGTAGATCCTACTTCTCTTCAATTGCAGACACTTTTGACTCAAATTTGGGAGTTAGAGATCTTAAAACCTTTTCTACCAGAGTAGTGTCAGATATAGTTTCACCCAGATTTCTCATACAATTTACAATATCATCTAGATGTAAAAAGAAACTAGAAATGCTTTCTTCATTATGCATTCTAAATTTTTCATATTGAATTCTGAGATTTTGGAGTTTAGCACTTTTTACCTTGGCATCACCTTCATAGCTTAGGATGATTTTGTCCCATATCTCCTTTTTTGTATTCAACTGCATGAATTTGACAATTTCTAGTTCATTCAAACTTCCCAATAATGCATTGACCACCTTTACATTGGTTTCATAGTTCTTTCTTGTTGTTGCATCTGTTGGAACTAAAGTTGGATATTGATAACTTCCTTCAACTATAGCCCATACATTTGCTCCAAGAGACTGAATATAGGATCTTTTCCTTGTCTTCCAGAAGATTAAGTTGTTTCCGTTGAAGAGAGGAGTCATGAAAGATGTTGTCCCATCTTGATTGCTCATCTTGGCTGATCTTCCTTCTGTTAGTCATTAGTATTTTTACCTGTTATTGATGAACATTTTCTTTAGCTGGGTTTTCTAGAAGTTGACCTCCAAACTGTCAAATCTGTCATCTAGAAAACACCCCAAAACAATTTTTGTCCTCCTACCCCTTCTTGTCAGCCTATGATGAGAAAAAACCCCATTTGTCAAGTCCTATCTGGTTTCAGCAAAATAATCCTGTCCATAGCTGTCATAGCTGAAAGTTATATGTTGTCATTTACCCTTGTTCCTCATGCCATTCACGATCCAAATGTTAGCAAAGTGTCTGCAACCATATCCCTGGTCATCTGTCATTTGAAAATATAACCATACAAAAGAAAACACTCAGAATATGTCAAGATCACCCCTAAGTTAGATAGTGGTGTTTAGGGAGTTTTTCCTTGGCTAAGAAATCCTAAGCCAAAAGCCTCTATCTAGTGCCAGTTAGGCTTGAATTAATTCCCATTCTACAGAACAAGTCTGATCTGTCCATAGGTCTCACACCACTAAGAGGTCATTTTGTCTTAGTTCAGAAGAAGTTCAACAAAGATCCAAACTAGAAGAATATAAGCATGTTCATTGTCTAAAAGAATATGCTTAGATCAGTCAAAAAATCTCCATAAGACACCAAAGGAGCTCTCCAAGGTTCAAAGTCATATATTTTACATCTCTTCAGGGGTGTAATTGAAAGATAAACAATATGCAAATAAGAGCAAAGGGACAGTTCAAATAGGTCTCTCATGATTGAAGAGATTTTCCATCAGTAAAACATATGGAGAGCTGTAAAGTAAAGGGCAACAAGAGTACATGTTTTAAAGCCAAAATCTTCCTAAAGAGAAAAGATCATCCTCCAAGTTGCATGAATACAAAATACTGATGTAATGTTGATCAGCAGTGTTCCAATATCACCTCCAAAGTCAGTGTTGCATAGTCCTTCCAAAGGACATCGTCATGTATGGCATAAGAAGACAACTGCTTCTTATGCTACCTCAAGCCTGGGATGTGAAAATTAGTCAAAGGGAAATTTCAAGAAACCCCTGAAAACACAGTCAAAGGAAGAATCCACTTTGTTCACTATTGGTATTCTTCAAGCAGAGACACATATTGCAGAGAAATAAAACAGGTTTGAAATGGATGAAATATCATGTGTATGGTGAAACCTCCAATCAAGATCAGATGGTTAGGAATAGGATAATAGAACCTTCTTTATTTAAAAGCAGAGGGTTAAGAAGATATGATGTGGCCTCCTTCACAGAAAATCAGAGGGCCAACAAGTTCTTAAGTGACTTCAGAAACTAGTGTGAGCCACCTCCTCCAAAGATGAACAATAGGTGCATTAGCAGAGTTTCAAATTATGTTTAAGTGAGTTCTCTATTTGAAAGACAAGGTTGAAATCAGTGGAGAAAATAAAAGTTTATTGGTTGAAGGCCTATCATCATCAACAAAGCAGTGACATAATGGTGTTAAAGGGCCTTCTATTTTTCTGTTTATAAAGGACCTCCTTAAAATTGTAATCTGAGGGTGAAACTTTGGCTAAGGACAACCTCATATAAATGGCCAAAGAAAGTAGACCAAGTCTGATTTTAAACGGATTTCTACGTATGAATGCAAAACAACATTCCACCTAGATGATGTATGAGAAAAGGGCTTTCTTGTTTTTGGGCAGACTCATTATGTTACCAAGTCTAACTCACTCCAAGTTATGAAGGAAAGGAAAACATCAAAAGTTACTTTTTCTAGCTAACTCAAAAAACAGAGGATACATTGTAAAAATGGATGAGAAAGGCCATAACACAGTGTTTCAAGTTTCAAGACAACCTTCAACGAAATAGGACATATCACAGTCATGGAGAAGACCTTTCAATGTGCATAAGAACAAAATTTTTTGTTTTATATGGTCTTAAGAAGTTGCATTAGTGGTTTTTTTTTTAGGTCACCACATTGATGAACAGCAGTAGATCAAATATTGGTTTAAAAGGACCTCACTTCAAAAACAATGGATACATAGGGTTTCGGAAGGGTGCAGTGTTAACATCCTTATAAGCTACCTCGAAAAGATACAAGGGAACATTGTAAGAATGGATGAGGTTTTCACTATTGTAAGCCTCCTTCACAACGAAAAAAAGGACCAGCTCCTCAAAAAAAAACTTTACACAGTAAATCAGCTCATTCATAGGGTCAAAGGTGTGATAAAACAATGTTTCACTTTCAGTCAAAGAATGTCCCCATCAAATGATAGGAGGTAGAGTTTTAGAGGACATAGGTAGTTGTCAAACATAGGCCTTATTCAAAAATAAGCAGAGGGCCCACCATTTTTTTATGATATTCAAAATGACAAGTGGAAAAGGTCAAAACATAGCCTAATTTCCTCCTTCAAAATAAGCAAAAAGACGATACAAGCCATGAGTCTCGCCCAGGGCCAGTTTTGTTTCAAAATGCGTTTCTGACCAAACAGAGATGAAATTTACAAAAGTGAGAGAGGTTTTTTTCCATCATAGGTTCAATAAGAAAAACCTCCTTCCTTTTTTACACGTGTATCATGTTTTGTGAGAAACGTAAAAAATACAGGTGTCATGGGAGAATTTCTGCACCAGGATTCACCATTTTTTAACAGTGTTGGGACAGTCAATTTTTGAACAACCAAATTGACACAAAATGAAAAAAATCAAGACTATTTGGAAATCATACTTCCATATCTTTCCAACGAGCCATCTTGGGCCCAATTTCGACACCGGGAAGGCATCCAAAAGTGGCCTGCAAACAGCACTATGCATTTCTGCATCAGGATTCACCAATTTTGACCAGTGTTGAGACAGTAAATTTTTGAACACAAAAATGGATACCAAATAAAAAAAATCAAGAATATTTTGAAATTGCACTTCCATATCTTTCCAACGAGCCATCTCGGGCCCAATTCTGACACCGTGAAGGCATCCAAAAGTGGCCTGCAAATAGCATTATGCATTTCTGCACCAGGATTCACCTTTTTTGACCAGTGTTGGGATAGTCAATTTTTGAATAACCAAATGGACATAAAATGAAAAAAATAAAGCATATTTGGAAATTATAATTCCATAGCTTTCCAACGAGCAATCTCAGGCCCAATTACGACACCGGGAAGGCTTCCAAAACTGGCTGCAAAAGTGCGTGGCGCGCTTGTAAGATTCTGCAGTGCATTTTGACACACAGCGCGACATGTCTGTGTGATTGCATGGTGCGCCTGTGCAACGCCCCGGCCACTATCAACACAAGTCACCAAAATAGTTTCCAAGGGTGACAAAATCAATTTTCACTTAGAGAAATCACCTCCAAGTGCATCAAGATACTTTTGAGAAAGGTATCTATGTTTCTTAAACCATTTTTGTTTGATTTAAGAGAAGGGTTTAATATCAGAGTTTAAAGAGAGAAAATGATAAGTAGAAATGATGAATTGACATTTTTAAATAATTTTGTTTGTCAAAGAGGCTTATTGTTTTAAGAAGTATAGAGAAAACAGAGTTGTTTTAAGGATTTTTGACTCAGTCACAAGAGGAGAACATCGTGTGCCTTAATAAAAACAAATTGAACTTCATCCAAAAGAAACTCTCCTGCTAAAACCACAAAGAAAACAGTGATTAAAACAAGGAGAGCCATCATTTCAAATTGAAAGTTTGAACTACATAAAATAGGGAGTCATTTTTGAAAGACTATTACCTTGTGAAAGTCTAAAAATTGTGCTGTGAATAGTTGAAGATTTACGTAGCCTCTAAAGGGAAAAGCAGAGATTGAAGGAAGAAAGTTATTATCTAGAGGCTTGTCGAAAGTTTATAAGGTGTTTGGAGGCAGTTAAAGGGAAAGCACAGCTAGCTTTCTCAAGCATATCATTTTTATTAAAGAGGAATGTCAGTGTGTCATTTAAGGAGGTCTTCTTACTATGATTACAAAGGATAAAAGCAGTTAAATGTAGGACAGTTAGTGTGTTATTTTAAGATAGTTTTCTTTCTTTGAATGATTAAGGATTCACATAATCTGTAAAAAAAAAATAGAGTTTGAAGAGGGTCTCATAATCAGCTTGAAGGAGTATTTTAAAATAGTGTTTTCAATGAGCGCCTTTTGCTTCAAATAACCACAGAAGATCACAAATTTTAAAGAAGCAGTGTTTGCCAAGGAAGATAGTAATTGGGAGGAAGAGTGTTATTAGTTTGAAAGGGGTTTTGTTCAGTCTTTTAATAACAGTGACTTCATAAAAACAGTGTTTGAGGGGAAGAGTCTTTATGCCAAAAACAAAAGGAGACTTCTCTTTAAAAACCACAATCATATCTTGTTAAAAGGCTTCATTGCTCAAACGTAGTGCCAAAGAAGTAATTTTTCTTTCTCTTATCAAAAACATGTTTGAAAACTAAGGAAAAACTTAGTCTTGCAAAGAGGAAAAGGTGTTTTTGGTTGAAGACCATTTTTCAGTGACCATTTGAACAGTTTGTCTTGGCAAGTCAGTAAATAATATCAAAACCAACAATGCCTCCAAGGAAGGGCAAAGTGACAAGGAGAAAACTAATGAAGAAGAGGAACAAAGTGGTAGCCAGCCTAGTGAAGAGGAGGAACATGATAGTCCTCAAAGAGATACTAATGATGGCAAGAAAACACAAAACAGTGAGCATTCCAAAGGGAGCAGCATGAAGCAAAAAGAGCAAGGCAGCCCAAAGAAAGAAATTGGGAACATAGAGCATGAAGAAGATTATCCAAAGCATGTGCTATCTGCCTCTCCTAGGCAAGGGGCCATGACTTCTTCACCAAAGACTAAAAATGCCAAAACAACAAGGAAGACAACCAAAAAACAAAACAAACTCAAAATCGCCCAAAGAGGGAGCCCAGTGAGAAAAAGTGGAAAAGACACATCTAGACTTGGAATTTTGGCTCGAGCTTCTAGGCATGTTTCTAAACAACCTTAGGGGGTTTGCTCACCGAAATTGAACAAATTTTGACATGTTCTTGTTTTTTGACATTTTTTGGCCTAATTGCATAAAACCATGGGCGCCGCCATTTTTGCTTGGAGCATCTCAGCTGTTGAGAGTGGTACCATTGGATGAATTAAATTTAGGGGCATCTACTCATAAAATGTTAGATCAATTGAAGATGTTTTGGTCCCCCAAAGAGGCAAAAAACACTAACTTTTTCGACACTCTGCCCCACATATCAACAAAGGCTATTTTTTAGTTTTTTCCACTTAGTTTAGTTTTTGATACACTTCCAGTGATCAGTTTTGGGAAAACAAAGTATTTTCAGAAACTATACATCTAGGGCTTTCCAATGAGCTATCACAGGCCTCGTTTTGACATCGAGAGGTCCTTCAAAAGTTGCCCACAAGACAGGGAATTTTCTGCTACTATATTTTTGAAGCATTTTGGTGAAAAATGCAGTTTTCTGAAGTGGCTTTTCCAAATGTGCGTTTAGCCTTTTTTGGCCATTTTCAGTTAGGAAAAGTCAATTTAATTTCCTTTTTTAGAATTTTTAAGATATTTTTATAGATATTTTGTGCCTTGGGCTTTGCAAAGCCTCAAGGACAAAATCAGATATTTGTAATGGGCCAATGGGCTTGCTAGTTGCTCTAGGAGGTTTTCCTTCTCTTTGGCCTATTTATTCCAAGATATTTCATTGTAAACAAGGTTGAACTTGATGATATAGAGAAATACATGATATTACAAGCTTTGAATAAACACTTTGTCTCATGATGTGGATGATTTCTTGTTTGTCTTGGATGGTGGAAGAGGACTATTTGTTGGATTCCTTGGCTTGGTAAATGGTATAGTGTTCCTATCTGTATGTTTTCCTTAGTTTATCATACATGTTTCTATGTTTCTTGCCTTCTGTAGGTCAGTAAAGAATATATTTGAGACATGCCCATGGAGGCACCTCAAGTTTCCTGATTTTATTACAGCTTCTATGTTTTTCTTCCTTCTTAGTCATATCAAAGAATTCTTAACTGCTCTTTTATCACTGAAGAAACTTGTTGCTTGTTTCATTTATGGTTGTTATGCATGCTAAGAATGATTTACTCATGGCTATTCAAAGCTCGATCTCTGAAAACTCTCTTTGAATTATTGATTGTCTTAGTTTGAACCAAGGAGGTCTTATTTCGATCAGGCCCTTTGCCTAAAATCTTTGCATTCTGTTTTCAAAGTTCCCAATAGCTCAAATATGATGTGTAGGAGTTCCATCTTCGTAAATTGAGTTGTTTGTCCATCTTATTTGTTTTCCCAAAAATCTTAAGGTGATTTCCAAAAGTTGGAGGGTCTTATACTTCCATGCATCACTGGAATGTTTATTTTATGCATTTATTAGTTTAAGTTTCATTCATAGAGACCAACGGTTAGCCCTAACTTATGAATGCTTGATGATTAACTATTTATGTTTAAAATATATTTGTCTTTCACAAACTTAGTGTCCATCCCATTTCATTCCACCTAAAAGAATCCATTTTACCTCGACCAAATCGGCCCTGCAATATACCTTCTCCACCCTTTGAGGCAATCTCGACCTTATCGACCCCATAGCCCAGTTGATATGATATCTTGTTATCTATTTATCCTTTGATCATTTCTTCCCTCAAAAACCTAAAACAAACCAAAACAGACTTAACAACTAGCCTAAAATCAAAAACATAGAAAGCAAACAAGTTTACATCCTTTGCACAAATAGAGAGAGCCCTCTCTGAGTCCAGGAAGGCTAGGTCCTTGGGCTCCAAAGTTGGTTTGATGTTACCCTATCATTTAGCTTGCCAGTCTTCCAAATCATGGGACCCTAACATAATGGCGATCACGGTGGGACTCTGAGTAATAAAAAAACTTAGACTTCCCTAAACATTTCAGCAGCCTTTAGGAATACTATCTGGTTGACTTATCCCACCACTCACTAACATAATGGCGATCACAGTGGGACTCTGAGTTAGTGACAATCTAAGTATACATTAGGACTTCAGAATCCCTTAATTAAAGAATACCCAATGATTTTTAGCCACCTCATCGCCACACTAACATAATGGCGATCACGGTGGGACTCTGAGTGATAAACAAACTTAGATTCCCTAAACCTTCAGAGACCTTTGAGAATACTATCTTGTGGACTTATCCCACCGCTCACTAACATAATGGCGATCATGGTGGGACTTTCTGAGTTAGTGACAATCTAAGTACACCTTATTAACTCTCAAAGTTTCAGTCAAAGCTAGAAAACTTAAGTGTTGTCCAAAGAGTAGAATCTGGTTGTCTCACCATCCTAGAAAAATGATGACCCAGATATAGGACACTCTTGCAAACCTTAGGGTTGCATAAAAACTCAGAAAACCCAAAAAACATCCTTAGATTGGTTTTTTTGTCAGTATTGCTGGTGGACCATACACATATACCCTCAAAACAACTAAAAAATCCACCTGGAAACTCCACTAGCCTCTAGTAGGCCTATTACTCCATTAGTCCTTATGAAATATCCTGGGAATGCATTAAGCAATCCAAATCATGCTAATGGTGGTCAGCAAAGTTCAAAACTTCCACTTGGTGACTCCACAACCCTCAATAGACCAAAATACTCCACTGGTAGAGAACTTTAGACTGGTTGAAAGGACACAGTAACTCCTTCTACTAAACAAAGATGGATCCAAGTGAGAACACAATTGAAAAATTAGAAAAATTGGTATATATGTTCGGAAAACTGATGCATCTACTTGACAGGAAGGGAGAAAGACACAAAGTTAAGGTTAACACTGCTTATTCAAACCAACCTAGACTTCTTCCTCGGGATGAACACACTCAACTATTACAAGACAAGAGTAACAAACAAAATGTGCCTAACAAGAAAGTTGCAAATAAGAACATAGAGGAATGCTCTAAAGAATCTATCAGCCATCTTGAAATCACAGAATCTAGAAAGCAAGAAAAAACAAAACCTATAGGATATCTACCTTTATGCTTTGAGTCATTTGAGTTCATACGAGCAAATTGGCCTCCTGAAAATCTATCAGAAGCAACTCATGAATTACATGTTAACTATCCTCTACATCAGAAAGAATTGGTTGAAGATGAAAACAATCAAGAAAAGAAAAAGAACCCGCAGGATCTCTCTAAAGGCACAAGTGATGATTCATCATCTCTCATAGGTGAAGCCCAAAAAGACATTCATCCTCCAAATCAACATTCCCAAGAGAAAGAGGATTATTATAGTTATATCCAAAGAGAGATGAAAATGCCTCCCTTTTTAACTGAAGAGGGGATAGATCAACTTATAAACATGTAGACAGCCTCTAAAACTTCATATGAACAAAAAATTTATTATCTTTCTCCTGCTAATATTGCATACCATAAGTCAAAAAATAGATTTGTAAATCAATTTGAAGATAAACAATCTGATAGTCCAATATGCATGGCTGGTGACATTACTTACATTGATGATTCTCCAAGGTTTGATCAATATATCGATGATTATGATATCCAAGCAGAAGCTAACCTTGCAGAGCCATCAAAGGTTGATGTGTGGGATGAAGTTCACTGTCATCAGATTGAAAGCATCAATCAGCCAAGACAGGTCACCTATGAAATTGATGAGGAGAGCCTTGAGAGTTTAGAATTAAGTGAAGAGTCTCTGACTCTTTGCTCTACTTCACTTCAGTCCATCAGAAATAACATTCACATAATTGGAAATCAGTAGTCTTTCAGCGTTGATGATGAGGTTGAGGAAGATGATGAGATTCTTAAGAAAGTTATCAATAAGAAGCCTTCTCCTAAAATGGTTGAGGAAATCATTTTGAACATGGAATCCTCCTTAACTCTAGATTTGTAGCCACCAAGTTCCATTGAGTTACAAATTGCAGATGAAGAAATAGAGGTTGATAAACACATGAGGGTTATCACACTATCCTTTCAAGAGGATTTACTGCTAAAGTGTATCCCTGCACATTAACATGATGACCTTCACACAATTTTCAGTCCACTTAATCAGAATGCATCAGCTTGGAAGGAAGACTACACTACAATATATGATAATTCTGACAGTTCAAGTGATCATGAGCAAGGGGAAGAGTTGATTTACCAAGAGAGTCCCAAATATAACCAAGTGGAAGAAAGAGTAGTCCTGAATGAAGCCTATATATCAAATCCTCTAGATCAAGTATTATTCCAAGATCCATTTGTTTTTTTCCTTGAGAAATCTGAAGGATTAGTGTGTTCCACCAAGAACAGTCTGTTGCAAAGAGTGAGAAAAATTTTAGGCACTGCTGTTCGAAAATAATCAAAGTGGAAGTGGCCTTTTCATTTCTTCAGCACTTTAAAAAAGCTGAAACTAAATCCCTCATGGAATCATCTGCTTGATTGGTTATATTGGAAAGAAGAGTTCACCAAATAAATGTCTATAATATATAGGTTAGAGTAGAATAGATAGACATGAAAAATAAGCTCAGCCCCATGAGCATATTTCTTTCAGTTTTTTTTGAGAAAAACAAAAAACACAAAAATAACAAGAAAAGTAGAAAAAGAAGGCAGATTCTAAAACAATGGTACAACCCCATACCCAAAAAATAGTCATGCTGAAAGTGCGCAAGTCTAAATGCCACTACTAGTGCTCAAAAGTTATCTTGTTCAATTATCTAGCCTAATCATAATTGGACATGTTTTAAATTTATTGCTGATAAGTTAGTGAAAGAAGTGATAATCAAATTGTGCAAGCTTGACTTATCAATGAAAGTAGATTAGGAAAAGATACTGGTTCCACATTCTCAAAACAGAACCAAAGAGGAAAACAGGGATGAAAAACAAACTATGTATCCTAGCCCTGATTTTTCTAAATTTTATTTTCGTGCAAAAAAATATTTGTGTGTAGCATGTCTTTTATGCCACAAACACATGATAAATCAGACTATATAACCCTGATTTGGTCATTTTTCAATTTTATGTTTTAGTTTAGTGAATGAAATCCTGTCGAACAGCTTAATCTTGACAGTCTATCTAGCATAGGTAGAGAAACAAAGCAGTTCATCAGTTTAATCTGAACTCCCGGAATATATAAGTGTAGAATTAGATAGTTTTCTTTTTCAAAAATATCATGTCAAAGGATTGTTGGTCCAATGCACCTAAAGAAGAAAAAATGTTAGGAAATATAGCTGGGTAGGTAGAGATGACTTTGATGCTAATCATGCTGTCAATTTTCAGAAATAGTATCAAGAAAGAAAGAAATTTGCACCAATGGATAAGGCACTGGTCTTCACAAGCCAGAGATCTGCAATTCTGGACACCTCCTGAAAAAAAGCTGCCCTCCCCAAACGGAGCCAATGTTAGTCATCAGTATTTTTACCTGTTATTAAGGACCTCCAAACTGTCAAATATTTCATCTAGAAAACACCCCAAAACAATTTTTGTCCTCCTACGCCTTCCTGTCAACCTATGATGAGAAAAAACCCCATTAAAAAAGTCCTATCTGGTTTCAGCAAAATAACCCTATCCATAGTTGTCATAGTTGAAAGTTATCTGCTGTCATTTACCCTTGTTCCTCATGCCATTCATGATCCAAAGGTTGAAAAAGTGTCTGCAACCCTATCCCTGGTCATCTGTCATTTGAAAATCTAATCATACCAAAGAAAACACTCATAATATGTCAAGATCGCCCCTAAGTTAGATAGTGGTGTTTAGGGATTTTTTCCTTGGCTAAGAAATCCTAAGCCAAAAGCCTCTATCTAGTGCCAATCAGCCTTGAATTAGTTCCCATTCTACAAAACAAGTTTGATCCGTCCATAGGTCGCACACCACTAAGAGGTCATTTTGTCTTAGTTCAGAAGAAGTTCAACAAAGATCCAAATCAGAAGAAGATAAGCATGTTCATTGTCTAAAAAGAATATGCTTAGATCAGGCAAAAAATCTCCATAAGACACCAAAGGAGCTCTCCAAGCTTCAAAGTCATATATTTTACATCTCTGCAGGGGTGTAATTGAAAGATAAACAGTATGCAAATAAGAGCAAAGGGACAGTTCAAATAGTTCTCTCATTATTGAAGAGATTTGCCATCAGTAAAGCAGATGGAGAGCTGTAAAGTAAAGGGCAGCAAGAGTACATGTTTTAAAGCCAAAATCTGCCTAAAGAGCAAAGATCATCCTCCAAGTCGCATGAATAAAAAATACTGATGTAATGCTAATCAGCAGTGTTCCAATATCACCTCCAAAGTCAGTTCTGCATAGTCATTCCAAAGGACATCGTCATGTATGGCATAAGAAGAAAGTTGCTTCTTATGCTACCTCAAGCCTGGGATGTGAACATTAGTCAAAGGGAAATTTCAAGATACCCCTGAAAACACAGTCAAAGGAAGAATCCACTTTGTTCACTATTGGTATTCTTCAAGCAAAGACATATATTGCAGAGAAATAACACAGGTTTGAAATGGATGAAATATCATGTGTATGGTGAAACCTCCAATCAAGAGCAGATGGTTAGGAATAGGATAATAGAACCTTCTTCATTTAAAAGCAAAGGGTTAAGAAGATATGTTTTGGCCTCCTTCATAGAAAAGCAGAGGGCCAACATGTTCTTAAGTGACTTCAGAAACTAGTGTGAGCCACCTCCTCCAAAGATGAACAGAAGGTGCATTAGTAGAGTTTAAAATTATGTTTAAGTGAGTTCTCTTTTTGAAATACAAGGTTGAAATCAGTGGAGCAAATAAAAGTTTATTGGTTGAAGGCCTATGTTACATCATCAACAAAGTAGTGAAATAATGGTGTTAAATGGACTTCTATTTTTTTATTTATAAAGGACCTCCTTCAAATTGTAATCTGAGGGTGAAACTTTGGCTAAGGACAGCCTCATCTAAATGGCCAAAGAAAGTAGACCAAGTCTAATTTTAAACTGATTTCTGCATATGAATACAAAGCAACATTCCACCTAGATGATGTATGAGAAAAGGGCTTTCTTGTTTATTGGCAGACTCATTATGTTACCAAGGCTAACTCACTCCAAGTTATGAAGGAAAGGAAAACATCAAAAGTTACTTTTTCCAGCTAACTCAAAAAACAAAGGACACATTGTAAAAATGGATGAGAAAGGCCATAACACAGTGTTTCAAGTTTCAAGACAACCTTCAAGGAAATAAGACATATCACAGTCATGAAGAAGACCTTTCAATGTGCATAAGAACAAACACTGTTGTTTTATATGGTCTTAAGAAGTTTCATTAGTGGTTTGTCTTTAGGTCACCACATTGATGAATAGTAGTAGATCAAATCCTGGTTTAAAAGGACCTCCTTACTTCAAAAACAATGGATACATAGGGTTTCGGAAGGGTGCAGTGTTAGCATCCTTATAAGATACCTCGAAAAGATACAAGGGAACATTGTAAGAATGGATGAGGTTTTCACTGTTGTAAGCCTCCTTCAAAAAGAAACAAAGGACCAGCTCCTCAAAAAAAACTTTACACAGTAAATTAGCTCATTCATAGGGTCAAAGGTGTGATAAAACAATGTTTCACTTTCAGTCAAAGAATGTCCCCATCAAATGATAGGAGACATATTTTAAGAGGACACAAGCAGTTGTCAAACATAGGCCTCCTTCACAAATAAGTAGAGGGCCCACCATTTTTTGATGATATTCAAAATGACAAGTGGAAAAGGTCAAAACATAGCCTAATTTCCTCCTTCAAAATAAGCAAAAAGACGATACAAGCCATGAGTTGCGCCCAAGGCCAGCTTTGTTTCAAAATGAGTTTCTTACCAAATAGAGATGAAATTGAAAAAAGTGAGAGGTTTTTTTGTCCATGATAAGTTCAAGAAGAAAAACCTCCTTCCGTTTCTACACAGGTATCCTGGTTTGTGAGAAATGTAAAAAATACAGGTGTCACGAGAGAATTTCTGCACCAGGATTCACCATTTTTTACCGGTGTTGGGACAGTCAATTTTTAAAATATTAAATAGATAAAAAATGAAAAAAATCAAGTATATTTGGAAAATATACTTCCATAGCTTTCCAACGAGCCATCTCGGGCCCAATTCTAACACCGGAAAGCATCCAAACGTGGCCTGCAAACAACACTATGCATTTCTGCACCAGGATTCACCAATTTTTACCAGTGTTGGGACAATCAATTTTTGAACAACCAAATGGACACCAAATAAACAAAATCAAGCATATTTGGAAATTACACTTTCGTATATTTCCAACGAGACATCTCGGGCCCAATTCCAACACCGGGAAGGCATCCAAAAGTGGCCTGCAAACAACACTATGCATTTCTGCACCAGGATTCACCTTTTTTGACTATTGTTGGGAAAGTCAATTTTTGAACAACCAAATGGACACCAAATGAAAAAATAAAGCACATTTGGAAAGTAGACTTCCATATCTTTCCAACGAGCCATCTCAGGCCCAATTCCGACACCGGGAAGGCTTCCAAAACTGGCTGCAAAAGCGCGTAGCGTGCCTGGAGAATTGCGCGGTGCGCCTGTAAGATTCTGCAGTGCATTTTGACACACAGCGCAACGCACCTGTGTGATTGCGCGGCACGCCTGTGCAACGCCCAAGCCACTATCAACACAAGCCACCAAAATAGTTTCCAAGGGTTCCAAAATCAGTTTTCACTCAGAGAAATCACCTCCAAGTGCATCAAGATACTTTTGAGAAAGGTATTTATGTTTCTTAAACCATTTTTGTTTGATTTAAGAGAAGGGTTTAATATCAGAGTTTAAAGAGAGACAATGATAAGTAGAAAGGACGCATTGACATTTTTAAATAAGTTTGTTTGTCAAAGAGGCTTATTGTTTTAAGAAGTATAGATAAAACAGAGTTGTTTTAAGGATTTTTGACTCAGTCGCAAGAGGAGAACATCGTGTGCCTTAAGAAAAATAAATTGAACTTCATCCAAAAGAAACTCGCCTACTAAAACCACAGAGAAAACAGTGATTAAAACAAGGAGAGACATCATTTCAAATTGAAGGTTTGAACTACATAAAACAGGGAGTCATTTTTGAAAGACTATTACCTTGTGAAAGTCTAAAAATTGTGCTTTGAATAGTTGAGGATTTACACAGCCTCTAAAGGGAAAAACAGAGATTGAAGGAAGAAAGTTATTATCTAGAGGCTTGTTGAAAGTTTATAAGGTGTTTGAAGGCAGTTAAAGGGAAAGCACAGCTAAATTTCTCAAGCATATCATGTTTATTAAAGAGGAATGTCAGTGTGTCATTTAAGGAGGTCTTCTTACAATGATTACAAAGGATAAAAGCAATTAAATGGAGGAGAGTCAGTGTGTTAATTTAAGAGAGTTTTCTTTATTTGAATAATTAAGGATTCACACAATCTCCAAAAAACAAAACAAAGTTTGTAGAGGGTCTCATAATCAGCTTGAAGGAGTATTTTAAAACAATGTTTTCAATGAGCGCCTTTATCTTCAAATAACCACAGAAGATCACTAATTTCAAAGAAGCAATGTTTTCCAAGGAAGATAGTAATTGGGAGGAAGAGTGTTATTAGTTTGAAAGGGGTTTTGTTCAGTATTTTAATAACAGTGACTTCATAAAAATAGTGTTTGAGGGGAAGAGTCTTTATGACAAAAACAAAAGGAGACTTCTCTTAAAAAACCACAATCATATCTTGTTAAAAGGATTCTTTGCTCAAACATAGTGCTGAAGAAGTAAGTTTGCTTTTGCTTATCAAAAACATGTTTGACAACTAAGGACAAACTTAGTCTTGCAAAGAGGAAAAGGTGTTTTTGGTTGAAGACCATTTTTCAGTGACCATTTGAACAGTTTGTCTTGGTAAGTCAGTAAAGAATATCAAAACCAACAATGCCTCCAAGGAAGGGCAAAGTGACAAGGATCAAACTAATGAAGAAGAGGAACAAAGTGGAGGCCAGCCTAGTGAAGAGGAGGAACATGATAGTCCTCAAAGAGATACTAATGATGGCAAGCAAACACAAAATAGTGAGCATTTCGAAGGGAGCAACATGAAGCAAAAAGAGCAAGGCAGCCCAAAGAAAGACATTGGTAACATAGAGCATGAAGAAGATTTTCCAAAGCATGTGCTAGTTGCCTCTCCTAGGCAAGGGGCAATGACTTCTTCACCAAAGACTAAAAATGCCAAAACAACAAGGAAGACAACCAAAAAGCGAAGCAAACTCAAAATCGCCCAAAGAGGGTGCCCGGTGAGAAAAAGTGGATAAGACACATCTAGACTTGGAATTTTTTCCCGAGCTTCTAGACATGTTTCTAAACACCCTTAAGGGGTTTTCTCACCGAAATTGAACAAATTTTGACATGTTCTTGTTTTTTGACATTTTTTGGCCTAATTGCATAAAATCATGGGCGCCACCATTTTTTTTTGGAGCATCCTCAGCTGTTGAGAATGGTACCATTGGATGCATTAAATTCAGGGGCTTCTACTCAGAAAATTTCAAGTCAATTGAAGATGTTTTGGTCCCCCAAAGAGGCAAAAAACACTCACTTTTTCAACACTCTGCCCCACATATCAGCAAAGGCTATTTTTTGGTTTTTTCCACTCAGTTTAGTTTTTGATACACTTCTAGTGATCATTTTGGAGAAAAAAAAGTATTTTCAGAAACTAGACATCTAGGGCTTTCCAACGAGCTATCACAGGCCTTGTTTTCACATCGGTAGGTCCTTCAAAAGTTGCCCACAATGCAGGGAATTTTCTGTTGCTATATTTCTGAAGCATTTTGGTGAAAAATGCAGTTTTTTGAAGTGGCTTTTCCAAATGTGCGTTTAGCCTTTTTTGACCATCGTCAGTTAGGAAAAGTCAATTTAATTTATTTTTTTAGCAATTTTAAGATATTTTTATAGATATTTTGTGCCTTGGGCTTTGCAAAGCCTCAAGGACAAAATCAGATATTTGTAATGGGCCAATGGGCTTGCTAGTTGCTCTAGGAGGTTTTCCTTCTCTTTGGCCTATTTATTCCAAGAGATTTCATTGTAAACAAGGCTGAACTTGATGATATAGAGCAATACATGATATTACAAGCTTTGAATAAACACTTTGTCTCATGATGTGGATGATTTCTTGTTTGTCTTGGATGGTGGAAGAGGACTGTTTGTTGGATTCCTTGGCTTGGTAAATGGTATAGTGTTCCTATCTGTATGTTTTCCTTAGTTTATCATACATGTTTCCATGTTTCTTGCCTTCTATAGGTCAGTAAAGAATATATTTGAGACATGCCCATGGAGGCACCTCAAGTTTCCTGACTTTATTACAGCTTCTATGTTTTTCTTCCTTCTTAGTCATATCAAAGAATTCTTAACTGCTCTTTGATCACTGAAGAAACTTGTTGCTTGTTTCATTTATGGTTGTTATGCTTGCTAATTATGATTCACAGTACGCCCTGCTTACTCATGGCTAGTCAAAGCTCCATCTCTGAAAACTCTCTTTGAATTATTGATTGTCTTAGTTTGAACCAAGGAGATCTTGTTTCGATCTTTCCCTTTGCCTAAAATCTTTGCCTTCTGTTTTCAAAGCTTCCAATAGCTCAAATATGATGTGTAGGATTTTCCTCTTCGTAAATTGAGTTTTTTGTCCATCTTATTTGTTTTCCCAAAAATCTGAAGGTGATTTCCCAAAGTTGGAGGGTCTTATACTTCCATGCATCACTGGAATGTTTATTTTGTGCATTTATTAGTTTAAGTTTCATTCATAGAGACCAATGGTTAGCCCTAACTTATGAATGCTTGTTGATTAACTATTTATGTTTAAAATCTCCGTCTTTCACAAACTTAGTGTCCATCCCATTTCATTCCACCTAAAAGAATCCATTTTACCTCGACCAAATTGGCCCTGCAATATACCTTCTCCACCCTTTGAGGCAGTCTCGACCTTATCGACCCCATAGCCCAGTTGATCTGATATCTTGTTATCTATTTATCCTTTGATCAGTTCTTCCCTCAAAAACCTAAAACAAACCAAAACAAACTTAACAACTAGCCTAAAATCAGAAACATAGAAAGCAAACAAGTTTACATCCTTTGCAAAAATAGAGAGAGCCCTCTCTGAGTCCAGGAAGGCTAGGTCCTTGGGCTCCAAAGTTGGTTTGATGTTACCCTGTCATTTTGCTTGCCAATTTGCCAAATCACGGGACCCTAACACCTTTTAGTGATTAAGCTTCTTCAGAAGGACCTGCTCTGATACCAATTGTTGGGAAAAATACTAGGGGGGGTGTGAATCAGTATTTAGAGCTTACTGATAATTTTAACTTTTTCTTTACCGAATTCCATATGTGGCTTTGATGAACCCAACTCGCGTATACATGCGTATATACCAAAAGAAACTTGCGTATACTGATATAATTTTATTGTTAGAATAAATTTTCAGAAACAATATTTAACTCATCTTATCATTCATGCATCTGTTAGTTAAACAGCAAATATGTGTAGTAACAGCAGAATAAATCATCACACAAGAGCAATACACATGAACACCAAGATTTAAGATGGAAACCCAATTCAGGACAATACCACCATTGTTGTCATCTCTGTCTTCAATATTTATTATATGGAAAGCTTCTTACAATATTGTACTGATGCAAACTCATATCAATATGCAAGCATCTACCTGCAGAAGGCTGCAACCTTCTCTCGTTTTCCACCTACAAATGGAAGGGAGCTACAACCCCCTTATCTCATTTACCAGCCACTACTGGAAGGGAGCTTTAACCCCCTGATCAGCACACCAACTTCTACTGGAAGGAAGCTTCTACTTCCTTCAGAATCACTGCAGACCATGTTTCACCAATTTTCATACTGGATCCCACAGCTTCAACACAACTCATCATAAGATCATCAATAATATACTTAACCAAAACTTCAATCAGAACAGTGGGATTACTGTAACCAGAACACAGTAATAGACCCAAAATTCAGAATCAGTATGCAGAATCAGACTCAACCCTGAACATTCATTATCTTAAAAAGCATATGCTACTTTTCTTCACTAAACTCGTGTGTAACGCACTTTACTTAACACAAACTTGTGTATAGATCTGTGAATAATGCTTTTCAAAATGTAATCAGTCACAAATCCAGTTCTGGGGCTTTCAGTCAGATGTCTTTTCAAGATCGTAGAACCCTTGATCATTCAATCATCATAACACATATTTACTCACTCATTGATAAGATTTGTACATAATCAACATAGCAGCATATACAACAATCAAGCAACCCAGATCTACATGAAGAATTTATTGATA
Source organism: Pinus albicaulis (assembly GCA_034641835.2). NCBI lineage: Eukaryota > Viridiplantae > Streptophyta > Pinopsida > Pinales > Pinaceae > Pinus > Pinus albicaulis. Next base: position 1,441,491,125 of record CM076581.1, read on the forward strand.
GACAACAGAAAGATAGCAGCAATGAACAAAAAATTATGCAATAAGCTTCAGAAAACCCCAACTGCCATACGCGCCTTTTATGAAGAAAATCCGTGTATATATGTGATTTTATGGAGAATAAATCTTTAAATATTGATTCTGTAGAATGTTTTAGATCTATGGAACTTACCCAGATTTCTTCGCTCTATTTTAGCAAACATGCGCCAGGTCTCAAATCTAATCATCTTTTCAATGGATCATGCAAGAACATAGTCATTTCAGGTCTAGATATCTTAATCCATCAATCTATCCAAGGGTGCATCATAAATTTAGATTTATCAATAAAATAGAGTTCATCCAATGCGGATATACTTCAGAGAGAAGTATGTAGTGATAGCCCTTACACATGCACACCGTGCACTATGATCTTCTTCTCCTTATATAGATTTAGCCTTTACCAATACCATGAGTCAAAACCACACCGCTGCCATGGTAATGCCCCCTGGTATTATATTTTTGGAGCACAAAAGGAATACGCGACTTGGATCGTTCTTATCTGCGTGTACACGCAACTTCCCCTATACAAACTCGCGTATAGAATCTTCAATATGAATATTAAAAAATCTTATATTGGATATTACACATTTCTTCAGATGGACTCCTGAGCTTCTAATAAAGACATATACTTCATCTTGTACCAAAGAGTTTCCATCAAGGACAACATATTAAGACATAGAAATCTTATTTCCAACAATCTCCCCCTTTGGACTTGAGTTGCCATCAAGGACAACATATTAAGACATAGAAATATCAAGGAGCGCAAAGGTAATATTTTCTCGATTCAAGAAATCATGGACCAAAAAATACCATTCCAACAAATTCAACCATCTATTTATGGCGTCTGCATCTATCGGGCCTTCAAATACAGGAATGTCAAAGTTGACTTATACCTTGAAAGGAGTGGCACCTCCAGAGTAGCTACTGGATTAAAATGTGCCACTGGTGGGTAGTCGTTGAAGGATCTGGGCAAAGTTATCCATAATCATGTTCCTTTGTTTCTTGAGGGCCTCCTCAAGCAATATTTTGATAGGATCTCCTGCTCCCCCATATTTCTTTTCTTATTCCATGGGAGGTCTTCGGGGTTTGCAAGGCTGATCTTGCAAAGTTTCAATCAGATTGAGCCCTAACTCCTTATACCCCAACCTCGTTGGGGACATGAAAATAAAAATCAAGAAAGAGCATACCTCTTTGATACCACTGATCTAAATATAACAAGGAATGAAACAGAATACAGATATTATTACAAATACAGAGATGCAACATAAATAATATTTCCTTTCATTAATATCAAATATTGAAAATACTTACAAACAAAATTGAAAGAAACTAACTTTGATGATGGTAGCTTATCTCTGAGAAGAGATGTGGCAGCTACATGCCTCTGAACTATGTTACAATGAGGATCAAGGGCCTTTTTAATACTTAACAATATGAGAAAACACTAAACAACCAAAACCCTAACCCGAGGATATGTAACACTAAGATTTTATGGGCCCTATTGGGGTTAGTTGCACAACCAACTTCTCGAGGTTGTAACTTGATCATATTATCCTTGTTTTGTGCGTATGATACCTCATTGGAAATATCTCTCCGAGGACTATAGTTTTTGTTGTAGTCTCGTTCCTTTGGCTATGAGATTGAAACAAACCTCAAGAAAATTTCATTTAGGGGGTCAAAACTGCTCTGGAAGTTCAGGACATGAAAATTGGTACAAATAGTAATTAAGAAAATTAATGAAACTATCTAGGTGGAATAGGTGGGTGGCCACCAGTATCCACCTAAATCATATTTGGAATTCACTACAGGAATATCCAAACATAAAAAATATAGAAGAAGACATCCAGCATAAGCAGAAGAAGTTGGAGGAAATTTTGGCAACTGCAAAGACCTTACCAATCTCGTAGAAGCTCGCTATAATTATTGAAGGAAAGGTCCTTCAGAAGAAGATGAAGAACTGAAGAAAGAAGAGCAATTTTTGACAAAGAGAACTCAACCATGGAAAGATGAGACTCTCCAATTGTCGCAGGAAGTGGATGGGAAGCTCCAAGAGATTCGACAAGAGGAAGGATTTGTATTGTAGAAGAATGCAAGACCAGTAACAACGACACTTCTAGAAGAGGTGTGCAGTAAAGAGAAGCAAGAAGCAAAGATATTGCAGTAATACAACGTCACCTACAATATAATCGCAACAAAAATCAAAATCAAAGCAGTTAAGTGACTCAGGATGAGTCACATGTGAGTGTTGGGGGCCTATTGGCGTAGCCTAACTTGGCCTATATTTTGGCTAAGACTCTGCATTTGTAGGAGCGGAGCGTGAAGTGGAATGCATAGAAAATCATTCTAAATATACTGCGCGGTATCCTAGGGGCTTTGGGGTGGGTCGAAAGCACTCCTTTTTGTAACGGGTTTTGGGTTATATTTTCTTGTTTTGTGGAGCCTATGGTATTTGGACCATGGTATTTTTTTGATATAATAATATATAAAGGGATGTAATGCTATGTTAGAAAGATGAATCAAGTATCATTCTATGGTTAATGACTAGTTGTGATCTGTGTTGTTGGCGAAAATTCAAGTCTCGCGGACAAGACCCAGGTTCAAGGGTTGTGGCCAACAAGGGGTCCGGTGTAGTCTAGGAACACGCCGGCATTTTCACCCTACTCTGGAGAGCAGTGCGTCTCACCCGAGGCGTGCCGCAACCACATGCATAAGGGGATGAGATCAATGATAAAGAGTAAACCCGCAACCAAAGAAAGAAAGCGCATCCATTACATATACCAAATTACACATGCAAGACCACTTACTAAGCACTCAGACATTCGCACATAAAATTTTAAATCAGCGCAAACACATTACAGCTCATGAACAACTTATTGGGACAGCAATCCTCCATTATATTATTCTCCTGGCCGAACACATGATTACATAGCTTTCTCACAGATAGCTCACAAGGCTAATACAGATGGATTTCAGAACAGAAAGGGAGAATATAGAAAGTAAGAAACCATAGGAATAACAAGCATGATTCCTCCGCAGCTGCTCTGCGCGTCCTTCCCTATCTCGATCCTCGCAACTTCCTTCATCTGCATTCAACTTCTACTCACTCTTCTTTTTAGCCGGGTGATCGTTATTTATTCACCCGCTCCTCGCGACTAGCAGCTTCTCTGTGTCTTCACTTTGGCTTTTCCCAGCTTCTCTTCTGATGTCTGCGTGTTCCACTTTCTATTTTCTGCTGTATTTCTTTCATCTGCACTTATCTCTGTTCGATATCCAGCTATCGAGTGCTTCCGCGCCACCTTGGTAGCTCCGCGACTTCTAGTAGTTGCGGCGCGGTCGCGGTTGCCATGTGTATTTATTCCGCAACTCAAAAAGAGTCAAAGTTCAAAATGTCTTGGCCGAGAGTTCAAAACTTAAACAAAAACAAGGGCCCCAACAGGCCCCGACCACAATTCCTTGACTCGTCCACGAGTCAATCACAAATAACAGTTTCTATTTCCATTCCCCCGCTGGCTTCCGTGCCCTGCTCTGCTGTTCCTTCTTCCGGCGCCCTTTCCTGCTGTGCTTCGCCATCCGGTTGGCCAACCAAGGGCCCCAACTTCGGGACCCGGCGGAGCGCTATGTCTCTAAGCTTTGTGAAGGTCGCCACTGCCTGCTGCCATTCCTGCATAAGCAGGTCGGCTTCTTGAGAGATTCAGTTGGTGGCGGTTTCGTCTATGGGCGTCGGGGCAGCCCCGAACAGTGTGGTGAGCTGGGCTTCGGCCTTGGCATCCAGCTGGTGCATAGCATCAGCATGGGTACGAAGGGGCGGACGAATCTCCCGGATGACGTGTTTGGCCGCTGCTAATTCGGCCTCAGTCTGTTGCATGTGGAGTTCCAGCTCATCCGACTGGGCGTAGAGCTGATCTAACCTTGCTGGGTCCGTAGTTGCCTGAATGTCCCGGGCAATCTGTTGTAGCTGGGCAGCGATAGGCTGCGTCTTGACCGTTAGCGCGAGTGAGCACTCCTGCAAACTTCGCAGAAGGGCAGAAGCCGCGGCTGCAGTGGAATGGAGAGTTGCTTGTAGATTGACTGCCTGCGTCTGTTTGGCAGTTACCTGTCCTGAATGGTCACTGGGTGGATCTGGAAGGGTAGGCCGTGCGGCTAACGCCGCTTGGAGTTCTTGGTTTTCCCTGCAAACAACAGTGAAAACTTCCCTGAGGTGGTGAGCCTGTAATGCGATACTGTCCTCCTCAATACGGGCAGGGAGTGGGGCATAGTGAGCCCTTGCACCGGGCTATATGTTGGAGAGCGCCTGAATAACAATGTTGGCCTGCTCCTGGAGGTTGGTCTTCTCCCGCAGCAACTGATTGCGCTGTTCAGTAAGCGCCGTGATCTGATTCCGCTGCTCGGTGCACCGCTGCTGTAGCTCTGTGTGAATCTGCTCAGCCTTGAGGGCCGCCCGCTGAATGAGCAGATACAGCTGTGCTGGACTCCATTGTTCTGCATTTGCTGTGCTGGGTGCACCCTGCTCTGGCATCTGTTCCTGGGAAGGTTGGTTGCCGGTCACTGGTCGGCTTGAAGTCTCTGGAAAATGGACCGGCGTCTGCTGCTGCACCGAAGTGGCCATATCAGGCTCCGGCCAGTCTTGCTGCGTGGTCTGCTCTGTGGAAGGGGCGGCTGAATCAGCCCCAACTGTGGCTGGCTGGACAGATATAGTGGGAAGAGGATCCCGAGATGTGGCCACGGGGTCAACCGGTGGTACCACGGCTGTAGTACTGGAGGTGACCTCCGCCCCGCGGTCACCTCCGAAAAGCTCCCGGATCAAAGAATCTGACACAGTGGCGGATGAATTGGATGGATTGGGGGAGGTGGCAGGTAGTCGGCTGGTGGAGGGGGCGGTGGATGGAGTGAAAGAGGTGGGAGGGAGGCGAAGGTTGAGGAACTCTGCCGGATCAATCAGAGGTTCCTCCGGGATCAAAGTTGCTGAGGGCGGAGTGGCTGGTGGATCCTCATCAGTCAGATCCACCACTGGATCTGTAACAGAAATGCGGGCCCTCTTGGATGGAGGTGGGCCTGATGAATCGGGTTCTGGGCCTGGTTCGCCCATTGGTGTGACGATAGGGGTGGCAGATGTGAACAGGCTAGTGGGGATGGGGGAAAGGAGGGGGGCGGTATTGGAGGGACCACGGGACCGATTAATATGAAATTCAGCAAAAGAAGGAAATATAGGGGCACCACTTGAAGCGACCTGGGTGGCCACGTTAAGTCGTCGTACCTGGTCATTGAGGTGCTCGACGATCGGGACCAGCGCTGGAGGCAGATCCGGGGCGGTCTCAGCTGCTTCTTGTGGAGGGTCCGCCGCAACCTGTGAAGACCCCGCTGCGCCGGTCGCGGCAGGCCGCTGTGCCGGCAGCATCCCCTCAAAATTATAGCGGGTGATCCCGTCGCGGACGTGCTGGACAACCCCCGGCCACGCAGAGACCTCCCTGTGGAAAACATTGTCATTCAGCTGGAAGCGAAGGGGCGCCATATGAAAGGTGTGGTGCGGTATGAAAGTTGGCCGGAGGAAAGTGTGGCTGTGGCTGACGCCAAACCACACCTGTTCACTGTATTCATCCAACAGGTGCCGGGGCACCCGTTGCTGGTAAGTGACCACATCGGTCATCATTCCATACCACGCCCGGAACGCCTCCGCGTTCACCTGCTTGCTGCTAGGGTCCGTGGACACCTGCCAGGGGGAATATTTCATCGCGAGCGGCTGGCTCACGGTGATCTCCGCCGGTGTCCGGATAGGAGGAAGGTGCCATTTCCACATGGCGAACGCTAAGATAAAGTACCCATAAATGAAACTGGTAGTCTGCTTGTAGTTTTCTTCACAAGCCGCGAAGAGTTCCTTCAACACAAACGAGCTCCAATTCAACCTGGCTCCCTGGACGCAATGCTCTGCAATGGAAATTGTGTCCAGAGTGCACTCTCCCTTCGTGTAGTGGCACATGGTCTTGCTAGCGATTAGGTAGCAAGAGAACCGGATTTCTGGTACGTTTATCAAATCCATTTTGGCACCTTTGCCACCCCGGCGAGTGCCATACTTGGTGTAGAGGTCCGTGTCACCCGACTTTCGGGCGCGCTTGGAGGATGTCTGGCCCGTAGTGGAGACATCTGCGCCAGTTTGAGATAGCCCTGTAAGCCGATTAATGTCTGCGGCATGAATTGGAATTTCCTCATTAAGCCACAGGGACCCGTTCTGTACCCGACTGAGGAGGAACCGGGTACATTGCAGAGCTGGTCCCGTGGTGCAGAAGACTGGAAGACTCCTCAAATTCATCAAAGTCGACTGCTGTAGGCCCCTGAATTCTGAGCGCATCCGACTGTTGGAGCTGCTACCTGGCGTATAATGGTGCTCCATGAACGTCTACCAATGGAGGTGAGGAAACTCCGCCGGGTCGGACAAGTTGGCGTCCATACATCCTGCATTGTCATACTTGCCGACCAGCGACTCGACGCGGTGAATTCTGCTATCTAACACTGGTTCGGGGACGGAGAGGAGAGCTCTCGGCATCTTAGCGCGCCGCTGGTAGACTTGGACGATTCTTCTGTAGTTTCCTGCGAGGTGTTGTGTGCTCTGATACTGCAATTGTTCTGGAGACGCTGCAACTTCCAAACTGAACTGGTCCGTCATTCTCGTGCTGATAGCCTTCATGCAAATTGGGCCATCTGCTGGCACGCGCGGAGTTGATGAGACTCCATAACGGCAATTAATTCCTGCTATCTTTCTTGCCTGCGATAATCGTGCGATCAATCGCAGGCCTGTGTGTAGTCTGACAGTTGCTGACGGCGTCATGGGGAGATGGGCGGACTCGGCGGCTGAGGGAACTGTGGGTGATGGCAAATGATTACGGTATGATTACTGTCTATTAAGGGAATTTATGAACAAATCTGAGCGATCCTACGGACTGACAAGAGTACTGACGGAAATGACCTGGACTGACACTGGCACGGGGATAGATCCTACGCGAACGACAGGATGGACTGACGTGGTGACACGCTGGACTGGCGTGGCGACACGCTGGATTGGTCCGCCCCGACCACAGTCGGTTGTGGTGACGTACCCGCAATTGACTAGTTATTCGACTGATTACCTATGAACGAAAAAGACTACCTACGCTCATCCCAGTTGCGGGAGAGTTATTCAACTACCCTACTCTACGGGTTCTCTCGGTTGCGAGAGTTATTAATGAAAAGTGAGAAGGTACCTACTCCTGGTAGGGTTTCAGGCGTGCGCCATTCACCCACCCAGGAAGAACTGTACCGTCCAGCTGTGCCAACCGAACGGCGCCTAAGTCGCGGATCTCGATGACAAAGTAGGGTCCCAACCAGTGCATCTGGAGCTTGCCTGGAAACTTCTGGAACCGGCTATCATATAAGAGAACTTTGCCGCCAACTTGGAACGCTTTAGTTTTGATGTGGCGGTCGTGCCACGCTTTCTGTCTGGCCTTCTGAACCTTTTTGGTGAAATTCCACCAGGAATCGGGCCTCATCCAGTTGCTGCAGCTCCTGGAGACGTTCCCGAAGTGACTCCTCTTCAGAGAATTGAAGGGACGTCGCAATCAACAGACTGGGTACAGTGAACTCGGCGGGAATCACAGCTTCCCGGCCATACACCAACTGGAATGGCGTCTGGTTCGTCAAGCGCTTCACTGTGGTCTGATAAGCCCATAATGCTGCTGGGAGACGATCGTCCCAATCGTCCCGCTGAGCATTGAAAATTTTAGTCAAGCCCTTTTCGAGAATCTTATTGAAGGCTTCCACCGTACCATTGGCCTGCGGGTGGTATGGGCTGCTTTTATGATGCTGAATCATAAATGTGTCCAGTAGTGACTTGACCGTGGCATTAATAAAATGCGTCCCCTGATCACTTGTTAAGCTCCAAGGGCAGCCAAAGCGGCTGATGATGTGTTCAAAAATGAACCGGGCAGCGGTCTCTGCCGAGCAGTCGCGTACCGCTGCCGCCTCAGCCCACCGTGTGAGGTAATCTGTGGCGGTAATGATGTACCGGGCCTTGGAATGTCTGGCGACTGGTGCGATGGGACCTACGAAATCAACAACCCACTTTTCGAACGGCCGCAACACATGCACTGGGTGCAGCGGAAGCTCATCCCTGTGTGAAGGCCTTCCTGTCCGCTGGCAAACATCGCAACACTTCACATAGGCCTTACAGTCAGCATGTACTGTCGGCCACCACAAGTCAGCTTGGAGCACCTTCCTTGCGGTGGGTTTCGCACCCACATGTCCTCCCGCAACACCACTGTGGCATTCCCACATCACTGCTTCCCGTTCATGGTCAAGAACACACCTGCGCAACACCTCATCAAGCCCCAGTTTGTACAGCTGCCCCGCGATCAATTGGTACTCGGCCGCCCGCACAACCAGGTGGCGTTTCTGAAGCGGGGTGTAATCCTCAGGGCACTGTCCCGTGGTCAGATACATGGCAATGTCGGCCAGGTAATCTGGGACTGCTTCAACGCGGAAGAGGTCAGCATCCGGAAGCTGATCATCCAACGGGCCTTCATTCTCTCCCGTCTCCAACCTGGACAAGTGATCGGGACCAACATTCAGCCTACCAGGATTGACAATCACCTCAAACGTGAACTCCTGAAAAAGTAGAAGCCATCGACAGATTCTTCCTTCCAACACAGGCTTATTTACCAGATATTTCAATGCAGAATGGTCCGTAAAAAATGTAAATTTGCCGCCCAGAAGATAGTGGCGGAACTTCTGGAGAGAGTACACCATCGCCAACGCCTCCTGCTCGGTCGTGGTGTAATTCTTCTCCGCATTCGATAACCGTCGGCTAGCGAAGTATACCGGGTGGTCAACTGTCGTTTCCCCGGGTTGCGCCAATACATCTCCAAATGCAATTCCGGACGCATCAATATGCACATGGAACTGCTTATCCCAGTCGGGATGAAAAAGTATGGGTGCCGTCGCCAACTTCTCCTTCAATGTGTCAAGTGCCTTCCTGCACTCCGCCGTCCACTCAAACGCTTCTGACTTCCGCAACAGTTTCTCCAGAGGGGCCGTGATTTTGGCGTAGTTGCGGATAAACCGCCTGTAGTATCCTGTGTGCCCGAGCAGTGCCCGCAACTGCTTTACAGTCTCGGGGGCCTCCATGTGGACGATGACCGCGACCTTGGCAGGATCAACGCAGACCCCTTGCTTGCACACCACGTGGCCCAAGAGTGTGCCGAATGGTACTACAAAAATACATTTCTTCAAGTTCAAGGAAATCTGCAGCTGGCGACACCGTTCGAACATAACACGCAACAGGGAGGCGTGTTTCTTCAGCAGGCTGTAAACAGTCCAGTCGTCCATGTAGACTTCCAGAAACTTGTGAATGTACTCCCGGAAAGCAGCAATGACAATCCGGGAAAACACAGCCGGTGCGTTCTTCAGACCAAACGGCATAACGTGGTATGCGAATGATCCCCACTCAGTGGTGAATGTCGTCTTTGCTTTGTCTTCCTCTGCGATGCGCACCTGATGGTAGCCCGAAAATCCATCAGTGAAGGAATAAGCTTCGTCTTCCGCGACGTGATCTAGAACTTCGTCACTGAAGGGGGTGGGAAACGGGTCATGGATACAAGCATTATTCAAACTCCGGTAGTCTACACAGACCCGGATCTCCGCTTTGTCCTTCTTGTTCTGGATGACAATCAGACTCACCCATTCTGCTTCGTCTACTGGAAAGATGAGACCTGCAGCCAACATCTTGTCAATCTCCATCTTGACCTTCTCTTTGATACGTGGGTTCAATCGGTAGGGTCGGTGCTTCACCGGCCGGGCCCCCGATTTCAGTGTGATGCGCATCTCGCCCAGATCCCCCTTGATCCCCTTTAGGTCCGCAACTGATGACGGAAACAAATCTTCGTACTCCCGGAGGAGGCTGAAAATTTCTTTCGTCGTCTCCTCGTCCCAGTAATCTCCCACCGTTGCCAGCTTAGGTTTCTCCTCCGTTCCAATGTTCAGTTTCTTTGTCTTGAGCGGCTGTAAATGGACCCCTTCAGTCGTCGGCTCTTCACTGATGCTCCGCTCTCCTTCCTTTTCGTCAAAATAGAGATGCCTGAGGTCCTCCAAACTATCGTCCTCCGGATCGCCATCAATCCGGTGACAGACCAACTCGCATCTGACCTCAGGTCGTGACACAGCCGGGCCCTTATCGGGCTTAGGCTGGCAGAAAAACAAAACCTCCTTGACTGCCTGTAGGACCCGAGCCTCTTGCGCCGTCTCCCCTTCGAACGAGAAGCTCAAAATGAACTTGTCCGCAACTTCTTGCCAAGAACGGGTTTCTTGTTTCCGCTCTTCCTCCAGGTACCAGGCCTGGGGAATGGTGCCCAGCGAGTGGATAAACCTATGGACCCACAGCTCCTCAGGGTACCGGGTGCTACGCCACTGTTCTTCGCAGGCCCGCAAATGGTGTCGCGGGTCTGAATTCCCATGATACTTGAGCGTGCTGGCAGGTCCTTCATCCTCTTTAAAGCGTGCCCGCAGAGCATCCACCACACACTCCCATCGCAACAGAGTGTTGCGGTGATTTTTCCACCATCGAGCCGACGTTGACTGCAAGGCCACATCCAAGAGGGCCATCCGGCTTTCAGCTGGGACCCGATCTTCCACCTTGGCAATAAAAGTATTGACTGCCTGCATGTTTGACAATGTGGGATATCCGCGGATCTCAGTCCCTACCCACCGGACCTGAGCGATGGAGGCACATCTCCGCGTGGTGGTCTCATATCCCCCTTGCTGCCAGTATTCCCACGCGAGTTCGGATCCGAGCTCCGAGCTCTGTACACTCCTCCAACTGACAAAGCCAGTTGCGGTCGGGTTAATATAATCGTCCCGCTTCCCTGCAGTCATCCGATAGAGATGGTCCATTATCTGAGCATCCTCCCGATTGTCCACTGATTATGTATATTGCGGACCCTGATACGGGTCAAGAGGCTGGGTGACCCGTACCTCCCCATCCTCAAATATTATCAGCTCCTTCTTGAGGTCGATGATGGCGTAATTCTCAAAAGCCCAATCAATGCCGAGTAAAGCAGGATAGGGATCCTTGTCGCCCATGATATCAATAACCTCAAAATCGGTGTATGTCTTCACCCCCGCAACGTCGACCTCGACTCCCTCGAGCCGGCCAATTGGTAAAATGCAGTACTGGTTCGCCATCCTGAGTTGGATTGGCGAGTGGGCTAGCCGTGGCCTTCCAAGGGCCTCCCACGTCTTTCGTGGCAGTATATTGACTTCAGACCCCAAGTCCAACATGGTGTCGCTGATTTGGAACCCTGCGACCTACGTGTTAAGCCGAAATTCCTTGCCTGTTCGTTGCTTGTTCCGCTTGACACGTTGCACGTATTGAGGGACGTATTGAGGGCCAACAGGCACTGCGTTTCTAGGTTCCGTGCGCCCCTGCAGTGCTCCGTCCAATGCATGCTTGAGCTGCTGCCGCAGTGCAGCGTTATCAACAATCCTAAGGAATAGTTGGAGCCAATCTCCGACCACAGTATCTGTGACGTTCTGCGCACCAGAGTCCGGCAGCACGTGCCCCTCCAAACTTCCCTCGTTCCACAACTGGGCGAATGCCTCAACCGCCTCCTGGAAATACTTCTTCTGGGCCTCGGGCCTGATCAACTTCTTCGGGGATGCCGGCCGGACCACTCGGGCTGGCTCCTTCTCGTGGGCATCCTCTCCAGTCTTCTTTCCGCCCCTCGTTACTATCGCGACATTCTGCATGTCGGGGGTTGCGGCCCCTCGCAGTTCTGAGTTTATCAGATTCGCTCCCCTCTGCCGCACCTGTTCTTCCTACTTCTTGATGAGCTCCGGACAGTCTTCTGTAGCATGGGCGTTGATCCGGCACTGGGAACACCAGGGTCGTCGCGGAAGGGGACATTCTCAAGCCACATGACCCTCCTGGTCACAGTTGTAGCATTTTACCGGGCCGTGTCCGCCTGTTCAGCCTCCCCGCATGCCGCCACCTCTTCCCCTTGGAGCCTCGTTCACCCTGTACGAGGGACGATCCAATCGATCCGCAAGTGCGTCAAGCGCCCTGCACTGCTCAGTGTTGTGAGTCGTAGACACACAAAATTCACAGTATACATTATTTGGGACCGTGGAGTACTTATGTAATATCGGGCACATCCGAGGAGGATGCCCCAGCGTTCGGCAGATCTCGCAGTACTCTGTGGTGGAGGAACCCGGTTGCGGCGGGAACCCCGCGTAACTCTGTTGCGGCTGGTAGGCTCCCTGCGGGTTCATGGCCGCGCCACCCCCTGGTGGTGGACCCCCCTGGATTGCTGCTACCGAGGGTCCTGCTCCTGTGCCGCGCAACCAGGGACACTCGGTTGCGACGTGGCCCTCGACCAGGCAATGAGTACACCAAAAATTCGGTCGCGCTAGTCTCACCGGCTGAAGGTCCTTGAGCTTTTCGGTCAAGCTGGCAGTCTGGTGTTGCAACCCTATCAAAGAGGGGTCTTGCGGGGCCAGGCCCCCCCTGTATTCCTGGGGGTAGCCCGCCATAGTTTCAATCTTCATGGCCTACTCCAAAGCATCCTGCAGATTATCAATCTTCTGCTGAGTGAGAGGGGTTCGCGTCAAGGGGAGCAGAGCCTTGATGAACCAGTCCCTCTGGTGGTTAGGGTCGATCGGGTAACTAAGCTTCCCGATCGCGTCCTTGAATCGCCGCATCAACTCCCACGCAGTCTCACCTTCCTTCTGCTTAATTTCCCACAGCTCTGACAGGCCCTGCTGGTCTGTCTGGGGAAGCTTGAATTCGCGGACAAAATCCCGCTTCACGTCCGCAATTACAGGGTTAGGGTGCGCCTCGGACCACTTGATGAACCAACGCAGAGCTCTCTCTCTGAGCGTGGTTTGGAATTCTATTAACTTCCCTGCATCCGGCGTCTGTCGAGCCCTCCAGATGGCTTCACACAGATACCAGTGTTGTTCTACGTCGTCATTGCCCCGGACAGAGAACTCTGGATACCGGGTGAAAGATCCAGCCATGTGTGCTGGCGGAGAATTAACCAGGATAAAGCCTCCCGGTCCTGGTTGTGCAACGGTCCCACTAGGGAAAATACTACTACTAGTAACGCTGCTGTTACTGGGCATTACCGACGCTACTGAACTACTGTATGACTGACTCGATGCTTGTAACTGAATAAAAATATTTCTTAGAGGTTGATACAGTACCAGGGGAAGGTCGGGATCCTGGCCATGCAGACGGTGAGAAGTAGGGCTGCCTAGAGGGGTGGGTGCCGCCGGATCTTGGAACATCTACTTCATCACGCCGTGCCATTCGTCATCGGAACTCTCTTCGGGCTGCATCTTTCCGTGATCGTCGCTGGTCACAATCTCGCTTTCTCACGTCGCTGGGCTCCCATGCACCCACTGTACTTCCACCGCTGTCCCGTCTTCTTCACGGGTATCCAACCCCATAGTTCTTATCTTCGGAGGCGCCTCCTTCTGATTTTTCCTCTCGATCTCCCTTCTCTTCAAATCTCGCATTACCCTTCTTCACCACCTATCGGCGATCTGTGCCCGCCGATGCGCGCGTAACTCCCGCAACTTGCATGCGGCCTCAGCATCCATTCGCCGCTCCCCACTCTCACATTCTACACCGCATTGGTCCCCTCAACCCTTCCCCCAGTACGGGTGGTTTACGCTTCCATACTCGTTTTGTGGAATTCAATCAACCCTTCGTCCACCATCAGGGCTTTGATCCACAGTGAAATCTCCTTCAACAGCTTCCCCCTCAGCCCTGAGTGAAAAACGGCCTCGACCTTCGAAAAGGATTGGTAACACTCAGCAGCAAACTCCACAGCCAACGTGGTCCTTACCCAAAAATCCACCGCGCGGGTTAATTCAGTGTCTACCCGATGCAGTGCCACCAGATCTTCGTGCGCCCACCTGCGGTTTATCTTCCGCGAGCCGTCTTGGGGCACCGTCACTCTTAACCTCCGCAACCAATTATAAAGGTCCGTAGGGAACCTTCCCCAGAAAATTTCGTACGTATCACTAGCTGAGTCAGAGAAAAGAACAAGCTCCCTGATCGTCGCCTCCTTTTTCGAGTCGGCTCACTTCTTTGAGCGGGCGGGCGTCAGAATGATCATCCCCACCAAGCATTGTCTCTCCCTTCGAAAATCACAGAACCCCGTCTGCGTCTCGACCTGCGGGGTCTCGCGCAACGGAACGATTTGGCGTGGGTCTCGCAATAGGACAGGGCCGAGTTCAAGGAGTTGTGGCCAACGAGAGAGTCCGGTTCCCGATGAACACCTGCCCGGCATTTTCACCCGTTGCTACGGAGAGCGAGTGCGTCTCACCGAGCGTCTGTAACCCATGTATAAGGGTGAATCAATGATAAGGAAGTCTTTACGACAAAAAAGAAAGAAAGTGCATCCATGACATATACCAAATTACACATGCAAGATCACTTACTAAGTATTCAGACAGTCGCAACTTAAAATTTTAAATCAGAGTAAACACATTACAACACATGAACAACTTATTGAGACAACAATCCTCCCTTATATTATTCTTCTGGCCGAACACATGATTACATAGCTTTCTTCTCTGATAACTCACAAGTCTGATACAGATGGGTTCTAGAACAGAAAGGAAGAACATAGAAAGTAAGAAACCATAGGAATAACAAGCATGATTCTTCCGCAGCTGCTCTGCACGTCCTTCCTCAGGTCTCGATCCTCGCGACTTCTCTCATATCCATTCAATCTTCAACAACAACCTTTCTTTTCAGCCGGGTGATCGTTATTTATTCACCTGCTCCTTGCGACTAGCAGCTTCTCTGTGTCTTCACTTTGGCTTTTCCCAGCTTCTCTTCTGATGTATGCGTGTTCCACTTTCTGTTTTCTGCTGTATTTCTTTCATATGCACTTATCTCTATTCGATCTCCAGCTATCGAGTGTTTCCGCGCCACCTTGGTAGCTCCGCGACTTCTGGTAGTTGCGGCGCGGTCGCGGTTGCCATGTGTATTTATTCCGCAACTCAAAAAGAGTCAAAGTTCAAAATGTCTTGGCCGAGAGTTCAAAACTTAAACAAAAACAAGGGCCCCAACATGTGTTTTGTAGCGAAGGGAAGCCTTCATAGCTGAGTGCGGAGTGAACTTGGAAGAGTCTATAACTGTGCGCACAGTTCAAAAAGATGATTGTAATCAAATATCCATCATAATAAAGAAGCAGGTTTTGGTGATATTTTGTGTTTTTATGTGTTTTTTGTACCTATTTGCTTAATTTCAATTGTTTCGAAGTAGTTACATGTTATGAAAGTGCAGTATTAGTTTGTGATGTTATATGATGTGTTTTTTTATTAAAGTACATATGGTGAAGTAACTTGTAAAGTTGTAAGCATAAGAAAACATAAGAATACCACATCGAGTAGTCCCTCAAGGCTGCAGAAACCCGGTTCTGCAACCACCCATAGTCACTTCGGGTGAGACTGTGATCTTCTTGTAGGTCGTTGTCGAAAGGGCCAGTGATCAAGGGTTTTGTTGGTGCGCAGTATAGGTCGAACCTCGGTCAAGCCCAAATGAGCCAAAACTCAACTAGATAGGCTTTGAATACATCGTATCCATTCATGCAATCAAAGAAGAAATATGGTTATAGAGATTGTGTTCAAGTATGCGTTAGGTATAATGAGTTATGATGATAGATTGTGATATTAATAGTGCATTGAGAAGAATGTTACAAATTCATTAACAAAATATGTGAGCATTGAGAAGTTTTCTTGTTGCATACAAACAATGGGAATCATTTCCATGGATTTTTTATCATGTACTCTTGTGACCCCTTGTGTGAAAAGAAAAAAATAAGTGGGAGAATGTTTGGTATGTTTTTTATTTTTTGCATGACTATCTCCATGCATTGTATGTTGTTCAAGGTGTAGCAGTGGAATCACAAGGGGGAACACCCCTGAAAATAATATTTGGTTGGTTTTTTGCAGTAATTTTTGGTATTTTTTAACAGACGGTTTTCACTTATAGCATTTTTGTGATGCTTGGTGGTTTATCTCATGATTTTGTAGTTTTTGTTAAGGAATTAAGTTTACATTCTAATTTGAATTGGAAGTTTATGGATGTGAGAGGGAGAGACAGAGGGAGGGAGAGAGGGAGGGAGAGAGAGAGAGAGAGATGGAGAGAGAGATCTTTCTCAGTTTTCCGATTTGGGTTTGTGTTAATGTGTCTATGTTCCATTGCATATTTTTTGTATTATTAAGGATATATTTTCAGCAACTAACTATACAGGGTTAAAACCTAAATATGTGATATAGGAACTAACTTTACAATCTAAACTCAATTTCTTTATATAAGACTCAATTGACAACATACTCAATTTTTTCAACTACTAATATTTTACTCAACTACTTCCTTCATGTAATTATTTTTTATGTGTTTCAACTCCTTGATTATTCCAATTTACATGACACCACATCCTTCATGTAAATTTCAATATTTTTTACATAAATAACTCCAATATATCATTTAAATACTTTTGTTACATACACAAAATAAGAAATGGAAAAAACTTTTCATATGACCAAACTTTAACTTGAGTATAAACATTGTGATATTTTTTATTTTACTCGAGTTTACTCATTAATTCTTTGTGACATTTTTTTTCATACTCAAGCTTACACATATATATCTATTTTCAAGAAAATCAATGAAAGGCATGTATTTTTATAACAACATCTAATGATGGATGGCATATTTTAAGATAAATGTAGTGAGCTTGATGATCCATGTTGTCCAAGGAATTAAATGAAAGGTGGAAAATGAAATGAAACACACACATAGACACACACAAAAACACAACAAAGATTAATAATATAGTGAAAACCCAACTTCTGTTATAAATAAAAAAGTAGAATACTAAAGAAAACAAACTAGCTAAAACAATGGTAGTTATTTCTAAAGAGAAAAAGATAACTACTATACACAATTGCAAAACACTATTACAAAAATTTGAAAGAATGACCTTTTAACATAAAGAAGGAACCCTAAAGATCCAAAACCCTAATCCTAGAAGATGAAGCAACAAAATTTTTATGGGCCCCGAGGTGTTCAGTTGGTACATCAGTTACCTGAGGGTGAAATTTTTGCACACAATATCTTTTTGGGGTGCATAGTAGATTTATAGAAATGACTATCCAAGGATTACAACTTATAAATGAGACCAGTGAATTCCATGACAACCTATAGCCCCACAAATGGCCAAAATACATCATTTAGGGCCTCAAAATGATCACTGATATTTGGGACCTAAAAAGCCATAGAAAAAATACTAAGAAGATAAAGAACCATTGAGTTAGTGGAAGAGATAGGTGGCCATCGATATCCAACTAGATTGGCCCTCCTCCTTGAGGAAGGAGTGTTCTCCATTTTTTCAAATTACCCCATTGGATGGGGAAACTGTTGCTAAATTTGGATCTCGATGAGCCACTTACCTTCGTGAAGAAGTTGTCTTAATTTTACAACCTAATAGATTTGTATGCTCTGTTGGAAGGTATCCTTCATCTTGGTGTCCATGATTTGATCCACTATAGCCTATTCAATGAGATTAGGATTGAGTTCTATCGGATCCAATTGCTCAACTACCTCCAAGGTGTCTAAAAAGGGTTGAAATCATGGTTGAACCAACTCTACATTAAATATTAGGTGCAAACCAAGGAAAAGGGAAATACCCAATTCAAACTAACTTTCACCCACAAGCTTTGTGATTATGTAAGGCCCATATAGAATTTATTAAGCTTATTGTGGGGGCCTATGAGGTGCTGATTATGTAAATGAAAGAACACCTTATCACCTACCTGAAGCCTGTGTGGAACCTAACATTGGTAATGTTGTTGCTTGTACTTGGCATTAGCTTCGTCTAAAATATCATGAAATTGTTGTTGGAAGTGTTATATCCGTTCAACAAATTTGGTTGCTTTATCAACCTTATCCTGAGCATGGGATGACTCTTTTGGTGAATATACAATGTCGAAAGCTACATAAATTAGGGTCAATGGTTGGAACTCCAAGTAGACTTGAAAATGATTGTGGCAAGTAGATTTGTGGAGGGATTTGTTATAGCTATTGAATATCATTGGAATATTTTTGTCCCATGTATATGGATGCTTAAATTTGTACAAATGCAAGATATGGGCAATCATATTGTTAATCACTTCTATTTTTTCATCTATTTGGGGATGAAAAGAAGATGATTTGGTCAACCGGGTATCTATTAGATACCATGGGCTAGAGTAGAAGATATTGAGGAACCTACTATCACTATCTAAAATAATGGTCTGAGGTAGCCCAAAACAAAGCCAAACATGCTTAAAGAAGATCTTAGTAGTGGCTTCGGCTATGATACTCTAATTACATGGTGCAAAAATGGTCATGTTGTAGTTTTTAACCCTGCATAATTAATTATTACAAACACATCCTTAATCAAAACATAAAATATGAAATGGAAAACATACACATTAACATAGATATTTTATCCTAAAAACCTAAAATCAGGAAAACCAACAATATTTTTCAATATAAAATTTACGTCCAGTATTACAATACAATATATATCCCATCACATCCATGAATTTCCAATTAATTTACCCTAGATTACAATCTAACCGTAGTTCCTTAACTTAAACTACAACACCATGGGGAAAACCATCATGCACCACTAAACCACTATTAGCAAAAAATGCATGTGGGGCACTGCCACAAAACCCTTATGCATGGGGGTTATTTCCCCCCTAAAAACCCTTCGAACCTTGCGGGGGGGAGTTTTCTACCCTCTATGATCACCCCACTATGCCTAACACAATGTACAATGTATGTGGCTATTATTAATTTTAATAAAAAAAGTTATTTTTTTATTAAAATTAATTAATAAATTATGAAATTAATAAGTGATATTATATAAATAATTTTTTTTTAAAATATTAATATTAATAATAGGTGATATTATATACTATTATAATTATTATAAATTATTAAAATTAATTTATTAAAAAAAATAAAAAAAATAGATTAAATAAATTAATAAAATTTGTTCTTGTCGGCTCTTCTCATAATATTTCACTATTTAAACCTTGACCTGTGCGACCTTCTTTCATTCTTCATTCACTTCTTTTCCTGAAGATGGATCCCCATTGGGATTCGAAACGTTGACCATTGTTTTATGATACTGTTGATAATCCAGATTCTGCAATTAACGACAACCACAAAAGTTTGAAAACCATAGACATAACACATACCCAACATTCTCTAACTTATTGTTAAATTATTTGCCCACAGGTGATCACAAAAATACATGATCATAAATCTCCGGCAATAATGCCCATTGTTTCTCTACGCTAAGAGGAATTATTAGTGCTCACAGATTTTGTTAATGGATCTACAACATTCTTCAAAGTGTCCACTTTTTCCAACAACACCTTTTTGTCTTCAATCATATCTTTCATAAAGTGATATTGAAAATTGATATGTTTTTTCTTCAAATGATAAGCAGGCTTATTTTCCAGGAAGATTTCACTTTTACTATCACAATATGTCCTTACAACTTGTTGTACGAACCCAATACCTTAACACAATTTGGGTAACTATATTTCTTCCTTGATTCAATAATTGGTTGTCATGTATTCAACTTATATAGTTGAGAGTGCCACTACAGATTGTCTTTTTCTCATCTGATGAATTGTCTTCCAAATATTAAACACATACCCACTTGTATATCTTCTATGATCCATATCTCCGGCCCATTCTACCTCAACAAATCCTTGTATGTCCAACACTCTATCTAATCATGGTATTTCCCAGTAGAAAAATCCATATCCATTAGTGCAACAAAAATATGTGAAAACCCTCTTAATTATTGTCCAATGCTTCCTCCCTAGATTTGACATATACCTGCTCAATAATCCATTGCATGTGCAATGTCTAGTCTAGTACAAACCACTTATACATCAAGCTTCCAAATACACTAGCATATGGAACATGGGACATGTATTCTTCCTCTTCCTATGATCCAGATGGATATTGGTGGCCACCCGCATATTCCACCTAGACCTCTAGTCGATTTCATCAGTTTCCTTGTTTATAGTAGCATTTATTATTTTTAGCATTTTTTCAGGTCTTGAACTTCCATAGTAGTTTTGACCCCCTAAACAACATTTTTTTGAGGTCTGTAGTAGGCTCTCAATTTTCAGAAGGGGCCTACGGTAAATATTGTATTACTCGAAGAGATATTTCCAACGAGTTATTGTGTGCGCCAAAGAGATATAATAAGACCAAGTTATGACCCCAAGAATTTTATTGCCCAACTAATCCCAACATGGCCCACAAAATCTTGGCATTCCATCTTCTGGGGTTAGGGTTTTCCATTGTTTTTCAATAATAAAAATTCCCTTAAGCCTCTTTGTAACACAATTCAGAGGCATGTAGTTGCCACATCTCTCCTCAGATATATTCTGCCATTGCCCGAGTTAGTTTATTTCCATTATGTATGTAAGCATATTTAAATTATTTAATATTAATGAAATGAAGTGTTGTTCCTACTACATATCTATTATTATGGTTATATGTGTATTTTGTTGCATTCATGTTTAATTTTGGATTAGTGGTATAAGAGAGGTCTGCTCTTTCTCTGTTTTTCTTTGCATGTCCCCAACGAGGTCAGGGTATAAAGATTTAGCACTCGAACTGGTTTAACCTTTGCAATACTAGCCTTACAAACCCCGACAGTCACCCATGGCAGAAGAAAAGAAAGATGAGGGAGCAGGAAATCCTTCTAAAATGTTGCTCAAATAATCCCTCAAGTGATAGAGGAACATGATGATGGATAACTTTACCCAGATCCTTCGACGGCTACCCACAGACAACGAATATTCTTCCAGTAGCCACTCTAGAAGCACCACTCCCTTTAAGGTACAAGTTAACTTTGAAATCCCCATATTTGAAGGTTAGATAGATGTATATGTCATAAATAAATGGTTAAATCTGCTAGAAGGATCTTTTCAGTCCATGATTTTTCCAACCAGGAAAATATTACTTTTCACTTCTCAAAGTCGCCCCCCACGTTAAGGACTAGTGGGAAACCTACTATGAGAAGAGGGGAAAGAATGAACCCTCACTATTTTCAGTCGCACTCACCTGGAATTATTTCTGGGATGGCTTCAAAGAGAAATATTACCCTTCGGGAGATATGAGGAAAAATACATAAAGTGGACCATGCTACGATAGGGAAGGGACCAAGACGTGCCATAGTTCACAAATATTTTTCATAACCTTCACACGAAGTTAGGTATCAAGTATTTTGAGTGACATTTGGTACTCAAGTATCGCGGTTGTATACACAAGTACATCCAGGACAAGATGGAGTTCTTGTACATCTCCTCTCTCGGCGCTTCCTATCGGTACGTTGTCAAGATCGAGCATAAATTTAAACAGAAGAGACTTTAGATATGTGAATCCAAAGCCAGGGAAATGTTTCCCCAAACCATAGATCAAAGGAAAAATCCAAGGTGGGGTGACCTAGGACAACCCGTTGAATCCACAAGCCAAGAAAAACACCCTGAAGACAAAGAAGAACACGGATAAATGGTGTGAGTTACATAAGAGCCCCACTTAAAACACAAGTGAGTGTCAGGCCAGGAAGTTATTAGTGGCCGAGTAGAAGGCTTCAGAATCATATGCGTTCTGACTCTGAGTCAGAACCTAACAAGGGGAATGCTAAAGGCAATCATATTATTGATGCGGAGCCCAGTGCCACCATTACCACTACCAAGACCCAGAAGGATGATCCCAAATATCTAGAGGAGGGGGAGTGCCTCTTCCACTCATAAATGTGTGTGAAGGGTTATCCATTTTAGTTCATTGTCTACAGCAGGAGCCAAAAGAACCTCATTTCAGCAGAAGTCATGAAGCGATTAGGCCTACCAGCCATAGCACACCCACAATTTTACACCATCAGGTAGCTTCACCAAGGATGAGATATCCATGTCAACAGCAGTGTCGCCTTCTCTACAACATCAATCCCTTCATAGATGAGGTGTTGTGTAATGTTCCTCCTCTTGAATTTTGTGATGTATTCTTAGGCTAATGATACTTGTGGTAAAGACATGTTTTCTATGAGTTTAGGCATTGCACTGCTATTATTATTTTAGGAAATAAGTTGTACAAGATACTAGAGGTAGCACTGCCTACCACCATATCTTTGATCACTGGGGAGTAATGTAGTAAGATCATTTCCTAGACTGGGAATTTTTTTTCCTTATGATTCACCCTCAGGGAAAGAAGAATATTTTGGCCACAGCCCCTAGACAGGGCTCCTCCACACAACAAAAACAAATGGTCAAGGTTGTGGAGGAGTACAGGGACATCTTCACCTCAGCCATAGGGGTACCTCTACACTATCAGGTCAAACACTCCATCAATTTGATCAAGTGTGTCACTACCCAATGGACCGATTTATCGACACTCTTTTTTGAAGAATGATGAAATCAAGAGGTAGATTCAAGAGTTGTTGTAGAAATGGCACATCAAGCCAAGTTCATCACCCTATGGGAGCCCAATCATGTTGGTATATAATAAGAATGGGACCTAGAGAATTTGTATCGACTATCGGGCGCTAAACAAGGTCACTTTCTAGAATATTTATCCAATCCCATGGATTGGTGACCTTTTGGGCCAGCTCAAGGGGGAAAAATATTTCAGCAATATTGACTTGAAGTATGGTTATCACTAGGTACCAATCGAACACTCTAATTTGTGGAAGACTTCCTTAAAATCCAAGGAGGACATTTTTGAATGGTTGGTCATGCCTTTCTGGTTGAAATATTCCCTCGCAACCTTCATGAGGTTGATGAATGACATCTTGCTACCCTTCACCAAATCATTCGTGGGGGTGTATTTGGATGACATCTAGATCTTCGTCTAGATTTGGGAAGAACACCTCCACCATATTCAACAGGTCCTCCAAACCCTGCAACAACACAGTTTGTGTGCCAATTTGGAGAAATGAAATTTTGGTATGACCTAGGTTCAATATCTGGGGCACATCATTCATGAGTGGGGTGTGCATGTGGACCCAACCAAGATACAATTCATTCAATATTGGCTAGCCCCAACCACTCTAATGAAGCTCCTACCATAGGTTCGTGTTGGGGTTCTCTCATATCACTTGGCCTTTAATTCAAGTCACCAAGGGCGGAGCAAAAGAAAAGTTATTTTGTTTTGAACCCCAATAGAAGGAATTTTACAAGTTTAAGCATCACGCCTACTCTGCACTAGTCTCACATTACCATACTTACAACAACCATTTTATATTGAGACATATGCATTTGACTATGCTATTGGTGCAGTTCTTACTTTGTAGGGGCATCCAGTGGCATATCATAGTGAGACACTTTCAGGAACAATTTTAAAGTATCCCACCTATGAAAAAGCGATGTATTCCATTGTGTAGGCATGTCAGCAATGGAAGAATTACATTCTTGGGAAGGAAGTGGTCATCAACACAAACTACCGACCCCTACAGTTCATACAAACACAAGGGAAATCGCAAAAAAACTCACACCAGCAGAGTTAAAATAAAAACGCATGGAATAGACCACAATTAATTCGATCATGGACACGCAGATAAATAACACTTGCCAACAGAGGATCCAGCTATATTGAGTTGTCAGATCAAGCCAACTCCTCCTCCATGGAAAATGGTTCACTAGGGACCCAGTTCAACGGCCGCACCTCATGGAGGCTCTACACACAATGGGGACCATTTCTTCCTAAGGAGGGAGGACTGATCCAGGTGTATATTGTTGGTTGCCCACCCATTCCACCTAGACCTCCATTTGGTTTCATCATTTTCCTTGTTTATAGAAAATTTTTACTATTTTTAGTTGAATTTCAGGTCCTGAACTTCCGGAGCAATTTTGACCCTCTAAACGGTGTTTTTTTAGGTCTGCAACACATCCATATCCATAGGTAGGGGCTTGCGGAAAATCCTACAGTACTATGATAAATATTTCCAATGATGTATAGTACGCGCCAAATGGAGATAATATGAACAAGTTACGACCCCTGGAAGTTGGTTGCCCAACTAACCCCAATGGGGCACACAAACTCTTGTTGTTCCATCTCTTGTGGTTAGGGTTTTGGTTTTTTATGGTTTTCCCTTGTTTTTCAATAATAAATAGTCCCTTGATCTTCATTGTAACATGGTTCAAGGGCATGTAGCCCCCACATCTCTCCTAATAGATATGTTACCATCACCCGAGCTAGTTTATGTCCATTTTGTATGTAAGCATATTTCAGTTCTTTAATATTAATTAAATGAAGTGTTATTTTTGTTGCATATTTGTATTTATGGTTATATATGTATTATGTTTCATTCCTATTTATGTTCGGATCATCCTATGTATTGGGACACTAGTTGCATATAACCTTATTGCAATATGCCCCACCAATTCACCCAGTCATGTGGCCATTTATTAGTCCATTCCCTCTTATGTTGTTGGAAGAACACGAGTGGGACTACTTGAAAATCGACTCCAAACACCAAAACTCCAGATGCTAGAGTTGGTGATGGGACTTGCATTCATATTTATTTTATCCTCCTATACTACGAGCGTATGGGTGACGCTTCCAGACATTTGAACATAGGTGGTACTACTTGCAAATCAATTAAAAACATCAAAACTCCAAATTCCAGAGTTGGTGATGGGACATGCTTTCATATTTCTTGTGTCCTCCTACACTACGGGCGTATGGGTGACACCTCCAAAGATTTGAACATGGGTGGGACTACTTGCAAATTGATTCCAAACACAAAAATTCCAAAGTTCGGAATTTGTGATGGGACTTGCATTCATTTTTCTTGTATCCTCCTACAGTATGGGAGTATGGGTGAAACCTCCAGAGATTTGAAGAATGAGATCAATTTTAAATTTATTTATTTTTCTTCCAAATATTACATGAAAATATATGAGTCCCATACTAGGGTTTTATTCATCTTAAATGGAAGTGAAACTTCATCCTTACTGATGTGTGTCTATATATATATAACTACCTTGTATTTTCGAACTGGAATTCCCCAACGTGACCAACTAAATTTGACGATCACCAATGGGCGAGCAGATCGACAGTCAGTAAATGGTTTTTGATGGGTTGATGGGCTCAACCATTAATCGACAGGAACCTCATCGCAATCATAGTTCCAGTTGAGGGTTCCAAGGCCCTCATCCGACAGTCCACAATTCTACCACCCATCCGAAAACCAATAATAATTGCACCCCCCCCCCCCCACTCCCTGTTAACATCACAAAGGGAAGGAGTTTAACAAGTTAGCTTCTTCATCTAATCCCTAAAGAGAGATAAATAGCTTGTGTGGGGATACCCTCCCAACTGATGTCACAAGGGGGGCACTTCTGTCGTGATCCTGACCATCCATATTATGCATGGGAGGTACCTTCCCCACTGATGTCACCCCAAGGAGGGTTCACATATTGTCTATCTCCAACGATGATTCTCCATTTTCTAGTCAATGCAGTGGCTCCACTCAACTCCCAATTCCACTATAGCCATATTGATAAATAGTCCCTGATGATCCTTCTCCAGATCGATGGATTGTGAAAGGTCAATATGTATTGATGTTAAAAAAGGGTAAAGGTAGCACAAAATAATTTATCAAAACCATCCATCCCCATATCGACGATAGGGATCAATTGTGACACCCCTCCATCATGTTACCCAAAACCACTACAAGGAGCATCGCAAGGAAATATATGATTTCCCAAAACCACTTATGAGTTTGCTGACCTATGCTTATGGCATGATGGGGCCCATCCTTCAGGCCTATTTCCTGGTATTGTCATGCCACATCATCCCAACGCTTCTCCTCCATTTTTTGTTGAATTTTGCAACAAGAAACAGTGAAACTGGCATCCGGAAACAACATCCTTGATCCTAGTGAAATTAAGCACCTACACTAGGTGGGGCCCACACAGGCTATTTTTAGGTGGAAGTCTATTTCTAGATGCATGAGAAAATTCAATTTATAGATGATGTCTATATATAGATGTATGAGAAAAATCTAATTATAGCTGATTTCTATTTATAGATGTATGTGTGAGATCTATTTACAGATCGAATGTGTGTGTGTGTGTGTGTGTGTGTATATATATGCATGTTGGCTATTATTATCCCTTAATATTAGTTGGACAATAAACTGTAATCTATGCTCAATTTGGACTTGAAAATAGTTAACTGAAGTGAAAAATCAGTTAGCTAAGTGAATTTCGAATTAAGTGGTTGGTTGGTGGGACATGCACGTTGACTTGAGTTATAATAGAGTGATTCTAGTTGTAACAGAGTTGGAAGTGCAGTGGTGCATTAGTTAATGCAAGTTGTAAATCAGTTTAACTCAGTTAAGTGAGTTAAAGTCAGTTGTGCTAGTTGTAACTGCAGATACACTAGTGATAGATCAGTAAATTAAATATTAAATTAATTCACATGGATTGATCTCACATGCAACTGAATATTTACTACTGTTAACTACATGCATGTCAGATCTAGTGGAGACACAGTTGCGACGTAGGTGAAAGGGACAGTTTGACTATCAGTTGTGACATTAGTGGGTGCACTCATGCAACCACACACACATTGGATGTGCCTATGAGTCTTGCACAGTCAAGGAAGTCTAGAATGATTCATTCAGAGGTTCTTTACCATCAGGGATTGCGCAGTGGAGGTAGGCTGTCTGGAGGCAGTA
Organism: Pinus albicaulis; assembly: GCA_034641835.2. NCBI lineage: Eukaryota > Viridiplantae > Streptophyta > Pinopsida > Pinales > Pinaceae > Pinus > Pinus albicaulis. Next base: position 1,441,517,962 of record CM076581.1, read on the forward strand.
AATTGTGCAAGGGATTTGCCAATTTTTGTATGAAAGTGTGAAACGATTGTATATTGTACTGAGAGCTCTTGGATTAGATTTTTGTATGAGATTTTTTCATGATCCATGATATATACATAATATATGATAGTGGGGTTTTTAGCTTTATGCTTTCCTAGTAAAAACGTTTGTGCTATGTGTGAATTGCCTTTCTTCATGTGTTTGCAATTGGCGATCGTGTTTTGAATTTCTGCAAGAAATTTTGTAGAAGAGATTATGTATCTAATAGTGGCATATAATTGGTAGATCAGGAGAATCCAAGAAATACATAATCATATTAAAATTTCTACATGGTATCAGAGCACAGAAGATTTCAATTTTGAAGCAGGAGTTGAGTTTGTTGGTGGAAACAATTCGAATTTGCCGCAAGAATTTCTTGGTGCGACAATTGAGTAATATTCGAAATGGCTTTCAATGGCTTGCGGCTAGAGTATGCACTTGAGGGCATCTCGAAATACATTTCTTGGAAGGACAGGATGGAGGAGGTGCTCAAAGATAATGGCTTGAAGGAATTCATCAATAGAGATGTTCCTAAGCCTACTTCGACAAATGCTGCAGTACTTGATGCATGGAAAAAGAAAGTAGCAGGGGCGAGAAGGATTCTGTTGGAAGGTGTACAAGACCACATTGTCTCAAGCGTTCATAGAAAATCCACTCTATATGCTATATGGAAGGCTTTGACGGATCTTTTCCAAAGCAGCAGCGACCATAGGAAATTGGTGTTGAAAGATAAACTCAGGAAGATCAAGATGGAAAAGAACGACACTATTCCGGTATTCTTAACAAAGTTTTTCCAATGTAGGGATGAGCTTGGGAGTGTAGGAGTAAGTATTGATGATGATGATTTGGTGAGTTTGGCTCTCTTGGGACTTCCTAAGAGTTGGCACAGTTATGAAGACTCTGTCAATGAACGGGAAAACTTGTCGGATTAGAAACGATAGTGGTCGGATCTAGTGCAGGAGGAGTTCAGGCGGAACACCAGAGATGGCTCTTCATCAAATATTGATGATGAAGAGGATTGTGCTTTGGATTCCAAGGCGAAGAAGGGGAAGGGGAACAAATTTCCATTCTAAGTCTAAGGTCAGTGAAGATGGCAAGGAGCACAATATGTCCAAGGTGAAGTGTTTTCACTATCACGAGTATGGACATATTGCCACAAATTTTCCACAAAAAAAGAAGAAAAATATGATCGTTGGAGCTGCAACTAGTCAAGCTCTTGCCTCACAATTTGAGCTTGACTTCTCATTGATCGCATGCATGGTGTCAAGTGCAATTGGATCGGGGTGGTACTTGGATAGTGGTGCTTCCGTTCACATGACGGGAGATAAGAAAATTTTCAGTGACTTGGAGGAGAGAGATCTCCAGATGCATATTGAGTTGGGAGAATATGGACAATACAGTGCGACCAACATTGATACCATTACCTTTCAGAGGGCGTCAGGTAAACTCTTTCATTTAAAATCTGTTATGCATGTTCCAAGTTTGAAGAAAAATTTAGTCTCAGAAGCAATGTTAGAGGATAGAGGCTATGCTGTTTTCTATAGTGAAGGAAAAGTTTTCCTGTGATACAAAGCAACAAGGCAAGCCAAGAAGGTTGGGATTCAAGTTAAGAATATCTATAGAATTGATGCAGATGGGATTTATACAGAGCTTCCTATTGTTGGGAAGTGTGAGAAAGCCATGAAATTAACCCTTGAGAGGGAGCTGGATTTTCATGCAGGTAATAGTGAACCTCGGGATGTGGAGCAGCCACAAGATGAGGATCATGGAGTGGGAGCAACCTCTCATGCAGAGAAATTTCAAGCCAGATGGGCAGAGGGAGTGCATACAGCTATACCACCAAGTGAGAGGTGGGGCGACATGCATGAATAATCCAAAGAAGAAATTTATGGGCAGGATTTTTTGAGATGGTGTGGATCTCATGAATTGGACCTGGCTATGAGGAGCCCACAGTACAACAGTAGTAGGATCAGTTGGATTGATGCAGTCAGATGTCGGGAGGACATGAAATCAAGGTGACAGTGTCAGATACTGGAGCGTGAATCAAATTTGACAGCAAGTGCAGAGTGCATGGATGCAGAGGTCAACAGCACAATGGATCCAGAAGACATGTGCAGTTGGTACTAGCAGAAGTCAAAAGACTTTTATGACAGATGCATTATACTGATTCAGTTTTTTGGAGGCTATTCAGTTTCAGAAGTGTTGCATGAAAGAGTTGCGTGTGCGAGAAACACTAGAGAAGTGTTGCATGCAAAGGTTGCAGGGCGCATGAAAATACATTCATTTCTTTTTGAGAGGGAGTGTTGAAGTTTGCAACAAGAAACAGTGAAATTGGCATCCGGAAACAACATCCTTGATCCTAGTGAAAATTAAGCACCTATACTAGGTGGGGCCCACACAGGCTATTTTTAGGTGGAATTCTATTTTTAGATGCATGAGAATATTCTATTTATAGATGATGTCTATTTACAGATGTATGAGCAAAGTCTAATTATAGATGATTTCTATTTATATATGTATGTGTAAGATTTATTTATAGATCACATTTCTATTTATAGATGCATGTCGGCTATTATTATCCCTTAATATTAGTTGGAAAATAAATTGTAATATGTTCTCAATGTGGACTTGAAAATAGTTAACTGAAGTGGAAAATCAGTTAGCTAAGTAAATTTTGAGTTAATTGGTTGGTTGGTTGGACATGCAGGTTGACTTGAGTTATAACAGAGTGATTCTAGTTGTAACAGAGTTGGAAATGCAGCGGTGCATTAGTTAATGCAAGTTGTAAATCAGTTTAACTCAGTTAAGTGAGTTAAAGTTAGTTGTGCTAGTTGTAACTGCAGATACACTAGTGAGAGATCAGTGAATTAAATATTGAATTAATTCACATGGAGTGATCTCACATGCAACTGAAGATTTACTATTGTTAACTACATGCATGTTAGATCTAGTGGAGACCCAGTTGAGATGTAGGTGAGAGGGAAAATTTGACTATCAGTTGTGACATTAGTGGGTGAGCTCATGAAAACATGCACACATTGGATGTGCCTATGAGTATTGCGCAGTCAAGGTAGGCTAGAATGATTCATTCAGAGGTTCTTGACCATCAGGGATTGTGCAGTGGAGGCAGGTTGTCTGGAGGTAGTAAATTGTGCAAGGGATTTGCCAATTTTTGTATGATAGTGTGAGACAATTGTATATTGTACTAAGAGCTCTTGGATTAGAGTTTTGTATGATATTTTTTCATGATTCATGATATATACATAATATATGATAGTGGGGTTTTTAGCTTTATTTTTTCTCGGTAAAAACATCTGTGTTATGTGTGAATGATCTTTCTTCATGTGTTTATAATTGGCGATCATGTTTTAAATTTCCGCAAGAATTTTTGTATAAGTGATTTTTTATTTAACAATGGCATATAATTTTTAGATCAGGAGAATCTATGCAATACATAATTATATTAAAATTTCTACATTTTTTCCATTACACCCCCTAGGTAGGATCTCCGGGACACGTCATCCCAGTCCCCACCATCTCGGTGACTCCTCTTGGCTGCTCCCTTTTAACCATCCAGGATGGGACCTCCAGGACATCTCATCCCAGTCCCTTATATCTTCATGACTCCTCTATTACTCCTATTTTCACCTCTGAGATGGGACCTCTAGGACAGGTCATCCCAGTCCTTGAAAGATATTCCCACACGGGATTTTGCAAATTACAATCGACATGTATGGTTCCTCTTCCACCGGTTATGGGAGTTATGCTGAATTTTCCATGACACAATGTTCTAGAAACACTACAATATACATGCATAAATGTGATCACGAATGGAGTAAAATTATTGCAGAAGTATTGGTTTGGAATAAATACACTTCAACAATACATACACTTATTCTCATTCATTGAATGTGTGGTTGTATACTCTCAGTTCCAACGACACTAATATAAATGTGTGTCTCCCTTCATACAAGGCATTGGAGAAAAATCGCAGTCATAGGAACTAGTTAACAAAATATCACTTATTCAATTTACAACTGTAAACCATGCATTTTTCAGGAAATCAATGGAAATTTAACTTAACATTTTGAAGATATACGCATACATTCACTAGTAAAAATTACATGTACAGAGACTTATCTTGGAATGAAAATTGGAGTCTGGTAAACTGAGTCTAGGACACGGACTCTCCAGCCAACCATAGACAACTATATCCAATCCTCACTTACAGCTCTCACCCTTGATCATAATTCCAAATATTGAGAGGCTTTTCTCACAGGATTAAAAACACCAACTGGCAACTGAAATAGGGACTTCAGAGGTCCTCCTTCCTCCACCAACCATCCACTCAAGAGTTAACCAAAGTATAAGGAATTCAGATCCCAACTGCCTTCACCCTCAAATTTTTCAATGGTATCGAACCAATACACACAGGGAATCCAAAGGCTTGTTGATTCCACCCAAGAAGGAAAAGGGAGTCTAGAGAACAAGTCTTCACCCTTCAAACAACAATACAGTGGTTCCAACCACCTTGGGGAATCCGGAATCCACCATAAACAAAAACAACAAGGGAGGTTTCAAATATCCTCCTTTTAGGAATCCAAGAAACAACCCCCCACCCCAGCCATCAAGGGACTCCAAAGAGAAACCATCTCCACCCTCTATCTATATAGGGAATCGAGAGGCCACTGTTCCTCACCTAGGATCGATCATCTTCCTGTCAACATTTTCCATTGAAAACTGATATCATTTTTATTCCTTATTTCCCTTCCAATCTCCATAATTATCCATACTCTTCTTCTCCTTCTCTCTTTTTGAATAAATAATGGAAATCCCCACTCCTTTCCTCCACCTTCTCTTTTCTCTCATGAACGGTGATTTTCTTCCACTGTCCTTGTTTCTAGCACAATCAAATATTCCTAATTTTCCATCCTCTTTGACTGTTAAAATTTTCCTAAGGAATTATAGCCTTTGTCCTTATTTTTAGTTTAATTTAATTCAAGAACCAGGCCATTTAATGCTCAAAAACCAGCCTTTAATGACTATCAAGAAAAGTTCATATTTCCTGCAGCAAGGAAACCTTGAACATCCCAAGCAAGTAACCTTCTCATATTTGTTGTATATGTCCCTTAACTCAACCCATTTAAATTTTATTTTATTTTTTAAGTTCAGTTACATGATGTAATTACATGTTCAAATCAAGCCAACTTCTAGTTGGGTTGTTACATACCCCTCCCCCTTAGGGGAACATTGTTTTTAGTGTTCTCTTTCCATATACACAAATAAACATGCCAAATAAAAAAATAGAAGCATATTGTCTTTGGAGCTTTATATTCACATCTCTTTACAATATTTACAATTATATACACATTTTCTTCAACTAGAAATCAAAATGGATAAGCAATCTTCATGGCATCATCCATTTCCCAAGTGACTTCCTCGGGCCTAAAGTGCTTCCACTTCACTTTGACTTTCTCTATGGATCGATTATGGGGCATGAGACTCCTCTAGTCCAGAATGCATAATGGATATGGCTGGAAATATCCCTTTGGTTCCACCTGTAGCACATATCAATCAATAACATGATTAGAATCCTGCACATATCTTTTAAGCAAAGAAACATGCAAAACATCATGGACTTTAATTGAAGGAGGTAAGTCTAGCCTATAGGCCATTGGTCCAATCCTTTCAAGGATATCAAAAGGCCCACAATATCGTGGTGCCAACTTGGCACATGACCCAATCTTCAAGGAACTCTTCTTGGGTTTGATTCTCAAGTAAACATATTCCCCAACTTGGAACTCATTATGCACCCTATGTTGATATGCATATCTGTTATGCCTATCATGTGCCACCTTAAAATTTTGCTTGATGATCTAAATTTTTTGTTCCTTTTCCTTGAACATGTCAATCCAAGTATGGACCATTTTCACTGGATCACTCCAATTGATGGGAGTATTACAAATCCTCCCATACAATGCCTCAAATGGGCTCATCTTTATAGATTCTTGGTATCCATTGTTGCAATCAAACTATACAAGTGGAAGATACTCCTCCCAATTCTTTGGTTGATGCATCGCATACATCCTCAACATGTCTTCGAGGATTCTATTTTTCCTTTATATATTCCCACCCGTTTGTGGATGATGTGTTGTACTAAATTCCAAATTTTCCCCCAAACTTGCAAACAATTCCTTCCAAAATCTTGAAGTGAACTTAGCATCTTTGTCTAAAATAATATTCCTGGGAATTCCATGCATTCTCACAATCTCCTTTATGAATATTTGTGCCACCTCACTAGCTGATTTGGTGGACTTGACTACTGCAAAATGAGCTACCTTGCTCAATCTATCAACAACCACCATACGTGCATCATGTTTCTTGTATTTTATAGGAAAACATATGATGAAATTCATGGAGTTCAAAACACATTTCCATTCTCGAATAGAAATGGGTTTTAATAATCATGTTGGATGCTTGCATTCAACCTTCACTTCCTGACATTCTATGCATTTAGCCACAAAACAATTCACGTCTTTCCTCAAATTTGGCCAATAGTATAACTTTTTAATGTTTGTGAGAGTTTTTTGGTACCCTAGGTGGCCTGAATATGGCTTGAAATGGAACTCTCCCATCATGAGCATATTTAGTTCATCATTATTTGGCATATAAATTTTGTTTCCTTAACCTAATTAGGTTGTCATCAGTGAGGTGATATTCCTCATTCCCACCATCTTGGAGAAACTTGTCTCTCATTTTTTGATATTTTTCATCATGTTATTCTACATTCTTAACCCTTCCTACCAGGTCCATTTTGTAAGATCTATGGCTACCAAGTGATTTACTTGAAGTATCCTACTAAGTGTGTCAACAACACTATTCTCTTTTCCTTTGATGTACTTGATCTCAAATTCAAACTCACTAAGTATGGCCAACCATCTATCCTATCTTGTGTTTAACTTGGGTTTCTCAAAACATACTTAATACCACTATGGTTTTTCATAAGTGTAAATTTCTAGTCAATGAGGTAATGCCTCCACATATCAATGCATGAATCATGGAATCCAACTCTAGGTCATGAGTCATTTAATTTACCTCATGCTCAGTCAATTTCCTTTACTCTTAACATTATATGTGTTCTTCTTATATCAAGACTCCGTAGATCCCTTCCTTGTAGGCATATGTGCAAACAACCAAAGCTTGTCTGTATTTACAATCCTTAATACTTGTGCATTCATGAACAATTGTTTCAATTTCTCAAATCTTGTTGCCCACTCAATTTTCCATTAAAATTTATTTCCTTTCCTTTTCAACGAGATGATATGATGGCCAATCTTGAAGAATTTTTTGATAAGCATACTATAATAAATTTCCAATCCCATGAATGATTTGATCTCACTCACATTATTTGATGTTGGCTAGTCCATTATGGCCTTGATATTATCTGAATCAACTGATATCTCTTCCTTGGAGAAAATATGCCCCAAACAGTGTATCTGTGATTGGAAGAAATCACACTTGTTGAGATTTTCATTGAGCTTGTGTTCCCTTACCAACTGTAGTACTACATCCAAATTATTTTCATGCTCTTCCTCAATCTTTGGGTACACTAATATGTCATCAACAAATACAATGAAAAACTTGTCCAAATAAGGATGTAACATACTTTTCATTAAACATATTAAAGTGGTAAGGGAATTTTTAAGCCTTAAGGGTACCACTGCAAACTCGTAGTGTCCATGTATTTTCCGGAAGGAATCCTTTTGAATGTTCTCCTCCTTGATCCTTACATGGTGATATCATAAACTCAATTCAACTATGGAGAAGGATTTTTCTCCCTTTAACTGATCAAATAGATCATCAATTTGTGGAAATGGATACCTATTCTTTATGTTCACCTTGTTTGATTACATGTAATCAATACATAATCTAAGATTCCTATCCTTCTTATTTACAAACAATACAGGTGCTCACCATGGAGACACACTTGGCGTTATGTAGCCCTTGTCTAGAATCTCCTTTAGCTAAAATTTTAGCTCAACCAACTTGGGGTACTCATCCTATATGGTGCCTTGGATGTTGGTGTTGCTCCAAGTACCAACTCAATAGATAAATTTATCTCTTTGTGAGGAGGTAATCTAAGAACCTCCGCTGGAAACACATATGCATACTATTGTAGGATCAGATATATTTTTCAGAAATTCACTTTCCTTACTCTTGGTGTCACTGCTATCCTTCTCATCACCAAAGACTTGCATTGTAAACAACATGCATCCCTTTTTGTTGTTTCACTTGGCTTGCATAGTGGTGATTATCATCAATAAAGTATGTTTTTCCTTGCTCTACAAAACTCTTCCTCCTTGCTCATTTAACCATTCAATTTCCTTTTCAAAACAATCCACTTTGGTCTTGTGCAAATACAACCAATACATGACCACTAATATGTTGTATGCACACCATGGAAATAAATTCAAATGTGTTATTATGTGCATTCCACTGAGCTCAAATGCACGTGATCTCATCCAATGATTAATATTTCCTTTTATTTTAGTTTCCAATTGAACCAACCATGGTTCTTCATGCAATTCCTTATCCAAATTTTATTTCTCAACAATATTTGGGTTGAAAAATTTATAGCTAGAACCAGGATCAATTAGAATAGAAACTATTTGATTAAATAACTTACCCTCCATCTCAATGATATATTTCTAGTAGTCTTCCTAACAATTTTCTATGGCTGCCTAAATCTTGGGCAACCTCTGAGCTACATCACCCACTGTGCGAGCCTCCTGGATGTTGTAATTATTTGGTCTAGCATTTATCTAGTGTGGACGATCTCTTTTATTGTGATTTTCACCACACGTCTAACATTTAGTTGCTTTGTGTCGTTAAGCTTGTGTTGCCCTGATGTTAGCTATTGCATATTTCCCTTAGCAACAATGTTAGCTTGATCCAGGTGGATATTGGTGGCCACCTGCCTATTCCACTTGGGCCCCCACCATTGTCTCTTTCAGTTTTTCAGTTTCGGCATAACTTACTATTTTTAGCAGTTTTTCGGGTCCTGAACTTCCGGAGCCGTTTTGAGGCCCTAAACGACGTTTTTTGGGTATCGTTTTACCAACGAATTGGATCATCCAATTCGTCCCGACAGTTGTAGTCCTCGGATAGAGCTTTCTAATGATGTATCATGTGCATCAAACGGAGATAGTATGCCAAAGTTACGTCCCTGGGAAGTTGAAACACCAATTTACCCAAACGGGGCCCATAGTTTTGGCGCTTCATCTCCTAGGGTTAGGTTTGTGGGATGTTGAGGGCTCTCCATTGTTTCTCAATAATAAATAGGCCCTCGAGCCTCATTGTAACTGAGTTCAGAGGTCTGTAGCCACCACATCTCTTCTCAGAGATTCGCTACCAGCACCCTAGCTATTTTATTTCCATTATGTCTGTAAGCATCTTTCTGTTATTTGATATTAATGAAATGAAGTGTTATTTCCGCTGCATCTCTGTATTTATGGTTATGTGTTTATTCTGTTGCGTTCCTGCATAAATCCGGATCGGTGGTATCAGAGCGGTCTGCTTTTTCTCGATCCTTCTTTGCATGTCCCCAACGAGGTCGGGGTATAAGGAGCTAGGGCTTGATCTGGTGGAACCTTTGCAAGATCGGCCTCGCAAACCTCGACGGACGCCCATGGGGGACGAAAAGAAAGATGAGGGAGCAGGAGATCCTATCAAAATATTGCTCGAGGAGGCCCTCGAAAAACAAAGGAACGCGATGATGGATAACTTTGTTCGGATCCTTCAACGGCTACCCACCAGCGGCGCATCTGCATCCAGCAGCCACTCTGGAGGCGCGACTCCTTTTAAGGTACAAGTAAATTTTGACATTCCCATATTTGAGGGTCAAATAGACGCAGATGCCGTAGATAGATGGTTGAATCTATTAGAAGGATATTTCTCTGTTCATGACTTTTCAGACCGGGAGAAGATTATTTTTGTACTCCTCAAAGCTACCCCCCATGTTAAGGACTGGTGGGAAACCTACTGTGAGAACAAGGACCAGACATAACCCTCTTTGTTCTCGGCCGTACCAACTTGGAATTCTTTCCGAGACGCCGTCAAGGAACAGTACTATCCTGTGGGGAGCTATGAAGACAAGTACATACAATGGACCACGCTGCGACAACAAAGGGATCAAGATGTGCATGAGATGACGAATCTGTTCCATACCCTACGCACAAAGTTGGGTATCAAAGATTCAGAGAAACATTTGGTGCTAAAGTATCGCAGCTGTCTGCACAGATACATTCAGGAGGAAATGGAGTTCCTCGACATCTCCTCGCTTGGTACGGCATACGGGTATGCTGCCAAGATTGAGCAGAAATTCAAACAGAAGAAGCGAGACTTTGGATCTGTGAATCAAAAGCAAGGAAAAGGTGCTTCCAAACCGCAGAACAAAGGACAGAGCATGGCGGCTAAATACAACCCGTCAAAGCCACAAGAAAAGAACAGCACCGTAAAGCCAAAGAAGGACACGGGAAAGTGGTGTGAGTTCCATAAGAGCTCCACTCACAACACAAGTGAGTGTCAGGCCAAGCAGTCGCTAGTGGCCGAGATGAGGGCTTCTGAGTCCCGATGCATGCTCCGACTCCGAATCAGAACCTGAAAAGGGGAATGAAAAAGGGAAACAGATTATTGATGCGGAGCCCAACGCCACTGTTGCCACTACAAAGGTCCAGAAGGAGGAACCGGAAGATCCAGAGGAGGAGGAACGCCTCTTCCACTCCCAGATGTGGGTAAAGGGCTCCCCTGTACAGTTCATTGTCGACAATGGGAGCCAAAAGAACCTCATTTCAGCAGACGCCGTGAAGCGGTTGGGCTTGCCGACCACAGCTCACCCACATCCATACACCATCGTGTGGCTTCACCAAGGACGAGATCTCCGCGTCAGCCAGCAGTGCCGCCTTCCCTATAGCATCAAGCCCTTCACGGATGAGGTATTATGTGACGTTGCTCCTATTGATGTTTCTGATGTATTATTAGGACAACCATACTTGTGGAAGCGTCATGCTGTGTATGAGTCTCAACCTCGTGCTGTTATTATTACTTTGGGAAGTAAGTTGTACAGGATACCAGAGGTACCACCTCCTACGAGTCATTCCTTGGTTATCAGAAATAATGCAAAGAAGTCTACTCCCAAAATCTGAAATTGCTTTTCTCATGATTCGCCCCTGCAAGAAGAAGACTGTGGCCACGACCTCCAGACAGGGCCCCTCTGCATGACAACAACAAATGGATAAGGTCGTGGGGGAGTACGGGGACATCTTCACCTGACCCACAGGGGTTCCTCTGCACTGCCAGGTCAAGCACCCGATTGATCTGACCCCAGGTGCGCTGCTACCCAATGGACCGATCTATCGACGCTCTGTTCTGGAAAATGATGAAATCAAGAGGCAGATTCAGGAGCTGTTGCAGAAAGGTCACATCAGACCAAGTTCATCACCCTGTGGGAGTCCGATCGTGTTGGTACAGAAGAAGGATGGGACGTGGAGACTCTGTATTGACTATCGGGCGCTGAACAAGATCACTGTTCAGAATAGGTACCCAATCCCACGGATTGATGACCTTCTGGACCAACTCCAAGGTGCAAAATATTTCAGTAAGATCGACCTGAAGTCTGGGTATCACCAGGTACCAATTGAACCCTCTCATGTGTGGAAGACTGCCTTCAAAGCTAAGGAAGGCCTTTTTGAATGGCTGGTCATGCCTTTCGGGTTGACGAATGCTCCCGCAACCTTCATGAGGATGAAGGACGACATCTTGCGGCCATTCACCAACTCATTCGTAGTGGTGTACTTGGATGACATTCTGATCTTCAGCAAGACTTGGGAAGAGCACCTTCATCACATCCGAAAAGTCCTCCAAACACTGCGGCAACACAAGTTGTGTGCCAATTTGGAGAAGTGCACGTTTGGCATGACCCAGGTTCAATATCTGGGATACATTATTGATGAAAGGGGGTGCATGTGGATCCAGCCAAGATCCAAGTCATTCGGGATTGGCCAGCCCCGACTACTATAACAGAGCTTCGCAGCTTTCTGGGTCTTGCTAATTTCTACCGTAGATTCGTGTTGGGATTCTCTCATATCACTTGGCCCTTGAGTCAAGTCACCAAAGGAGGAGCAAGAGCAAAATTATTTTGGTCGGAACCTCAACAGAAGGCGTTCAAATAATTGAAAAATCACCTCTGTTCTGCCCCAGTGCTCACCTTACCAGACTTGCAGTAGTCGTTTGAGATCGAGACAGATGCCTCTGACTATGCTATTGGGGCAGTTCTTACTCAACAGGGACATCCAGTGGCATATCACAGTGAGACATTGTCTGAGACAGTTCGCAATTATCCCACCTATGACAAAGAAATGTATTCCATTGTGCAAGCCTGTCGACAATGGAAGCATTACATTTTGGGGAAGGAAACAATCATCCACACAGACCACCGGCCCCTGCAGTTCATACAGACACAAGGGAAGTTGCAGAATGATCGCCATCAGAAGTGGTCCACATATCTGCAACAGTTTCATTTGAACATCAAGTACAAGAAGGGTAGCACTAATAATGTTGCAGACTGCCTCAGCCGACCACCGATCGTGGCGCTCACCACCGTGCTCAACTCTTGTGGGCACGAGACTTCTGATTGGCCGCTTCTCTATGAGAGTGACCCAGACTTCGGCCACACTTACAAGGCACTCTTGGGGGGCACACAAGTTCCAAATTTTCACCTCCAAGATGCACTTTTATGTCACCTGGGACACCTTTGTGTTCCTTCAAGCGAGCGTGCCAAGATGATATGGGAAGCACACTACAGTCGAGTCGCTGGGCATTTCGGGGTCGAGAAAACAGTAGCAATACTACAGAAGTATTTCTATTGGCCGAAACTTCGAAAGGATGTCGAGAAGCACATCAGATCCTGCACTGCTTGTGCCATTGCCAAACCGACCATCAAGAAGCAAGGCCTATATACTCCACTACCTACCCCTAGTCGACCGTGGGAATCCATCTCCATGGATTACATGTCGGGCCCGCCCTCTACTAAGAATGGCAATGACTGTGTTTTCGTGGTCGTTGACAGATTCTCGAAGATGGCCATTATGGCGGCCTGTAAGAAGAATATCACAGCAGAAGCTACTGCTAAACTCTTCTTTGAACGAGTATGGGTACACTTTGGGATCCCACAGTCTATCATATCAGATCAAGATAGCAGGTTCCTCAGCACATTTTGGTCCAGCCTCTGGACAATGTTGGACACAAAGCTCACCAAGTCCACAGCTTTCCATCCCCAAACAAATGGCCAGACAGAGGTCGTCACTATTGTACATTCTCACAGATGAACACCCAAAGCATCCCCACATTACGGGATGACATTGTGCCTCTCCCCTATGGCTAAACATAGTTATAAATCCCAAGTTCTCCATATTGTAGTACTCGGAATTGCCCTTTCGTGGCTTGGGATACCAAATTGACTATGTCCCATTGACGTAGCCATGCCATTTTGCAACCGCTTCGCACCGATTCAACAAGACGCTCCGGGGCCTCGTCAGAGGTCGATAAAGCAAGTAGCTTGATCGAGCGCATTCAACACATCCGCCAACAGGTTCATGATATATTGGACAGAGCCAATGCGAAGTACAAGCAGCGCCATGATCAACACCGGGTGCCACACAACTTCCTGGTGGGCGACAAAGTATGGCTGCATTTGCGGAAGGAGCGCCTCACTGGACCTCACCGCAAGCTTCGCCCGCTCCGATACGGGCCGTACACCATCACCAAGGCTGTAGGGAACAATGCTTTCGAGCTTAGTATTCCACCATTCCTTGGTCTGCACCCAGTCTTCAATGTGGATCGCCTTCGTCCTTACTTCCCACCTCTACCGGACACTTCGGACATTGCAGAACAACTCACACCAACAGAGTTAAACCCAGACTGCATGGAACAGGCCACCACAGATTGTATCATGGACATGCAAATTAAGAACACTCGCCAACAGAGGATCCAACTGTATCGGGTTGTCAAAGCTGGCCAACTCCTGAACCAAGGAAAGTGGTTCACCAGGGACCAAGTTCAGCAGAAATTTCCTCATCTCATGGAGGAACTTAACGCAATGGGGACCATTGCTTCCTAAGGGGGGAGGAATGATCCAGGTGGATATTGGTGGCCACCCCCCTATTCCACTTGGGCCCCCACCATTGTCTCTTTCAGTTTTTCCGTTTTGGCATAACTTACTATTTTTAGCAGTTTTTCGGGTCCTGAACTTCCGGAGCCGTTTGAGGCCCTAAACGTTTGCATCGTTTACCAACGAATCGGGATCATCCAATTGGTCTAAAAGTTGTATTCCTGATAGAGCTGACAGTTGTAGTCCTCGGATAGAGCTTTCTAATGATGTATCATGTGCGTCAAACAGAGATAGTATGCCAAAGTTACGTCCCTGGGAAGTTGAAACACCAATTTACCTAAACGGGGCCCATAGTTTTGGCGCTTCATCTCCTAGGGTTAGGTTTTTGGGATGTTTAGGTTTCTCCATTGTTTCTCAATAATAAATAGGCCCTTGAGCCTCATTGTAACTCAGTTCAGAGGCCTGTAGCCGCCACATCTCTTCTCAGAGATAGCTACCAGTGTCGTAGCTAGTTTTATTTCCATTCTGTCTGTAAGCAAATTTCAGTCTTTGATATTAATGAAATGAAGTGTTAATTCCACTGCATCTCTGTATTTATGGTTATATGTTTACTCTGTTGCGTTCCTACATAAATCCGGATCATAGCTTTTTACTTAAATTAATTTTCCTGGGATGGATGCTTATGTTCCCTCTTTTCTGAACTTTTATTGGGCCAATTATTCTTATTTCTAGTGTTATTCCTTTCCTTCCAGTCATTCTTAACTTATGGTCTATGTTTTTCTTTTTCATAGCATTGTTTTAGCTTCTTAATGGCATCCTTCAGAGTCTGGGGTTAAAACAATTCAATTTTGTCCCACTTTTGTCCCTGGATTTCACAGGAATCCCACTAATGAATCTCTGAATTTTTTCCCTCTCATCCATAAGATATGGCACATACCTACTTAGCATTCTTTATTTTCCCCATCCTGAGTTCATAAAAATATTAGCACTCAAAAAAATATTAAACTTTGAAGAACCCTTTAAATTCATTCCAATTCAATTATCGCTCAAAAATGCCTAAATTTTTCAAATATTTCCACCATATGTTTGTGTTGCCTTTCAAGCTATAGTTTTAAATCTTAGCTTTCATATTTTCAAATTAATCATGAATTCTGAAAAAACTCTTCATGTCAAGCAACCAAGTTTTTGCCTCTTTTGATTTCTTCGTATCCCCATCAAATGCGGGTAGCTTGGATTTCTTTAATTCCATGGGAATGTAATCATTTTCATTTCTTCCCTAATGATGATGATGGTGACTATGATAGTAATGGTGGTGCCCCCTAGTAGTATAACTAGATGGCATGTTAGAGTGATGCACATAAGTGTTGGTTCTTCCTCTTGTGGTGCTCAAAGGTGCATGTCCCCACATAGTATCCTCAATTTCCTACTTATGCCTCTTCTTAGACCTATTACCATCTACTCCATTTGATTCTCTTCTGACTCTCAAATACTCCTCATGTTTCTAATACTAGCCCTCAACTTAGGTTTCCTATGTCTCTGTAAATATGAGAGACTTGCAAAATGACTGCATTTGTCTCAACTTGTCTCTAGAGCTCTCACCAGTCTCTAATTATCTTCCTTGATGATTATAAATTCAACCCTTAGGATTATCAGAGTATCCATACAATATGGAGATTCAACCCTTCCCCCTTGGTCAACTGATATTTCTTCTTCATCGGCCCTGAACTCTTCACTTCCATGTTGTGACTTATCGAAACTATACTACACTATTTCAGTCCTTATTTTTATATTTCTCTGTCTTATGTTGCTTGTGATGTGTTTTTAATAACACACACTATTATATACTTCATGTGGTAAATAAATAAACATAATCATGATCATGAACCCTGCATTCATGGAGTTGTCACAGTGATCTTTGTTGGGACAAAATTGTTGAAATATGTAAATTTGTTCGGTCTTCATAATGACATATGTATTCATGATTTTGGGTATTTGATGTAAATAGAGAATTAGATTTAATATTTTTGTTCTTGGGGCATGAGATTCATGATCAAGGGAAATTTATATTTAGGTCAAGCACCCATTGATTGCTTCTAGGGCTTATCATTTAGTCTAGAATTCAATTTTCATTTCCATGTATGGAATACCCTTTTGTGAATGTCAAATATTGTAAAGAAAAATTGTTTTATTCAAAGACCCTCCAAGACCTCATCATGGTGCAAAGAACAAGTCGGCCTAAAGTTAGCAATTTGACCTAGAAAAGGGCCTATATATAGGAGCACACGGCCTCAGTCAAGGACACACTTATCCAACAACAAATAATTTTTATCAAAGCATAGAAGAGACAAAAATAAGAGTGAGGAAGAAGAGGTAAAACCAACAGAATTTAATCAATTTTTTTGGGTTTGTTTTGGTCTATATTTCTTGACACGTGCGAATATTAGGGCATCACAAAAATGCAGTGAAAACTGAGTTTTTAAAGATGAGATTTTAGTGACAATAATATTATGTGCAAGCCAAATTGACAGGGAATATAAGTAAATTAAATAAAATGATAAAATAAGCAAATTGATCCATATTCTAGCCACACGTGTGAACTCGGGTTTCTACAGAAGAAATTTTTGGAGGCCAAAATTACAAAACAATATTCTGGGAGGTTAAATTTGTTGAATTCTAAGTTGTTAGAATGATAACTCATAAAGGAGGAAAGGCTTGACTTGGTCTTTGAGGTTTCTTAGTCAAGGGTTATAGGCCTTTGAATTCATCAATTGAAGTTTTGTAAGAAGAGAATAATTCTTGTGGGTTTTCCTTTCAAGTGGAGAAGTTTTGGCCCTAATTGATTGCCTATATCTTGTGTCCTCTTGACTTATTGTTCTTTATGGTTTGGTAGTTGTTTGATGATAAGAATGAAATAATAATCAAGATGAAGAAGAAACTAATCAAGATAAGTAAAAATATATCACAAGCAATTATCAAGAAATATAAATCACTTATCTATTTGCCCCCATTTTCCAACATGGTATCAGAGCTAAGGTGACAAGACAAGGAAAGGTAGTTTGAAAAAATGACCATCAAAAGAAGTATCAAGGGAGGTCAATAAATCATTAGGACATTAAATCATCAAGAAAATACACAGTAGGGTTGAGCACAAAGAAATCCTCAAAGAAATAATCCACTCATCATCTTGAAGGAAGGAATATCAAAGAATACCTCAAAACCCTAGCTCATCCAAACAAGGGTTCCACACTTGAAGAATTATAGGGAAAATCTCACATTTTACAATCATCATCTCAAGGAGAAAAAGATATCAATGACTCCATCTCCAAGAAGGACTATATATTGCATCATATGGAAGTTTTTACATCCAAGCGGAGCAGGAAGAATTTTTGTCATCGTCATCAAGGAATCAAGGTGATATCCCTCTTATTGAGTCAAGGATCACTATCAAAGCATACTTGCAGGAATACATATTCATCAAGAAAACATCTTCTATTATCAACATTCATCAAGAAAGGAAAATAGTCAAATATTTCGTCATCAAGGAGTATCTTCACTTAACAAGTAAGTATTTTGATATCTATGTTTGAATCTATCAAAATGACTTAATTTTGCGAAGAAATCAACAAATTGGTTGGGTCATCAAACTTTCTTGCATGGAATAAGAGGAAGGATTTGATCCTCAAAAAAAAAGAATTCATTGGACATGTTAAGGGTTCAATCACTAAACCTCCAAAATAAGAAGCGGATGGATTTGATCCTCGCAGAAAATGAATTCATTGGACACGTTAAGGGTTCAATCACTAAACCTCCAAAAGAATAAGCTCAAGCTTTAGAAAAATATATGAAAGGGGAAATAATGGCTCAAAGGATCCTTATAGAATCAATCAAGCATCCCCTCATACCTTACGTATCAAAGTTGGATACATCAAAATAATTCCATGAGAAGCTAGTATAATTGTTCTTTGTAAGCACTGTTGGAGAAGTAATATTGTTGAGAACTGAACTATATCGGATGAAATTATTAAGGAAGAATGGATAGCCTCGTTTCTTATGAGGGTGTCTAAATTTAGAGACCAATTGCAATATTTGGGGGAAATAATGTCTGATAAAGAAATAATTATCATTGTGCTCAATGCTCTACCACAGGAATGGGAAAAATTTGTATCAAGAATATATGGAAATAAGGAAGATACCCAATTCATTGAAATTTGGTCATTGTGTAAGATTGAAGAAACTAGGTTGAAGGATAAAAGTGATGTGGGATCAAATGAACGAGCTCAATAATTTGCTGGCATGACCAAGGGAAAAGGGAAGTTTGGGAAAAATAAGAAGATCAATATGTCAAAGATCCAATGTTATGGTTGTCAAGAATATGGGAACTACAAGAGAAATTGTCCTAAAATTAAGAAGGAATGAAACAAAATGAAAATAAGGGATGAATCCCATGTCACCGAAGAAGTGGAAGAAGCTGAGAAGAATAAATCAAAGGAGGAAGTGAAATATCTCTACTATGACTGAGATAATTTCCTTCACTGTTTTTTAGTTTTCATGAAAGATAGCTATCATGGTGGAAAGCATTGATAGGATGCATCATATTGGAATCATACAATTAAATCAAGAGCTTCTGAAATCATTAGTCGAAGTAAAATTATACATGGTTGTAGAAGACATCATAGAAAGGAACTTTAGCTCTTGGTAACCTCATTGAAAGCATAAGAAGTAATTATGGGTAGAAGAAAATCATCTAGCATGATAGAGGATAGAAAGAGTTCATCATCCATTATCATCATTAGGAAGGAGAATTTGCAGAATGAGGATAACCAAGATCCTCAGTTGGAATCTTCATTATAAGGTTCACCTCTACTTGGAAGAAGCAAGTGTCTCAATGATCATTCCACCTTGTGGGGGATCCATTGTTTAGAAGGATGATGGTATGGTGAAAATGGAGTGCAACATATCAAGTACCTTCAATCAAGGAAAGGAAGTTTTCGAAGGATGTCTAAATGACCAAAAGGAGAAAAGAGGTATGTATATATTTCAATGAATTCATTTCATCATATAGTTGTAGAAAGCATGGCTAAATGTTATACCTCATGAGCATGATTGAAGAAAAATGATCTATTCTTTGGAAAGATACATAAAGGAAAGGTTCACATATTGATAAGATAAAATCAACATAATATGTTCTCATATGGAATATGAGGTGGTTGACAAAGATAAAGAAACTATGGATGGAATTTCCTAGGGAGAAATATGTGAAGAGAGAAAGAAGAGAATGTGAAAATATGAAACTATTGTCATGTAATAAAAGATAAACATTCAATGACTATAATAATTAGCTATAACATCTCCATAGAGACGGTATGAAGACCATAATAAGGTATGTAAAATAAGGATACCCTTGACATTGAAGTCTTGGAGATGTGTTTATTTAGGATTTTGATGTTACAAGAAGCAGATATCATAATGAAATTTCATCACAAAAGGGCTACCGAAAAAGATTTGAGATGTCACCTACAACTAGCACTCATGTGATTGGATGGAATATCCTAGAAGAAAACATGACTTATAAGAGGTATTTTACTTTCTGATTAAGAGAAGGATGGCATGACCAATATGGTTCATAAAGTAAAGTGATGGATGGCCAATTCCCTACGAAATATGCTCCATAATGATGAAGTTGAAATTAATGGCATCGAAAGGAGGAGCTATATAAGAAACTAATAGTACCATTATCTCCACCAAAGAACATATATATTTTGTTGGAAACAAGTCCCTGTTTAAGATGGAGCTCAATTCCATGGTTAAGAGGGAACTTGGGTACATTCATTTTATACAAATTGGTATATCTTCCCTAGTTCAGAGGGAGAGATATACACATCACCCTTGTCTTCATATTGTGAATAAAGAATGGAGGATTGGGTAAGCATCTGAGACTAGTTTTGATACTCTTTGAGGATGAGGTAGGGCATCCAAGATAAGAGTATTCAAAGAGGAAATTCCTTGAGGATGTTTCATTCCAAGATAGGAATTTACCTAAAAGGACATACCCTGTGAACACCCTGGTAGGGTATGTGCCTTGAGAGACAGTGATGATGGTGTATTTCAGTCATTGGTCTCGCCAACATTGCTCTTTGATCTTGTGGAGAGATATATTTGTTAGTTAATTCCTTTTTATGTGACAATGTTGGTTGGTATGATGAGGTGCTCTAAGATGGATTACAAATCTAACTCTTCTTATGTGTATTCTTCGGATTGAGAATGTCCAAGTACCTTATATGTAATATGAATACCTCCTTAGTTAAGATGGAGTGTTGAAATATGTAACTAGGTTTGGTCTTCATAATGACATATGCAATCATGATTTTATGTATTTTATGTAAAGAGACAAATAAATTTATTACTATTATTCTTGAGGCATGTGTTTCATGCTCAAGGGAAATTTATTTTTAGGTCGAGCACACATTGAGTGCTTCCAGGGATTGTCATTTAGTCTACAAGTCAGTTGAGTCATTTTCATGTATGTAACACCCTTTTTGGAATGTTACATATTGTAAAGAAAAATTATTTGAGTCAAATATAGATTCAAATACCCTCCAATACCTCGCCATGGTGCAAAGAACAAATCAACCTCTATGAGAGGACAAGTCAGACTAAATTTAGAAATTCAACCTAGAAAAAGGCCTATATAGAGAAGCACTTGACCTCATTCAAGGACACACTTATCCAAAAAAAAATAAGTTCGATCAAAGCATAGAAGATACCAAAATAAGAGTGAGGAAGAAGAAATGAAACTAGCAGAAGGAAACTGAATTTTTTGGGTTTGTTTTGGGCTATATTTCTCCACACGTGTGAAGATTAGAGCATCACATAGCTGCAGTGAAAATTGATTTGTTGAAGCCAAGGTTTTAGTGACAAGAAGACTTATCTGCAAGCCGAATTGACAAGGAAGCTAATAAGGCAATTCAAGCAAAGGATAAAATAATCAAATCAATCTATATTCTAGCCACACGTGTGAACTAGGGTTTCTACATAAGAAGTTATTGGAGGCTGAAATTGCAGAAGAATATTCTAGGAGGTCAAATTTGTAGAAGTTAATGAACTAAAAGTTGTTATAAGGAAAACTCATCAAGGGGGGAATTCTTGAATTGGTCTTGGAGGGGTCTTGGTCAAGGGTTATATATCTTGGAATTTTTCAATTGAAGTTCTATAAGAAGAGAAGAATTCTTGTGGACTTTCCTCTCAAGTGGAAAGGTTTTGGCCCTAGATGATCGCCTTTATCTTGTGTCCTCTTGTCTTATTGTTATTTATGGTTTGGTAGTTATTTGATGATAATAACACAATAATAATCAAGTTGAATAAGAAACTAATCAAGATAAGTAAAAATATATCACAAGCGGTTATCATGAAAAAAAATCACTTAATCTAGTTTCCCTAGATTTCTCAAAAAAAAAAACCATGTTAGTATGCCCATGATATTAAATATTTCATATGAATCAATCATATAAGAATAAATACCAAATGTTAGTATTAGGTTGCAAACAATCATTTAGAGACCATATTTTAAGACCTAAACAATTTTTTAGTTAATTTTCGAAAAAACAATGTGAAATTCACTTGAGGGTATTTATGTCCTCACTCACTCATGATAGAGCCCATCGAGTCTAAGTGTTGAACCTGGATGCTCTGATACCACCTGTAACACACCCCACCACTTCACCCGGTGATGTGGAAAATTATTTGTCTAAATCCTCTTATGTTTTTAGAAGAATGGGGTAAATTATAAATTTCCTTTATTTTTTTGAATATCTTCCAACCATTACACCATTACATGGAACTATATGGGTATAATACCAGGGTTTCGATCAGCTTACATGGAAGTTAAAATTCATCCTTATATATATATATAAGGATGAAGTTTAACTTCCATGTAAGCATATATATATATATATATATATATATAAACTACCTTGTCACCCCATCCTGGTGGTCCCCACCGTCACCAACTAAATCTTATGGTCACAAATGAGTGGGGAGATCGGCAGTCGACAGATGTTTGCAACGAGTAAATGTGCTCGACCATTAATTGGTAGGCACCCCATCACAATCAGGGTTTGGATCGATGTGGTGGCTCCACCTAATTCCCAATTCCACCGTAGCCATAACGATCAATAGTCCTCAATGCTCCCACTCAAGATCGACGAATTGTGACAGATCAACATGCATGGATGTTAACAAATGGAAGGGGTGGCTGTAATTAATAAAATAATATAATTAATGATTAATTAGTTAATTAGTATTTAGGTTGAAAGGCCATGTCTGATAAGACATGACCTTTCGTAAAGAGGCACCTCTCTAGGTATATAAGCAGACCTCATTTGTAATTATCTCATCTCTTTCTTCATATCTTTTATATAATAACATTTGTATCCTCATGGATATTTTCATATTCCAAGTGTTTTGGAGTATTTAACTTGAGAAGGAACTTTGTTCGCTTCATTTGGTATCAGAGCAGTTAGATCTTATGGCCGCTCATTGCTGCACAGAGCTACGCTCCTCGGTCCAGGCCTTTGGCCATCAAAAATTCGTCAACATTGTTGTCGTCGAAGTGTTTCACTACCAGTCTTGGAGTTTCTTCATTTTCACTAGTAGGCCTTTGGCCAGAATTAAAAATTTGAAGAAATTTCACCAGTATGCCTTTGGCCAAAATTAAAAATTTGAAGAAATTTCACCAGTGGGCCTTTGGCCAAAATTAAAAATTTGAAGAAAATAAAAAAGGGAAATTTTTGAAAAAAGGAAGAAGCAAAAGCTATATATATATATATATATATATATAAGTAAAAAACAAAAAATGAGACATATATAAAGAAGTACATATACGTACATTCAAAGACAATTTAAAAATAAAAAGGAAAAAGAAAGAAGGAAGATTAGATAAGGTTATTTTGATTATTCTTTAAGTGGTTTACAAGCTCATGGTTTTAGAAGCCCATGGTAATTGCCCATGGTATTTGCAAGGTAAAATAAGAACAAAAGGGATAAAAAATCTCTGTGTGAAATGGTAAGTTTACTTTTACATGGAGAACATTAACTGAGTCAAATACACATAAGTGGACATATATTTTATAGGTGAATATAGGTGAATAGCCACGTTTCACTAGGGTTGTAACTTTTCAAAACAAAAAACAAAAAGAGTAAAAAAGAAAAGCAATTGTTAAAATATATATATATATAACTAGAATTTACATAGTAAAATAACTCATTACTAGAGGAAGATTATATTTAAGGTTATATAAAGGAAGTAATTTTCAAAAAAAACGAAAGGAAAAATATTATTAAGGATTTCTTAAAATATTAAAGAATCATTATTAAAGTTGGAAGGTATATAAAAGGAAAAATAGGCTATTAAAGGTTTAAGTATTGGAAAAGTGGAAAAGGAGATAAATCCTTATATTCTAAAGATTTTATTTAAAAAAGGAATATATACATATATAAAAGAACTTGAGCCTCTTTTAAAAAAAGAATATTAGTGAAGAATTCATTACCAAAGATTGAAGGAATAATAGTAAAGGATATTGGAAAGAATAATTAAGCTTGAGGGTTTATTAAAAGGAAAATAATAATATTTTATTATAAATATTAGGAAGGGTCACTTTTTAAAAAAACCTAAAGTTTTGACGTAAGCAGAATGACATCTAATACATAAATGAAGTCAGAACAATTTTTAGAATTAGAAACCCTACCTATCAACCCTAAAGTGATATTTAAAATTAAAGGAACTCTCGCAGGAAAATATGTCACTATTACTATATCACCCGCTGAAGAGAAAAATTATATAAACCTTAAAATTGCCAACCAGTTGGTGATTCTTGAGTCAAATATAATTGAAAAATTAGAATTTTTTGACAAGAAAAAATACAACATAAAATGTCTACAACTAAATATTAGGGATTATACTTTTATCTCTAAATTTACCGTGAAAACCCTAATTTTTTATAATAGTGACATTATGTTAAGTTCACCATGGATGGAAACCCTAGGTTCATTTATCCTAAATGTGAAAAAGAAATTTTTGACATTCATTTACAAAAAGAAGAAAATAACGCTATAGAACGTTAACTTGAAGCCCAATTTCGTGACACCTAAAGACATACAAGAAATTTAAAAAGTAATTTTCCAAGAAGGTAAAAAGGTGATACAAAATATGCAAAAGGAAATTGACAAAATCACCACTAACAAGAATGAAGAGGTTGCTCGCCTCAAGGTCCACAACGATAAAATACTGACGCAAATTAAGAAGCTGAAGAAAGACAAGAAGTCATTAGAAAACAAGGTGCAACAACTTGTCAAAAATGAATCATCGAAACCTTCAAATATAGAAGTTCAAGTTGAAGAAAAAAAAAACATTGATCCAGTAAATTTCACAAATCAAGAAGAAGATAAGAAAGTTGCAGAAGATGCAAAATTAGATGTTGCAGTTCAGATGAAGAAAATTCTAAGTGAAGGTTTTGTAACCAACCCAATAACATCCTCTCCAGAAGAAAATCAAAGAATTCAAACTACAAAAGTTCCCTATCGACATTCAAATCACAGGAGAAACAACTCGACCGAGCTATGTATTCGGAATAGATAATTCAGCACAAGTTTCAAGTCGCCGCAAGAGTCCACAGAAGATTTATTTAGGATGGTCCAATCCATTCTTAGTGCAACAATTTTCTTTGTCACTTAGAGGATTATATCAACTTGTATCGACAAGGATGACTGCACCGAGACAAGAAGACATTCGTAGCAGGAAAAGAAATCAATTCCTTTCATCAACAAGATTTGAGGACAAATATTTTTTAGGAGGAAGGCAATGTAATGAATAAAATAATATAAATAATGATTAATTAGTTAATTAGTATTTAGGTTGAAAGGCCATGTCTGATAAGACATGACCTTTTGTAAAGAGGCACCTGTCTAGGTATATAAGCAGGCCTCATTTGTAATTATCTCATCTCATTCTTCATACCTTTTATATAATAATATTTGTATCCTCGTGGATATTTTCATATTCCAATTGTTCTGGGGTATTTAACTTGAGAAGGAACTTTGTTCGCTTTAGTGGCTCAAAATGTTTTATCAAACCGTCCATCCCCAAATTGATGATAAGGATCAATTGCAACACCCCTCCATCGTGTTACCCAAAACCATTGCAGGGGGTGTCGCAAGGCAATATTATCTAGTTTCCCAAAACCAATTGTAGGTTTGTTGACCTGTGCTTATGAGACAATGAGGCCCATCCCTCTGGACTCTTTCCCGATACTAGCCCGCCACATCATCCTAGTGCTTATCCTCCATTGTTCTCCCTTACACCCTCGAGATGGGACCTCTGAGACATGACATTTGAGTCCCTACAATCTTAGAGACCCCTTGACTACTCCTCTTTGCACCTGTGGGATGGGACCTCCATGACACATCATCCTAGTCCTTGTGAGGTATTCCTACATGGGATTTTTTGAAGGATAATGGGCATATATGGTCACTCTTCCATTAGTTATGGGAGTTAGCCCAAATTTTTTATACCATAGTGTTCCTACAACACTACAATATACATGCCGATATGAAATCACGAATGGACTAAAACGATTGTAGAAGGACTGATTTGGCATAAATACAATTCAATAAGGTATGCACTTGTTCTCATTCATTGTCTGCATGGTGGTGTACTCTCGGTGCCTATGGCACTAATATAAATGTGTGTCTCCCTATATATAGATCATTAGAGGAAAATCACAGCCACGAGAACTAGTTAACAAAATCACATTCTTTTCAATTTACAATTGTAAACTATGCATTGTTTGGGAAATAAATGCAAATTTAACTTAAAATTTCAATCATATACACATACATGCACTAGCATAGGTTACATGTATAGATACTTATCTTATATTTAAAACTTGAGTTTGGGAAAATGAGTTTGGGATAAGGACTCTCCACCCAACCATAGACAGTTGTAGCCAGTCCTCGCAGTTTCCATCCCTGAGCCAAATTTTAGAGACTCAGTGAATTTCCTCAAAGGATTAAAAACACCAACTTCTAGTTGAAACAAGGACTCCAGAGGTCCTTGTAATGTTCCTTTCCAGAAATGTCAACAATCAGCAATCTATTCCAGAGATTGACTGAAGGGGCATTTACCAGATATGTCACCTTCTCAAGGAAGTGTGAGATCCGAAGGCTATCTGGCCCTTTTTAGACTCTGTCTATAGAGCTTCTTGAATAATCCCACTCAAAAGTGAGGTACAGCAATATGCAAACATAAACATGAGCATACCATGAAGAGACAACATTATATTATGAGCTATGAGACAAGAAGATGTATGAATAGCCAAGAATAATGTATAGCAGCAAAAGAGAGTACAAGTCTTGAGGAAACAACCTCTTAAGAAAGGCAAAGCAAGCCTCAACAATACATGTACATGAATATGAAAGAACATTGTTATTTCTACATAAAATCAGGCTATGAGGACGCAATCTATGATAGAATACTGCTAAAAAATGATTTCAATACATGAATATGACAATATATGGCTCAAATACAATAGGGGAGCAAATCTCTAACCCTTAGAAGCAAAAATACATCAATCCTCCAAGGGATTGGTTGAAATATACAAAATGGAAAAAATGTCGGAGTTGCTGGGCAGCTGCTGCAACTTAAATATGGAACTCAATAAAGAAGGCTGGAGATGATGAACAATCTGAAGTAAACCTCCTCAAATGGATCTCCAAAGTAGAAGGCTGATCCTTACACTTGAGATCTCACCCTCCAATCAATCTACAAAACCCTCACTACAGATTCTCCATGAAAATAACACAGACACTAAGTGGGACTGCGCAGTGAGTGGAATAGAACACTATGGCCAAGTGACAAGATCTGGAAAACAGCCCCAATGCTTCCAAACTGATCCTCCAAAGTTAAGAAATACTCTCCCTCTGAAAAACAAGTAATGGAAGAGGTGTTGTGAAGTCTCCACTGCAACACCCTACAACACAATATTATGTTGCTGAAGCAATAACGTTGTCCTGGAGGAAGATGATTTGGCCTTGAGCCAAGATATGTGGAAAATGAAGAACCAACCCTCAAGAGGCCTCTCAAGAAGGTGAGGAAATCCTAAACAGGAGTTTCCTAGCAATTCTTGCTAAGAAGAAAAGAATGCTCAATGTCTGAATAGACATGAAATCATAAACATATGCATGAATAACAATGGCTCTCCTCCTCTCCATATATAGCAAGTGAAGGTTCTCCATGGGCCCTACTTTGAATTAGGGTTTCCCTTCCTCTAGAAGCTTCCCTCCTACATTGTCCCATGTAGTGCTTTCCACCTCATATCCTGCGTTGGTTGACTTGGTCAAACCTCTTTGCAAATATCTCCTTTCACACGTGAGGGTGTGAAATCTGGTTCCATGGTTGATCCCTTTCCATACTAGAGGGATTTTATTTATGTTTTTATTATCATTGGGCCTCCTTTCCCAATTATTCATCTCCTAAATGAATTTAGACAAAAATTAATGTTCCAATTTATTGAAGAAAAATTTAGAACATTACAGTCCTCCCCTCCCAAATGTTGCTTGTCCTCAAGAAACTGTAAGGATAGAACTGGAAAGTCTCCGCTCAAGGCATGGAGTCTGAAACATGTTGAGGAACATCTTCCTCATGTGGATCCTCCATCCCCAAGCAATCATCCACACAAATTGAGCCACCTCCCAATAAGGCAACTCCTGAAAATCTCCTTCCACCTCAAGCTCTGGAAATGAAGGTGGGTTGAAAATCTGAACTTGGAAAGCATCATAGCTCACCCCATGCTTTCCTTCTCTCCACTCATGACAAGTGTAGAGTGTATGCTGATCCTAGGTTTCAAAAGTATTGCCCTAAAATGGAAAAATGAAGAAAAATCCTCCAAAGAGTTCTCCTCCAACAATGAAGAACAAGCTGGCCCAAAACATATTATCCATGATGAATAGGACATGGTCTTCATAGAATATCCAAATGAGAATTTTGTTGTAGGTCTTACATGATGCTACAAAGTGAAAACAACAGCTCAAGAGGACACAACGCAGTTT
The DNA here is from genome assembly GCA_034641835.2 of Pinus albicaulis. Taxonomy (NCBI): domain Eukaryota; kingdom Viridiplantae; phylum Streptophyta; class Pinopsida; order Pinales; family Pinaceae; genus Pinus; species Pinus albicaulis. The sequence continues at coordinate 1,441,546,268 of CM076581.1, forward strand.
CATCCACTGCAACTTCAGAAAATTACATGGCAAGCAATGTACAAGATTCATCACATCTACCAATGGATAGTAAATGGTTGAATGTAAAAACAATGCACGATCAAGTACTTGCCCATGGATGTACAATGGATGAATATTAACCTCATGGCCCACCTCAAAAGAGAACAAACATTTGGCTATGGTGGCCATATCTCCTCCCATGCTCCCATTAGAACATGTAGTGCAGAAATTGTGAGAGTTTTCCCACTCAAAGACACATCCAACTCATGTGTCTCCATCATAATCATGCTTCTCATAAAAATATAATCTATATCAGCGAATGAATTCATGATCAACAATAAAATGAAGAGAATGTTGAAGGTTTCATGTGGTGCAAGAAGGTACTGACAGCTTCCCAAACAATTACAACGCAATTTTACAAGTTGTTGCTTGATGAAAGTACAAGGAAAAATGTTTCTTTTTACATGGTGAATCATGCATGTCTTCATATGATACATATTATAGTGCAGCAACTAAACATACATGTGATGATAAAACATTTTCCCAAGGCCACAAAAGATATGGCTGCCTCCATCATGTAGATTGGCCCGATATAACTCATGGAGCAATGTGACAAGCTTGCCCTCTTGTGAAGCAATGCACTGCATAATAATGGTAAGAGTGTGCAAATCAATGAATGCATAAACAAACTTCTCACCATATGCTAGAAGTAAGATGGTACATGGGTCCATAAATGACTCCTCCATAGTGTTTGGACATGCTATGAAGAAGAATGAACCATGTGCTGCAAGAAGATATTCCTCCTTATGCTTGGAAACCCAAGTCAAGAAGAATATGCCATAGTGATAGATGCCTCTATCATCATTACCTCCTCTTTGTTCATCAAGTGCAACAAATATGAAACGATCCTGGGACCTGTGGGTTATGGATCCACCACACTTCCGCTGGGCATATTTCATCCATAAGTCTTTGCTCTCAAGTGACAGCGCTGTGAGCTCATGCAAATAAGCTCTAGTCAATACAAAGCTCTGTTCTTTGACATGCTCCTTGTCAAAGACTCCTCTAATAATGCTGCAAAAAATATGGAATACTTCCCAAGTTGGAAGTGCTTCCAAGTCATCATCAAAGATCAAGGAGATAATGCCATGTCCTCCTCCTGCAACATCATGCAAAGTGTGAGAGCAAATCTTCTCTTGCTCTCCCAGAAACAAGCAAAGCAACAAGACATTTTGCTGCCTCCCAATACCTCCATCATACTGATCATGTGATGAAGACGTAATGAATAATATGAGTATCATATCAACACCATGCATCCATACTCTATGCTACTCAATGATGCAAGTACTCATCCTCTTACTCTTAAGAAGAGTGTTTTCCAAGTGATGGCCAAACTCTTTCAAGAGCAACCAGTGCAGCCAAGCCTCCTGCTGCCCAATATCATAATTCTGCAAGTAGCCTCCTAGCTCCTTGCTCATAAACCACATCCACTCAACCACTTGTGGATGCTTTCTTCTTCACTGCACCTTGGAACTCCTCCTATGAGGGCTACCATCCTCCCAAATCATACTCTTGTCTTTGCACGTCATGGGATTTTGAGATGCAATTTTCTTAAGGATCAATGAGACCCTATAAGATCCAAATAGGTGGTAGGAGAAAACCTCCCATCATGATGTGTATGGCTCAAGGGATGTCCAACACAAGCATGCGATATGTTATCCATCCTAAGATGTCCTCCATCTTCTATTTGTTCTTGTGAGAAAGGAAGAAAAACATTGCACTCCATGGTGTGTTGAAGTGCACGTCCAATGAGATCTCTCCTTGAGACCTCCCTTTTATCAATAGTCTTCCAAAACCAATGAGGTCTTGGATCTGAAAGTAGAAGTTCCTCTTTGAGCTGAGAGGAGATCATTGAGAAAATGTCATCTTGAAGGGAGAAAGGGTTTCTTACTCCAAGATGTCTACCATCAATATTCAAGGCTTCAAACCCCAACCTCCAATGTGATGTACAATCCAACAATGGCTTATGAGAGTGATGTTTTTCTTCTTCCTTGAATGTTTCCATGTTGCACAGCGCAGTGCAACCAAGTTGCTCTATGATAGCAGTGTGAATTGACCGTTGGTCATGCAAAAGTAAATCTCCACATTGATCAAAAGAAGTTGTTGTAACAATGAAATGTGGAAATATTTTCATACCTGATGTGCATTTGGAACTTCTTGTAGGGATGCAATATTTCCTTCCTCAAAAGTGTTGGCTGCCCCAACTGCTAATGTATGTGGCTACTCCTCCATGAGTGTGACAGCGTTATCACAAGGCTCCGCAAGTGGTGATGTGATCTTTCCTTTCTTTGCCCCTTCATCATCAAAGGTTTTGATCAACCCTTGGATGAAATTTGCAAAATTTCTCACCCCTTCATGGCTCAAGTGGCTTCTCCACCAATCATAGGCTTCACCCTCCAAGTGCAGCGTTGAGATTTCAATAGCTTCCTTCTCTACTACAGGATGTAGTAAGAAAAATTCCTCCAACTTTCTCACCCAATTCTTTGCAGTAGATGACGCATCATAAGTAGACAATAGAATTCTATTGCCTTTGATTTCTCTTCTGCTACATGGTCTCTTCTCTTCCTTCAACTGGATGAAATGAGGAAAATATAGAGCCTCCTTGAAGCCTCTAGTTTGAGATCTATACTCAACAAGGTAATCACTTATAATCTGATAATCCAAGTGTCTTCCATGCTCAATGTCTTCTTCTTGATGAGAATAGGAAGTGCATGGTACTTCCTCTTCTTCTCCTTCAATCTTCTTGACCTCCTTAGAGAGGTCTCCTCTGGATCTGAACACAGATGAGAATAAACTCATCTTCTTCAACATTCTGATCTTCTTGGCGAAGACTCACAGGCTGAGCCAAGAAAGTTGCTCTGATACCGTTGTAATGTTCCTTTTCGGAAATGTCAGCAATCAGCAATCTATTCCAGAGATTGACTAAAGGGGAATTTACCAGATATGTCACCTTCTCAATGAAGTGTGCGATCCAGAGGCTATCTGGCCCTTTTCAGACTCTGTCTATAGAGCTTCTTGAAGAATCCCACTCCAAAGTGAGCTACAGCAATATGCAAACATAAACATGAGCATACCATGAAGAGAAATCGTTATATTATGAGCTATGAGACAAGAAGATGTATGAATAGCCAAGAATAATGTATAGCAGCAAAAGAGAGTACAAGTTTTGAGGAAACAACCTCTCAAGAAAGGCAATGCAAGCCTCAACAATACATGTACATGAATATGAAAGAACACTGCTATTTCTGCATAAACCCAGGCTATGAAGACGCAGTCTATGATAGAATACTGCTAAAAAATGATTTCAATACATGAATATGACAATATATGGCTCAAATATAATAGGGGAGCAAATCTCTAACCCTTAGAAGCAAAAATACATCAATCCTCCAAGGGATTGGCTGAAATATACAAAATGTCAAAAATGTCGGAGTTGTTGGGCAGCTGCTGCAACTCAAATATGGAACTCAATAGAGAAGGATGGAGATGATGAAAAATCTGAAGTAAACCTCCTCAAATGGATTTCCAAAGTGGAAGGTTGATCCTTACACTTGAGATCTGACCCCCCAATCAATCTGTAAAACCCTCACTACAGATTCTCCATGAAAATAACGCAGTCACTAAGGGGGACTGCGCAGTGAGTGGAATAGAAAACTATGGCCAAGTGCCAAGATTTGCAAAGCAGCCCCAATGCTTCCAAATTGATCCTCCAAAGGTAAGAAAGACTCTCCCTCTGAAAAACAAGCAATGGAAGAGGTGTTGTGAAGTCTCCACTACAACACCCTACAACACAGTATTATGTTGCTGCAGCAATAATGCTGTCCTGGAGGAGGATGATTTGGTCTTGAGCCAAGATATGTGGAAAATGAAGAACCACCCTCAAGAGGCCTCTCAAGAAAGTGAGGAAATCCTAAACAGCAGTTTCCCGGCAATTCTTGCTAAGCAGCAAAGAATGCTCAATGTCTGAATAGACATGAAATCATAAACATATGCATGAATAACAATGGCTCTCCTCCTCTCCATATATAGAAAGTGAAGGCTCTCCATGGGCCCTACTTCAAATTAGGTTTTCCCTTCCTCTAGAAGCTTCCCTCCTACATTGTCCCATGTAGTGCTTTCCACCTCATATCCTGCGCTGGTTGACTTGGTCAAACCTCTTTGCAAATATCTCCTTTCACACATGAGGGTGTGAAATCTAGTTCCATGGTTGATCCCTTTCCATAATAGAGGGATTTTATTTATGTTTTTATTATCATTGGGCCTCCTCTCCCAATTATTCATCTCCTAAATGAATTTAGACAAAAAATAATGTTCTAATTTATTGAAGAAAAATTTGGAACATTACAGTCCTTCTTCCTCCACCAACTAGCCACTCAGTAGTTAACCAAAGTACAGGGAATCCAAAGGCCAGTTGCATCCACCCTCCAGTTTTTCAATGGTAGATAACCAATACACACAAGGAATCCAAAGGCTTATTGACTCCACCCAAGAAGGATAAGGGATTCCAGAGAACAAGTATCCACCCTTGAAATAACAATATGGTGGTTTCACCCACCCTGGGGACTCCAAAATCCACCAGAAACTAACACAGCAAGGAAGGCTTCAGATATACTCCTTTTAGGAATCCAAGGAACAACCCTCCACCCCATCCATCAAGGCACTCAAAATAAATATCGTCTCCACCCTCTGGCTATATAGGGAATCGAGAGGCCATTGTTCCTCACCTAGGAGCGATCTTCTTCCTACCAACCTTGTCAATCGAAAATTGATATCATTGCAATTCCTTTTCTATTCATCATAATCTTCTCCTTCTCTCTTGATAAATTAATAATTTAAATCTCCACTCCTTTCCTCCACCTTCTCTTTTCTCTCCTGCACGGTGATTTTCTTCCACTTTCCTTGTTGCCAGCACAGTCAAATCTTCCTAAATTTGCTTCCTCTCTGCCTTGTAAATTTTTCCCAAGGCATTATGGCCTTTGTCCTTATTTTTAATTCAATTTAATTCAATGCCCATGTCATTTAAGGTTCAGTAACCATCCTTTAATGATTGTAAAAAATAGTTTGGATTTCCTGCAATAAGCAAACCTTGAACATCCCAAGCAAGTAACCTCCTCACTTCTGTAATATTTTTCCCTTGACTCAACCCATTTTATTTTTGTTTTTTTAAAGTTCAATTACAAGATGTAATTACATGTAAAAATCAATCCAACTTTAGGCTAGGTTGTTACATTTACACCTACAGGAATACGTGCCTTTATCGGTTTACATTACTACATATTAAACCTCTGCTGTATTTTCTTTACATACTCCTTTTTTTTTGTAAGTAAATATTCTATTAATTTCTGAAAAAATATTACATAGAGGTCATTCCAAAATAGGTGGTCTCACCCCCGATCGGGTTTGTTGACAAAAAATTCACCAAATGAAAAAAATACAAAAGTGCCTGTAGTGGTGATTTTGGTGCACAAGTGTACCAAACCACTGGTGCTTGGTAGGAATGGTTGCAGCCTACAAGCTATGGTCACAGGAAGAAAATATGGTTAGCAGGTTAGTGAACACATGCTAATATATATAAAACACACTAAATTATGGAATGTAGTATGTTGCATATAAGAAGAAGAAACACAACTAAACTAAAACAAAAACAAAAACTCACAATGAGTCAAACGAGAAAATAATGCAAACGGTGGAATAAAATCCCCTCTTATTGACCACTATTAGTAATAAAGATAAAACGTTACACACTTGCCAAAGGATCCTTAGAACTATGTATTTCTAAGACCTAGTGCAAGGAAGTTTTTACCCTTGAGTTGATGTCGCAAGGCCTCTCTCTTCTCCAAAGGGATTGAATTTGTTGGGTGGCCAAAAACTAAATCCTCTAACTCTATTATTGCTCTGGATTACACATTGTTGGCTTTCTCATGGGAAATTTGGCCAACATAACAATGTTTTCTCATTTTTTCCTCTCATGGTGGCAATTTATAAGAAAATTTAAATCCTTCTTCTCTCTCTTGGTACACTTGTGTATGGTGACCCAAGAGAGAGGGTTAATTCCTTTGTGTGCTCACTTAAGGTCCTGTTGAAGCCTAAAAAATCGCTGCAACAACATTGGGGGATAACCACCCGGTCCGGAGCTTAAAGAAACTCCTTTTCCATTTGGATTAGTAGCTCTAACTGGTTTAACTAGGTCCAGTTACCTTTTCCCTATTGCTATTTGTTTAAAATGTATCTTTAATTACCAATAGACACGGATATCAGATCACTTCTTCTTGTTGATCGACCAAGAGAATGACCCTTAAGATGATTTGGGTTCAGCCAAGCCACAACTAAATTTTTTCCTCTTTGAGAAGAGGACTTAAAAGAATGTAAAACTTAATCTAAATGCAAACTTATTCTATAATGCAAGCAAAAGAAACTAATCTAGATCCTATCTTAATTAAGTAGATATAAATCTAACCCAACTAAGAGCAAGATAATTAAATAATGAAAATTTAAATATGTCTAGCTTTTAATTAATATCAAGCTAACGAAGAAATTCAATTAGCATGACATTTGCAAATACCAAAACACATCCTATTGAGACCATTTAACTGAAATAATAAATCAACAACACTCCAGAAGAAATTCACAAAATTGATATTGATTGTCAAATCAGTCAAGCCAATAATTAAACAATAACATGTGGAAGAAATTTGCAACACATTATTATTTAATAAATCAGTTTTATAAGGCAGATTTCTGAGTAAATAATTACTCAGAAATCAAAGTTAATCCATAAGAACAGAGATACATAACAATATTGAGACAAATTATCCATATCAATAGAAATGCATAAACATGACTAAAATGAAACAACAATTTTATTATCATAAAATTGAAATTGGTATTTGATACAGAAATGCCAAAAATACCATTTAATTGAATCTGCTTCTCTGATCCTGGTCTCTAACAGTTTTTTACATTACTTGAATTTCTGCTTTCAAAACTAGAGTTGCAGAAATGAAAACTTTGTCTATCATACATAATTCAAGATATAAAGAAAAAAACCCTCAATAATGTTCAGATCTGAAATTTTCTCTCTTCCTTCCTACAACTATAAATTCCTATTACAGAAATTCTTTTAGAAGTCTAAAATTGCAGAAGAAAGCAGCCTCCTTTACATTTTTCAATCTGCAATTTATAATATTTTCAAAAGTATTTTGAGAGGAATTTAGTTGAAGAAAAATCTGTCCAATCAACTCTTAATTGCTCAAAAATTCCAATTTTTAATTGCTAGAGCCTTCTCATTGATTGAGATCTTTTTCTCCATATCCCTTCTACTGTTTTTCCTGCAAAAACAAGTCAAAAACAAAATTAAAATGCAAAAATAAAATCAAAATGTCAAATCTAGAAATTAAAATAGATCCAATTAAAACTTAATTAAATAAATAAAAAAGGAAACATAAGCTCTATTTTGATTTATGTACTGATCAAATTGGCCAATGAGAACATAAAAGAATGAATTTGCACTCATAAGAAGTTGTGGCAAATTAAAATGCAAAAAATAAAACTCAGAAAATATGTTTTGTTTAAAAAGTCGTAGCTTAATATTTTGCTAAATTTTAGACTCAATAAATGATATAATCTGGAAATAAAACCTCTTCAAGAATAATCTCCATCATTTTATCTTTCCAATGAGCTATCTTGGACCTCATTTGGCCAAGTAAAACTCCATTTATGAGCCTCTAAAGTTGGTATATTAAAATTGCCAAAAATCTGAAATTTTTATTGCTTGGGCTAAAAAAAATCAAAATTTTAAATTAAATTCTAATCCTAAATCAGATTATGATATTTAATTAATTATATGCAATTATATTATTCATCTAATTTAGTTATAATTTAATTCTAAATTAAGTTTTAATTATCTATTAATTAATTATAATTACATTATTAATTACAAACTAAACTAATTATTTAATAAAATATTTATTAATTGATATTAATCTAACTAACTAATATATAATTAACTATTTATAAACTATTTAATTTAATTAATAAATAATTATAATTTAATTAAATTAATTATAATCTACAAATTAATTAATTTAATAAATTTAAAATTAATATAAATATTAAATCTATTATTAAATTAAAACTAGACTAACATTAATTAAAACTAAATTAAAATTATGCTAAAATTAAACTAACATTGACCAACTAATATTAAACTATACTAAACTAAACTCTAATGCTACTAACTTAACACTATGTTAATATTAAACTAACACTAACTAACAAACACTAACACTACCTTAACACTATGCTAACATTTCAATATTCCCATTACACTCATATCAATGAGTTAAAAAAAAACAAATAACTTATGAGCTTTTGACCTCATCGCAATCTGCTCATTGGAGGTGAAGGCCATCGGGGTTTTTAAAAGGATGCGTTTATTGAAATTTCCCGATGCGATGTAAATTATATATATATATATATAATTTTAATTTAATTTAATTAATCATATTTTATATAATAATTGATTTAATTAATTTAAGATTTAATATTTAAATATCAAATTTTTATTTGTAATTTTATTTTAATGATGTTTAATTATGAAATTATCTAAAGGATGATTTGCCTAAATAAACTACATCTACTTTAATGAGAAAATTAAAATTAAAATTAAACTACAACCACTTTAATATTTTGAGTTTTCGAGATTAGTAATTTATTTGAAAATAGAAAATTGAAATAAATGAGTAAAATCCCGATGCTTTATGATTTGGCTGTAAAAAAAAAATTGTTAGTAATAACTAACTAGGGGTTAATATTTAAACTAAATGCATTATTGAACTACGCATTTTTTAACCCATGCGACATAATTGATTAGACTTCAAAGGAGTGTCATTTACAAACCAGTTGACCAAATGATGTGAAACAAGCATCAATGAAAAGCTTAAAAAAATCGATCGTAACAAAGCAATCAAAATAAGAATCTAAAGAAAATGAAAAAATAACAAAATCGTAGGATAATTAACTTAATAAAAATCCTAAAAGGCGTTCAGCCAAAAATTTTATAGAAAGGGTCCCCATTATTTGAAATAAACAATTCAAAAATGGGGGGGTTGTGTTTTACCACAACAATTTGGCGACACACAAAAGAAGAACCAGTTATCTCTGTTTGATATGAATGAAATTGTCCTAAAATTAAAGTAAAAATAATTAAAGAAGAGAAAATTATTTTTGGAATGCTTGACTAGGTTCATTAGTCTGAATAAAAGAAATTATCATCTTACTGTAATTTTCTTAAAATTTCTCATAAATTAAAATATTTCATAACTCTATATCAGTCCTTAATTAGTTTTAGAGATAAAGCAGGGGTCACTTTACAGCTTAGCTTTTAAAATGTACTCATTTGTCACAGGTAGAGCCACTGCTGCCAGCAAACATATATAGTCTCAACAGGGTTACCTTTTAATCATGAATGATTCAGAATCCCATCTATTTAAGGATTATTGACCTAGAGATAAATACATTTATACACGTTTATTTATTTATTTATTTATTTTTTTTTTTTTTTTTGAGTTCTTAAAAGCGATTGTCCTAGTTTGGTATCCAGATAGTTGACAATGTCATTCACTGGTTATAATTGGACTGAACAAGTTGGCTCGTGATGAGACCCCTTGTCTTATAATTGTTTGCAATCATAAGCCATTACCCTGGTTTGTTTAGCAGTGTTGGTAATGTCAGTCTATTTTTTCCCTATGATCATGGTAAGCAAGCTCGTGATGAGACTTCTTATACTTTAAGTTTAAATATATTTGTGGATTACACTCTAGAAAAATAAAACTCTTTTAAATAGGGAGAATCATTAACTCCTTAAGGGTTCAGAATGAAAATTTCAGAGTTAAAAGTGCTTTGCTGTAAAGTGTCTTTACTTGGTTAAAAATAACTTTTCTTGACTGATAATAGAATTTTGAAAGATCTTAATAAAATATTGAAATCTCAAAATAATTACAATTTTGATGAAAAAGAACTTTCTCGGATTTCTTGATACTTCGTCAAATTCCCTTGTTTTATAATCTCTTCCTTAAGTATGTCTACCTTTATAATAAGAAAAACAAACTTTATTAAGATATTTTAAGAAAAAGATAATAGTAAACTATTAGCAATTTTTTCCTATGTATGCCAACCATTTTTAGGTAACAAGAAGGCCTTCCATATAAATCATGACAGAATCACCAAAATCAAAAAATTGAAAACCAAAAGAAAAGAATTCTTAAGCTAAAGTGGAAAAGAAATTGGCAATCAAACAATAAAAATGAAGAAATTTAAAAGTGGAAAGGAAAATCCTAATTTTGAAACACAAACTCTAACAAGAATGTTTATACTAATGTATCAACAAAATGAAGTAAAAGAAAATAATCAAGTAATCATTCCTTCTTATGTCGAGATTCAGAAAACTTATACCTTGCAGGGCTATGAGTGTTTTAGGCTTTAGATAGCAGTGATCATAAAATTCAGCCACAATGAAAATTTTCTATCTAATGTCAATCTTCTTGTTTCAAAGCATTATCTTAATCATTTTGTAATAAAATGAATGCTTTAAAGAAACAAATTAAAGGTTCAGAAACTTTCTAGTGTCGTTGTTTCAACAAAGACTATCGTTGTTTCTTCAAATAAAACCAGGAGAAGAGCATCGAGCTTCCAAAATATGATCTGGCAGATGATTGACATATTTTATGAAGAGCTGCAAAACAGATTTAAATATCAACATAATTTAAAAACAAAACTGAAACTAAAGTAATGAAATGGAAATTAATGAAAGTAGGTACATGAATCTTACCATTGGATAACTGCATTTGTTCTTACCTCAAAAATATCAGTTTCTCCAATACTAGTTGACATCTTCTTTTAGTTATCATTAAAAACATGAAGATGTCAAACTAACCAAATTCCTATAACCCAAAATCATTATTTATTTTATTTAAACTAAAACAAGCAGTAAAATGTAAAAAACAGAATGTTTTGTGTTCAAGATAATTGAAAATAAAACAAATGCATCAGAAATGAGATTGAGAATTTGCAGTGATGAATGTTCTCAAAATATTATAAGTTTTATACACATTGCATGATTTTTATAAATTGTTCAGAGTTAAGACCAAATTTAAGATAATGAAATTTAAAATAGAGAGGTCTTGAATTTCATATTTAATTATGGAATTATTTAAAACTGAAATATATGAGAAATCAAAATGATTTGAATATGCTGCAAATTTTTCATCAATCGCTTTGGTATCATACCAGTTACCCAAGATTGCTTTAAATTAACACAATACCTTATCGGATGATTCATATTGCATGCGTTGAATTTTATCACATCGGGGGTTGCAATAGAAAATTACTGATATGAGATCATGCGAAAAGAATATGTGTGATGAGATGGAGCGATCATACCATTGAAGACATGTTATATTTTAGGATCGGAGACAATCATGTTGCAAATTGCACATCGCACACCGCATCTCGCGATTTATATTTTGCACATTGCACATTGTGTATCACAGATTTAAAATAGTGACATGACCATGAATAAAAATGCGATGAAGCGATTGCGATATTGGCAATGTGATGAATGACATGACTTTCAGCATTTTGATATGAGCATCGAAAAATGCGATGAGCGACACCGATATCGACATATCGTAATATTGGAAAATAGTCATGTCAGAAATGCTAATATGATTCTTGCGATAGCAACGATGTGATGGATATAATAATCGGTGATGAGCGAAGAGCGATAAACGATGAGCAGTTGGCAATTAATGAAAAGTGATAAGTGATGAGAAATCGGTGATGAGTTATCGCATCGCAACTTTTAAAATGAGCACACAATGATGTATTTAGTTTTCCTCCCGATTTGCGATTTGTGATTGGACTTATCGCATCGGAGGTCTTTCAAAGTTAACCCTTGACTAATGAGTTTAATAATTTGCGATTGCGATTTGAACTTTATCGCATCGGAGTTTTTTCAAATGAATATATTAGAATGTGATTTCCCCGATTTGTGATTGCCTGATTGGGTTCATCGCATCGAAACTTTTCAAATGGAAGGATTAACATTATGTTAAATGCACTTTCGTGATCCGATCTATCACATCGGAAATTTTGCGATGAAAAACAAACTTTTGAATTCATCCCAATACGATATGCGATTTTGTGTTTCATTGCATCGGATTTTTGAAAAAAATGACATGTTAAACTTTTTCTTTCATATTTTTGTGAAATGTGATGAATGATGTGGCTCTTGGAAATCGGCAAGATTAAGTGCAAGATGTAATACAACATGACACGCCGATATGCGATGAATAATGAGCCCAATAAATTTATTATGAAATTTTAATATCATATCGGATCCAAGACATCAGTGCTTTTTTAAATTATACCTCTACCATTATTGCGATTGAATGGACACGATATTTCTTATGAACTTATATTGAATTTCATATCGGGTCTAAAATTATATGAATATCACAATATTGGTAAAGTAATTCTAATGGAAAATGAACGAAAAAAAGGAACATCAGAGATGTATGAATTTTGCAGTATCGGAGATGTGAAATGTTCCGATATGAATCTTCCGATAGTGTTTTCAATGTTTCTTGGGTTTTCTAAATAAATGAAAGCAAAGTTAAAGAATTTTCAAATTCTAATGAATCACAAATAAAATTTCCTTGAACCTATTGCAAATTTGAAATGGGTTTGCTGCTTACTTAAAGTTTTGTAAACAAATGAAAACCTGCAAATAAAACAGAACAAGAATAAAAAATAAACTAAGGAAAAGAGAAACTATTAATAGATGAAAATGAACTTGTAAATGCGTACCTGAAAGAAAATTTACGGTAAATTTTACCCTTTTTGAAAGTTCAAGTTCTCTCAATTTTTCTCAAAATTTGCATAAGTTCAACATCATTTTCTTGTTTTAATCTACAATGCTAAGTAATGATTGTATCATTTCCAAAATTACATCAGAAGACTAGAGTAGTAAAAATGAGTTCTTAAAATTACTTGTGAATAAAAAAAATTGTCAAGTGATAGAAAATTCTTGGAATTTCTTCATGTATGATCAATGTCATGAATTTTGAAAAACAGGAAAGTTGAAGGCTTGACAAATAAGTATGATCAGATAATTCAAGAGCTTTTCAAATTATCTAGGCTGCTTCTCTATAATTGAAATGGATGCCAAAAATAAATTGGATTCATTACTTGTTTTATTGAAAATCTGAAATAATGAAATAAACGCAAACGGAAAAGAAAATTAATCTATTCCTATTTCTAACTTAATGAAGAAAACATGACTAGGTATAGTAATACTTCCAATGAAGCCATGTAGGCATTTTATTTCCTAAATGTCAAACATTAGTAAAAATGTAAATATAATTAAACTACAAAAACTAAATCTGAAAGTAGAATGTATCTTTATTATTAATAGATTATTCACCATTACCTTCTCTTGAAATGCCCTTTCCAACTGAATTTCAATTGGATCATAGAAATCTGGATGGATTTCCATTATTGAGTGGGAGAGGTTTAAAAGAGAAGATGATAGGCTGAGTTGTAGAAATGATCTTTCAGCAACAATGGCCTGTGTGATTTTGTTAGTGTTATGATTAAGTGCTAAATTATTAACGATCTTCTGTGAAGGAAAGCGTTCCAAAAGTCTTTCAAATTGATCAATGAAAAATGGATGGGAGTACGATAAATCCAACAAAATATTATTAATTGAATTAGATTGCTGGTCATATTGTGAAAATACACTCACTTGTTGGTATTTCTTTTGAGAAGAAAGAAGTAATTGATAAGGAATGAACATCAATTGAAATTGAAAATTTAATAATTCTTGATGTTCACTATTATAAATTGAATCTTCATTTATCCAATGAGGAAATGAATCAATTGAGTGCTCAATATTGAGCTGCTCAATATGCCAGCATAAAGTGTCTAAAATTTTAACACTAAAAACAGAAAATAAATCTGAAGTTAAAAATAAATGTTGAAATAATAACAAAATTGAATCATAGTTTACACTAGTGTTACAATTATTGTTACAACACAATTGGGACTGATATAAAGCAATTTTATCTTCACAAGAATCGAGTAGAATAATGTAATTAGAATGATTTTTGATACCCATTTGTGAATTAGAGAGAAGAGTAGGACTCTGAATAGGAATACGATCTTGATCATCATATAAATCATAGATTGGAATAGTTTCTTGAATGGTGAAATCATAAGTATGATTATTTGTTTGAAAATGAGAACTATTTTGAACAATTTCTAAATTAGATTGTTCTTCATTTTCACATGTGATTAGACTTTGATCATGAGGATTCAATTGTAAAGAAGACACATCAATATCCTCAATGTCAAAGTAGTTATCATAAATAATCTCAAGGCTTTCATTAGAATTCCCTTCCATTTTATTCAATGAATTGAGACAAGAAGTAATATTTAGCTCATGTTCACTAATGCCAGAAGAATGATCATTAATTGATTTTATATTCTAATAAAAACTAATTGGCAATTCATTTAGATCAACCTCTCTGTTTTCTGAAATATTATCAATACCGAGAGCGGAGAAATTACCAACATTAAAAATATCAAGATAAAGTGAAAAATGAGAATCAGAAATAATGAATTCAAAATTTTCTTTGTTAGAGAAATCTTGTGCATTCTGTTCACTATAAATTTCAGATTCTAGATCATTCCTTTGTATACTCATGTTTTCTTGAAGAAGGTTGCTTTGTTGCTCTATTTTCGGCATTTGTTCATCATGAAAAAATTCAAAATTTTGTACAGTAGTTTGCATTTTATTATTCACTTTGATTGCTGCTTGCACATATTGATTTGCAATATGATTTTCTGAATTTAATGCAGAGTGATTTTTTAGATTTCAAGGTAGCTCTTTCTCCAAAATTTCTGCTATTGTCTTCTTGTATTTGGATAGAAATATTTTCCAAGCTTTATGAGACCACTTCATCAAAATTTATTTGCACATCCACATTGGAATCCTTATTTATGTTAGAAGGGGATGGAACAAAGCTTGAAATAATTTCATATGGATTGGGAATGGGAGGAAGAGAAAAAATATGTTCAAACCAATATAATAATTCTTTTTTCGAAGGTTTATCTTCAGTTTTACGAAATCTGATGGTAAAATCAATTAAAGACTCACCTTCAAACCTTCGTAGATCTTCAAAATCATCACATACCTGTTCGTAGATATATCCATCAAATTTACAAATGAAAAGTATAACAAATTGATCCCAGCTGTGAATTGAGGCAACCGGAAGAGCTCTACACCAGTTTCTAGCTTTTGCCGCAAATGTGAGAGTAAAAATTCTGGATAAAATGCCTTCATCAATTTCTTGAAAATCATAATTTGAAACATTTTGAATAAAATGAAATACATGATTAAAAGCAAAAAAAAATTCTTACCATTAAACTTTACCTGAGACAAGAGTCTTGCCACTTCGGGTGGAGTATTGGAAGATGTTTGTCCAGAAATACAACTCCAAATTGGAAGTTTTAAAGGAGCCATTGTAATAAAAATGAAATGTTAGAATTCGAAGACTCCAAAAAAAAAAGTCTCAGCCCTCCTTCTAGCGCCAAAAATTTTGAAGCCTCGAAAATCGCTGCAACAAGATTAGGGGAAACCACCTGGTCTGGAGCTTAAAGCAGCTTCTTTTCCGTTTGGAGTAGTGGCTCCAACTAGTTTAACTAGGTCCAGTTACCCTTTCTCTATCACTATTGGTTTAAAATGTATCTTTAATTACCAATAGACACGGATATCAAATCACTTCTTCTTGCTAATCGAGCAAGAGAATGACCCTTAAGATGATTTGGGTTTAGCGAAGCCACAACTAAAATTTTTCCTCTTTGAGAAGAGGACTTAAAAAAATGTAGAACTTAATATAAATGCAAACTTATTCTATAATGAAAGCAAAATAAACTAATCTAAATCTTATCTTAATTAAGTAGATATAAATCTAACCCAACTAAGAGCAAGATAATTAAATAATGAAAATTTAAATATGTCTGAATTTTAATTAATATCAAGATAAAGAAGAAATTCAATTAGCATGACATTTGCGAATACCAAAACACATCCTATTGAGACCATTTAACTGAAATAATAAATCAACAACACTCCAGAAGAAATTCACAAAAATGATATTGATTGTCAAATCAATCAAGCCAATAATTAAACAATAACATGTGGAAGAAATTCGCAACACATTACTATTTAATAAATAAACTTTATAAGACAGATTTTTGAGTAAATAGTTACTCAGAAATCAGATTTAATCCATAAGAACAAAGATACATAACAATATTGAGACAAATTATCCATATCAACAGAAATGCATAAACATGAATAAAATGAAACAACAATTTTATTATCATAAAATTGAAATTGGTATTTGATACAGAAATGCCAAAAATACCATTTAATTGAATTCGCTTCTCTGATCCTGGCCTCTAATAGTACTTTATATTATTTGAATTTCTGTTTTCAAAACTAGAACTGCAGAAATGCAAACTCTGTCCATCATACATAATTCAAGATATAAAGAAAAAACCCTCAATAATGTTCAGATCTGAAATTTTCTCTCCTCCCTCCTATAACTTTAAATTCTTATTACAGAAATTATTTTAAAAGTATAGAATTGCATATGAGAGCAGCCTCTTTTACATTTTGCAATCTGCAATTTATAATATTTCCAAAAGTATTTTGAGAGGAATTTAGTTGAAGAAAAATCTGTCCAATCCAATTTTAATTGCTCAAAATTTCCAATTTTTAATTGTTGGAGTCTTCTCATTGATTGAGATATTTTTCTCCATATCTCTTCTACTGTTTTTCCTACAAAAACAAATCAAAAACAAAATTAAAATGCAAAAATAAAATCAAAATGTCAAATCTAGAAATTAAAATAGATTCAATTAAAACTTAATTAAATAAATAAAAAATGAAACATAAGCTTTCTTTTGATTTATGTGATGATCTAATTGGCCAATGAGAACATGGACGAATGAATTTGCACTCATAAGAAGTTGTGGTAAATTAAAATGCAAAAAATAAAACTCAGAAAATTAGTTTTGTTTAAAAATTCGTTGCTTGATCTTTTGCTGAATTTTAGACCCAATAAATTATCAAATCTGGAAATAAAACCTTTTCAAGAATAATCTCCATCATCCTATCTTTCCAATGAGCTATCATGGGCCTCATTTAGCCAAGTAAAACTCCATTTATGAGCCTCTAAAGTTGGTATATTAAAATTGCCAAAAATCTGAAATTTTTGTTGCTTGAGCTAAAAAATCAAAATTTTAAATTAAATTCTAATCATAAATTAGATTATGATATTTAATTAATTATTTTCAATTATATTATTCATCTAATTTAGTTATAATCTAATTCTAAATTAAGTTTTAATTATCTATTAATTAATTATAATTACATTATTAATTAAAAACTAAACTAATTATTTAATAAATTATTTATTAATTGATATTAATCTAACTAACTAATATATAATTAACTATTTATAAACTATTTAATCTAATTAATAACTAAGTATAATTTAATTAAATTAATTATAATCTACATATTAATTAATTTAAAATTAATTATAAATATTAAATCTATTAAATTAAAACTAAACTAACATTATTTAATAATTTATGCTAAAATTAAACTAACATTAACCAACTAATATTAAACTATACTAAACTAAACTCTAATGCTACTAACTTAACACTATGTTAATATTAAACTAACACTAACTAACTAACACTACCACTACCTTAACACTATGCTAACATTTCAATATTTCCATTACACTCATACGAATGAGTTAAAAAAAACAAAGAACTTATGAGCTTTTGACCTCATCGCAATGAGGTGAAGACCATTGGGGTTTTTAAAAGGATGTGTCTATTGAAATTTCTCAATTCGATGTAAAATATATATATATATATATATATATATATATATATATATATATATATAATTTTAATTTAATTAAATTAATCATATTTTATATAATAATTAATTTAATTAATTTAAAATTTAATATTTAAATATTAATTTTTTATTTGTGATTTTATTTTAATGATGTTTAATTATGAAATTATCTAAAGGATGATTTGCCTAAATAAACTACAGCCACTTTAATGAGAATAAATAAATAAAAATTAAACTACAACCACTTCAATATTTTGAGTTTTCGAGATTAGTAATTCATTTGAAAATAGAAAATTGAAATAAATGACTGAAATCTCGATGCTTTATGATTTGGCTGTAAAAAAATAAAAAAAATTAGTAATAACTAACTAGGGGTTAATATTTAAACTAAATGCATTATTGAACTACGCATTTTTTAACCCAAGCGACATAATTGATTAGACTTCAAAGGAGTGCCATTTACAAACCAGTTGACCAAATGAGGTGAAACAGGCATCAATGAAAAGATTAAAAAAAATCGACCGTAACAAAGCAATCAAAACAAGAATCTAAAGAAAATGAAAAAATAACAAAATCGTAGAATAATTAACTTAATAAAAATCCTAGAAGGCGTTTAGCCAAAAAATTTATAGAAAGGGTCCCCATTATTTGAAGTAAACAATTCAAAAATGGGGGGGGGGAGGAGGGGGTTGTGTTTTACCACAACAAGTCCCAAGGTGGCTTAGGTGGTTGTCCTTGGGTGGCCTCAACGGGAGGATCATTTCTTGAAGTGTGTCAAGTGGTCCCAGATGGTGACTTCCCCCACTCCCAAGACCGCGTAGCTTTTTGAGGGAAAGGCACGTTGGTCACGCCTATCAAAGAAAAATGTGCACAATGCACATTTTTCCTGTGTCTCTAGTGCACAATTTGATTTTTTCCTCTTGACCTTAGAGATTTTTTAAATTTTTCAGATGCTATAATGTTCCTCAGCTCTGTAAATCCTTCTGCTTGACATTTAATACTGTCATTTTTCTTGTCTGATTTTCCAGTGATAATAGTGTATGATACTATCTTGACGTGAAAGCTTGTGTTGTAGTCAAATTTTAGGAGGATCGATGACATATATGGGCAATGATGATTCCCATAGTGCCACGCAAGGATGCCCCTATTATGATGAGGATCCATCCAAGGTACTGCTTCCTTTTCGGAGAATGGGTGTTGAAGTTGACAAAAAGGAAGCCTCAACCGAATGAGAGAGCTACTAATCCAAGGGACCAGGGTATCTGATTTGAAAGGTTTAACATAGGCATGATAGTGAGGGGTGACTAAAAACTGATGATGGGAGTTCAGTGGCCTAAGGCGAGAGCATGAAAAAAATATTTTGGCGGAATTCATAACTATTTATGATGAGTAAATCCTTGGAGTCGGTATGATGTCCAGGGTGGGTATATGTTGGTTATGAAATTTGTGGTGACTTTGCATGGAATTTGTGATGCTCTGACCAAGGTTGACTAGGGACTACTGCCATGGGAGAAAAATGGATGGATGAGTGGGGGACTATTCTCCATTTGAGATCTTTGTACACTTGCTAAAAGAATGAAAAAATGGGATTGGATTGTACAAAACACAGATACGGGTGCCCCATAAACATAAAAATTCTCGCTCAATGATGACCTGAGGAAGGTGTTTTTGCTAAGGGTGGGGGGCCCATTGGTTGTTCTTCTGTGTGGGGATGATGAAACGAATGGAAAATATCGCAGATGGGATATCTTGATGGAGGGATGGTAGGCCAAATGCGAGACGTGGTGGCGCGTATTCGATCTACATGGAAAAAATGGTATTCCAGGAAAGGGGTTTTATTTCAGTATGATAAAACTTGACTTGATGCATGGTTTACTTTGAGTGATGGACGACATGGAAGGGAAGGCTCTACCGACTAACAAGGATGTTTATCATGTGCAAGCTGGGGAGATGATAAACAAGGTCAGGTGTTTGGAACCTACGCTTGATTTTGTTAGGGTCCCGTGATTTGGAAAATTGGCAAGCCAAATGACAAGGTAACATCAAACCAACTTTGGATCCCAAGGACCTAGCTTTCCTGGACTCAGAGAGGGCTCTCTCTATTATGCAAGGGATGTAGATTTGTTTGCTTCTTATGTATTTGATTTTAGGCTAGTTGTTAAGTGTGTTTTTAGTTTGTTTTAGGTTTTTTTAGGGAAGAACTAATCAAGGGTAGATAGATAAAAAGATTGTCAAAACAATTGGGCTATGGGGTCGATAAGGTCGAGACTGCCTCAAAGGGGTGGACAAGGTATATTACAGGGCCGATTTGGTCGAGGTAAAATGGATTCTTTTACGTGGAATGAAATGGGATGGATGCTAAATTTGTGAAAGGACAAAGAGGTTTAAGCATAAATAGTTTTACAGTAGACATCCATGTGGTAGGGTTAACCATTAATCACGATAAATGAAACTTCAAACTAATAGATGTATAAAATAAACATTCAGGCGATACATAGAAGTATAAGACCCTCTAACTTTGGGAAAATCACCTTCAAACTTTGGGGAAACACATAAGATAGAAAAACAACTCAATCTATGAAGAGGGAACTCCTAGACATCATATTTTGAGCTATTGGGAACTTTGAACTAAGATTGCAGAGCATAGAGAAAGGGAAATATTGAAACAAGACCTCTTTGGTTCAACTAGGACAATCAAATATTCAGAGAAATGTTTCAGTGATGGGGTTTTGGATAGCTATCAGTAATCAGGACATACCTTGAATCATACTTGATAGCATACATAATAACCATTAATGAAATTGATAACAAGTTCTTAGGGTATCAAAGAGCAATTAAGAATTCTTTGACATAAATAAGAAAGAAGCAAAACATAGAAGTTGTAATGAAATCAGGAAACTTGAGGTGCCTCCATGGGCATGTCTCAAATCTATTCTTTACTGACCTATAGCAAGCAAGAAACATGGAAACATGTATGATAAACTAATGAAAACATACAAATAATAACACTATACCATTTACCAAGCCAAGGAATCCAACAAACAGTCATCTTCCACCATCCAAGACAAACAAGAAATCATCCACATCATGAGACAGAGTGTTTCTTAAAACCTTGTAATATCATGTATTGCTCTATATCATCAATTTCAGCCTCTTGATACAATGAAATCTCTTGGAATATATAGGCTAAAGAGAAATATACTATCCAAGAGTAACTAGAAGGCCATTGGCCTATTACAAATATCTGATTTTTTCCTTGAGGCATTGCAAAGCTCAAGGCACAAAATATCTTTAAAAATATCTTAAAATGCTAAAAAAGGAAATAAAATTGACTTTTCCTAACTGACAATGGCCAAAAAAGTCTTAACGCACATTTGGATAAGCCACTTTAGAAAACTGTCTTTTTTGCCAAAATGCAACAGGAACGTAGCAACAGAAAATTCCCTATCTTGTAGACCACTTTTGAGGGACCTCCCGATGTCGAAACGAGGCCCAGGATGGATCCTTGGAAAGCCTTGGATGTCTAGTTTCTGGAACTATTTTATTTTTCCAAAAATGATCCCTAGAAGTATGTCAAAAACTGAACTGGGTGGAAAAAACCAAAAATTAGCCCTTGCTGATATGTGAGGCAGAAAGTTAAAAAAATCATTGTTTTTTGCCTCTTTGGGGGACCAAAACAACTCCTTTG
Organism: Pinus albicaulis; assembly: GCA_034641835.2. Classification (NCBI taxonomy): domain Eukaryota; kingdom Viridiplantae; phylum Streptophyta; class Pinopsida; order Pinales; family Pinaceae; genus Pinus; species Pinus albicaulis. Next base: position 1,441,568,020 of record CM076581.1, read on the forward strand.
GATCTGAAAATTTGTGAGTAGCTACCCCTGAATTTATTCCATCCAAAAAAATTACTTTCATGAGCTGAGGATGCTCCTAGCACCCATGGCATCGCCTTGAAAAATGTGCAATTATGGCCAGAAAACACAAAAAACAAAATCATGTCAAAATTTGTTCAATTTTGGCGAGCAAGCCCCTTATGGGTTCTTACAATAATGTAAGGAAATTGAGGCCAATATTTCCAGCCCTGATGTGCCTTTCTCCACTTTTTCTACATGACGCCTCTTTCAGGCAACCTTGAGTTTTTCTTGAGCAAGTTTGAGCTTTCTTCGGGCAAATTGGTTTAACTTCTTATAGTACTCGGTCATATTCTTTTGTAGACTCAAGTCTTTGTTATCTTTCTCTAATTTTTCCTCCAAATTCTTGTTGGCCCTTTCAAGCCATGATTCTCTATCATTCTCTATTTCTTGGGCGAGCAATTGAGTGAGAGGATAATATCGAACAAACGCTGCCTCTTCTTCCTTCTTTTTCTCCAAAGCCTTCTTGAGACCCATAGTCTTAGGCCTCTTCCTCATTGGCTACTCTTCTTCTTCGGTATCATCAAATTCGCCCATAAGCTCTTCAAGCTTGACTTGTGCTTTTTAGGCTTCCCTTTGGTATTTGAAAGCTCGGGCCTCATAAACTGCCATTTGATGACTCATTTATTTTTTTTGCATCTGTAGAACATGTATCAGGTCCTTGGACCTGTCTAGATCAACTTGTAGGTCATGAATTTGGGCTTCTTCATTTTTTAAAAGAGCCTCAAGAATTCTAGCATCATCATCCCCATCATCACTGTCTATCTGGATGATGTCAAACTCCCTTTCATTTTCATGACTACTCTCCTCTTTTTCTTTCCCCTTGCCTTGGGTAGACTTCTTGGTCCTATTCCTCTTTGGAAATTCAACAATACTCTTTTTGGGCAGTTTGCCTCTACTTCTTAGCACTCTTATGACATTGCTAGTCACTACTAGAGTGATCTTCCTTTTTTTTGATCTAGTGTTTCTAGGCTTCACCACTTTTGAAGGGAGAGTCATGGCCCCTTGCCTAGGAGAGGCAGCTAGCACATGCTCTTGGTTGTGTTGAGGAGAAGAGAGAGGGGGTTTATCTACTTTCACTTGCTCAACTTGGTCTTTTACCTTGCTGCCTCCATCATCATCTGCTCCAGCTTCATCTTTGTCATTGTTTTCTTTTGCTTGAAGATTTCCTTGTTTATCTTCACCACTACTATGCTCATGGTCATTGATTTGGTCTTTTTGCTCCATGTTGCCCCCTTCGGAATGCTCATTGTTTGGTGTTTTCTTGCCATCATCATTGCTTGCTTGAGGGCTATCTTGTTTCTCATCATAAGTTTCCTTTTTAGGACTGTCATGACCCTCATCATCACTGTTTTGGCTACCACTTTGTTTGTTTTCTTGAGGACTGCGTTGTTCATCTCTGTCTCTGCTTTCTTCATGACTACTGTGCTCTTTACCTTCACTGTTTTGTCCTTCATCACCATCATGCTTACTATTTTTTTGGCTGCCATCATGTTCCTCTTCATGACTGTTGTGCTCACCATCAATTTTTTCATGCTCATCATCATTTCTTTCTTCCCCACTGTCATGCTTAGAGTCCTCACTTTGTCCCTCATCATTACTAGTTTGCCTCTTATCACTTTGCCCTTCTTCACTCTCAATAATAGGGGATTTTGGTCTTTTAGGAGTGGATTTACTAGAAGAATGATAAACATGATTAGTGGATGGTGAGAAAGGGGCATGAGATCAAGAGGCAATCGCAAAATCGGGATGGGAGATGAAAGAGTCCCAAGAAACTCCATTTTTCTCAAGTTGATGGAGGATGATGATCTTGATAAGGGAATGATGAAATAAAAAAGCTTGTTGCTGAGCGGAGGGCTTCTTTTGGATAGTAGAGGCCATCTTGTCAATGTTTCTGTAGAGGAAGAAAGGTAGGTTCAACAACTGAGTTCTTGTGAAATGCATAAGAAGCCTGATGTGATAGGCATAAATCCGGGAAAACCTCCCTTCACATGTGAAATACTTCATGATGACTTTCATGAGGGGGGCATAGCTCGTAAAAAAATGAGAAAAATGGAAAATAGCTTGGCAAGCATCCTGATGGTCTGGTTTTAGAAAGGGTTTGAAGTGATTCAGATATAGGTATGTTTGTTTGAACTACTTTTCTCCGATATAGGGGATCTTAGTAGCTTTAGAGATAGCCCTAGGAGAGAGTTTGAAATCCAGACCTGCTAGATGGACATGCTTTCCTTGCAGCCTCAAAGCAAACAAATGTGTCAAAGGAATGTGACTTTTTACTTCTTGGACATTTTGGCAAAATTCCAAGCACCGTACTTCATGAAAATTGAAGAGTACTGAAGGAGATTCATTCACTTCCTGAGTTGTAATAGGCTCATACCTATTGTGAAACCCACTTTTGTTGTCCTTCTTTGGAGGCATTTTTGTTTTTTATACCCTTTATTGACTTACCAAAACAAATGTTCAAATGATCACTGAAAAAGGCCCTCAATCAAAACACCTTTTCCTCCTTGCAAGATTGAGTTTGTCCTTAGTTGGCAAACAAGTTTTTGATAAGTGAAAGCAAACTCCCTTCTTATGAACCGTGCTGTGAGCAAAAGGCTTTTAATAAAATATATTTGAGGTTTATGAAGACAAGTTCGCTTTGTTTCTTACAATAAAACTCTTCCTTCCTATTCATTGTTTCTATCCTTTGCTATTCATAGTAAGAAGACCTCCTTTAAATACTGACAACAAATCTTTATCCTTTAATCACTATTTTAAGAGACTGAGCATTTAACCCCTTGTAAACTGATCAGAATTGTTTCACCCAATCACTATCTTCCTTTCTCTCTTAAGCAAAGAGTTCACTCTTGAAAAACACTGTGTTGTCCCTTTGAAAAAATTGTCCCTCTTTAATGACCATTGTTTCTCTAAACAAAGTAGTCTCCCTGTTACTGAATAAGAAACACTTAACACAAACTCTGTCTTCTCTTTATATACTGTGTGATCCTTTATTTTTATTTTTAAAATCAATTTAAAACTTTCACAAGGCACTAGTTTTTAAACAGTGATTCTCTATGATTTTTGGCAATGACCGTTTTCTTGAAAACAGCTAGGTTCCTCCCTTTGAAATCACTGTTATCCTTTTTTTTCTAGGCTAGCAGATAAACTGTTTAATGAAGATCATTTTCCTTTTCCCATTTTAGCACACAAAGTTTGGCTCTGTAAAACTGTGATTATCACTTTACAAACTTAAAAACAACCAATCCTCCTTTAAAACTGCCAAAAGGGATTTACTGCTTTATCACTGTTTCTTTGACACTTTGATACCAAATTTTCCATTAAAATTAAACAAAGTCCGGGCTAAGAGACATAAATACCTTCATAAAATTATCTTGATGTATTTTGGAGGTTACTTCTTGGTTGAAAACCTGACCTTGGCGCCTTTGAGGGTTCCTCTGAATATGGGCCTAGGTGGGCAGACAACGCGTTCAAAGATGGTTGTTGGGTCGAGCGGGTCTGAACGGGAAAACGCACCGCATTCAAGCTTCTCGGGTCGGACCTCGGCGCCCGTTGAACGCCAACATAGGCGTGTCGCGCAACGATACAGGCGTGTCGCGCCTATGTGTTAAACCCTTCCGATGACGCCTAAACGTGCGCCGCGTGAGAATACAGGCGTGCCGCGCGTTCAAAAAGTCGGGGATGCTATGTAAATTCTTTGCTGGAGATCATTTTTCTCTCCTCCGTGAAGCTCTTGGCACAACGATGAATGGAATATTTTTTTCGTGGCCCTTTATAGTTCAAAAAAAGCATACTTCTTCACTTTTTCAAGTTTGAAAAAACCAAAACAAATTTACCTTTTTCTTTGCCTTTCCATTTGTTTTAAAACAAGGTGAATTTGTTGATTTTGTTTTTGAAAATGGTTTTCTCCTTTTGATTTGAAAGAAAACCTTTGAAAAAGGGTTGATGTTTCAACTGTAAAACCACTGCAAATTTCCTCTTCAAAACCTATATTCAAATTTGATGATTTTTTAATCTCCCACTTGTCATGAACGAATTTTAAAATTGTGCTTTGCCCCCTTTGTTTATAAAGGAGTTTATCATGAAAACACCACTGCAGCCTCTCAAACACCAAAATTCCAATTCACTATTTTATGAACTGATGGGAGTCTTCTCGTATGCATATCTTTTGTCCCTTCGAATAAATCTTTTTAGGGGTAAGCTGTGTTTTTTCTCCACTTGTAATTTTTGAATTATCTCCTTACAAACAGTCCCTTTGTTATTCATTAAAGCTTTACTTGTGATACCTGCCTTCCTCAATCTTATGTCACTTTGAAACCACAAACAAAAAACATGTGATTTTGTTTATGAAAGGGTTCCCTGACTATCTTTTAAGAAGGTTTTCTCCACAACTATGACCTTGTATACCATTTGAAAGAGGCTTATAAAACACTACCCTTGCAGCCTTTTGAACCTACATATGAAAATCTATTTGTTTAAGGAGTGAAAGAAGGTATTATCACATGATTTGATCTTCTGCTTTGTTTACCAAAGATGGTCACATTTAATCCTTATGAATGAGCAGATTCATAGTAGTTGTAACCCAAGTATCAGCCCTGTGTTTATCTTTAGGAAGTAGTTAGATATACTAGGATGGACTAGTCTAAATGAAAGATATCCTTCTTATATAAAACATATGTGTGTATTGTCTGTTTTATATCAGTTTGCAGGGGTCAATTTAAACCTAGCTTGGTTTACCGCCCTACCATTCAGATGAGGCTTTTATTAGTCAAAAACTCCATCCTCAGATTACACTTTGAAGGAGGCTCTCATAAACATAAGAGTAGAGGTTTTTGGCACCATTATGTCACTGCTTTGCTGATGATGTAACACATGCCTACAACCTATAAAATTTCATTTTCTCCACCATTATTCCTCAACTAGTCTTAACAACAGAAAACCTTTTTCAAACACAACTTTAGACCTTGCTATGCATCTTCTATTCATCCTTGGAGGAGGTGGCGCACAATAGCTTCTGAAGTCACTTAAGAACATGTTGGCCCTCTGCTTGTTTGTGAAGGAGGCCACAGCAATGTCTTCCTAACCCTCTGCTTTTTTAAGGAGGTTTTGTCATTTTGCTTTCTAACCATCTGCTTTTCATGAAGGAGGTTATCTTTAACACAGGGTCGCCATCTACTTCAATCATTGTATCTTGCTTTGTATGTTTGTTTGAAGAACGCCTGGAGAGTGTTTGCTACTAGATATCATTGAACTATATTTTCCCTTGACTGTGTTGTGAGAGGTTTATTGAGATTGCCTTTGACTACTTTTCAAACCCAGGCTCAAGGTAACATAAGAAGCAGTTGTCTTCTTATGCCCTACATGATGATGCCCTTCGGAAAGATTATGCAGCACTGCTTTTGGAGGAGATCATGGAGCACTGTTGATTAGCATCTCATTTTAATTCATTTGCTTATTTGACGAGGAATGATCTATGCTCTTCAGGCAGCCTTTATATTTATAACACGTACACTTGTTGCTCTCCACTTTACGGCTCCTCATCTGATTATTGATGGCAAACCTTTTCAACAAGGGGGACCTACTTGAACTTGCCTTTTTTCCCTCCTTTGTATACTGATCATCATTAAATTACACCCCTGTAGAGATGTAAGAGCAGATGCTTTGGAACCTTGGAGAGATATTTTGGTGTTTCATGGAGATTATGCCTGATCCAAGCATATTTCTTCATACAGTGACAAACCTTCTCCTTTACTGATTTGGATCTTTTTTTAACTTCTTCTGAAATGAGACAAAGTGACCTCTTAGTGGTGTGTGACTTATGGATAGCACAATGATTTCTTTGCAGAACAGGAACTAATTCATGGTTGATTGGTACTTAGATAGAGGCTTTTTGGCCTAGGATATCTTAGCCAAGGAAAAACTCCTTAAACACCACTATCTAACTTAGGGACAATTTTGACAGATTCTGAGTGTTTTCTTAGGCATGATCAGATTTTCAAATGACAAGATGACCAGGGATAGAGTTGCAGACACTTTTTCAACCTTTGGATAGTGAATGGCATGAGAAACAAGGGTAAATGACAGTAGATAAATCAAGCTAAGACAACTCTAGACAGGAAATATTTCGCTGAAACAAGATAGGGCTTGAAAACTGGAGATTTTTCTCATCATAGACTGACAGGAAGGGGTAGGAGGACAAAAAATTTGTTTGGGGTGTTTTCTAGATGACAAATTGACAATTTGAGATTAGCTTCTAGAAAAATTAGCTAAGGAATCTAGTCATCAACAATAGGTGAAAAATACTGATGACTAACAGTGGCTCCATTTGGGGAGGGCAGCTCCTTTTCAGGAGGTGTCCAGAATTGCAGATCTCTGGCTTGTGAAGACCAGTTCCTTATCCATTGGCGCAAATTTCTTCCTTTCTTGATGTTATTTCTGAAAAATGACAGCATGATTAGCATCAAATTCATCTCTACCTACCCAGCTATATTTCCTAGCATTTTTTCTTCTTTTGGTGCATTTGGACTAGCAACCCTTTGACATGATAAAAAAAAGAAAACTATCTAATTCTACATTTATATCCTCTGGGAGTTCAGATTGAACTGATGAACTCCTTTGTTTCTCTACCTATGCTAGATCGACTGTCAAGCTTAAACTGTTTGACAGGATTTCATTCGCTACACTAAAACATGAAATTGAAAAATGACCAAATCAGGATTAGACGGTCTGATTTGTCATGTGTTTGTGGCATAAAATACAAGCTGCACACAAATATTATTTTTCACGAAAACAAGATTTAGAAAAATCAGGGCTAGGATACATAGTTTGTTTTTCATCCCTGTTTTCCTCTTTGGTTCTGTTTTGAGCGTGTGGAGCCAGTATCTTTTCCTAATCTAATTTCTTTGACAAGTCAAGCTTACACAATTTTACTATCACTTCTTTCACTAACTTATCAACAATAAATCTAAAACATGTCTAGTTATGATTAAGCTAGATAACTGAACAAGATATCTTTCGAGCACTAGTAGTTGCATTTAGACTTGCGCACTTTCAGCATGACTATTTTTTGAACATGGGGCTTTTCTGCTAGTTTATAAACTGCCCTCTTTTCAACTTTTCTACTGTTTTGTATTTTTTTTTTTTTGATTTATTTCTTCAAGCAATGGTATGTACAATGATTGAAAAATATGAAATTAAAGATTCTGAAACGGTGAAACTTCAGCATCTTATCTTCATAAGGATCTCCTGATGCTCTTGGTCCACTCAACTCTTGAAAAGAAAAGTTTGGAAAAAATTATCTTGTAAGCATAACACAAGGATTCATGCATGAATCTCTAAACAACCCTGTGTCTTCCTGCTGCGCTTCTTTATACCTTTGATTTCCACTTCTCCTTTTGTTGTACATCTTTTTCAAATAATGCAGATATTCTTTGTCATTTTTAAAACAGATGATGACATCGTCAAGGTACATCATAATGAAGAAATTCAGGACTGGAAACATGGCCTTCAGGAACATGTCTTTGGTGTCTGGCGGTTTTGTAACTCTGGGTTTGAAGGTGGAACTGCTTCCAGCATATTTGAAAAATTCTTTGAGTTGTTCGCATTGAAAAGGAATTAATTGATGATACCCTGAAACATCACTTTGTAAAGACATATGATTAGAAACACTTATCATTTGTATAGTATGGTCTTGTTTAGGAAGAATATAATTACTGTTCCGGGGGTGTGTATTTGTGTTTTTGAAATCAACATAGATCCTATGTCCGGCTGTCTTGTCTTTGATTGTTAATGTTTGATAAAGATTTTTGTATTTCCTTTTGTCAAAGTTGTTTCTTGAATTGAAGGCAGTGTCACAGTGTTTCAAACAGTTTTCTCGACATGTACTAGTGTTTTGAACAATTTTTCATATTCTAGCAGTCCTTAATGTTTGGTGTAATGTCATAATTTTAGCTAGTTCAATCAGCTCAGGTGTTTTTGGACTGCAGCTATCACATCCCTTCATATCAATTTTATCAGGCATTCTTCTCGGATCTTTAACAGTTGTGGAAATAGTCAAGGTTTCATTCGGGGAGGTAAAGTCATGAGATGGTGAAGCATTTAAGTATGGCAAGAACATTAGGCTCCCCTGCCCTTGATTTCCAAAGAGGTTTGTAATATGCAAGTCCTCTAGTGCTTCTATTTTAAAAAAGGTTCATAATTGTATTGTTGATGCTTGTCCTTGGTTTGAGCAATTTGCTTGAGGGCATATAATTTTTTTTGTTTTCTGATCTATATTTGTTTCTAGAAAATCAAATTCCCTCTCTTCAAGACATAATTGTTCAGGGTCATGATAATTTTGAGTATCAAATTCATCATACAGAGGTTGGTCTGGCTGCGATACTGTGCTTGAACTGGTTTTAGTTTCACTTATGTTTTCATCAGTGTCATCTTCTAGATGTAAGATGAAGGAATCCATGTTTGAATGTATGGAATACATAGGGATTTTATCTAGCCTTTCTTGGCTTCTGACCATATATTTCATGTGTGATTCCTGATACAGTATTCTTGTTTCATTAAACACGAGAATGGTGGCGTAAGACATATCTAGTTGAATATTTCCTTGAAGCTTGGCCCCCCAAGATCTGAATAAAAGCATTATGTACTTGGGAGGGATGTCTGCTACCACTATGTCCATGACTAGGTGTTTTGCGGGCACTTGAGCCAAACTGACACAAAGATCTTTTATCAGGCCTAGACACTTGACTCTGCTCGAATCAAATGAATATAAATCTTTATAAGGTTTTGTTATTTCTAGGCCTAATCTTTCCATTACTAATTTCGGCATGAGATTGTGAGAGGCCCCAAAATCTAGCATGGCATTATGTAGGATTTGGTCATGTATATTCAGACTAATGTAAAAAGGAAGAGTGGTTCCCTCTTGATATTTTCCTTCTATTTTTGGTCCAAACAACACCTCAATAGTATCATTAGCTAGGTGTAGAGTATCTGCATCATTTCCTATGTTTAGGAACCTTAGCACTTGATATTTGTATGAGCTTTGGGCAATAAGTTCAGTGAGAGGCATGGTGATCTTAATTTTGGCAATTTCCCCTTCAAAATTGAAGGGTGCTTGTAGTTTAGATAGATTTGCTTTAGTTTTTTCAGCCATGACTTTCTCTATATTTTTAATTTGTTGACTTTGATTTGGGGTTTTGTTCAATACAGTTGTTTCAGGAATCTTAGTAGAGTTACTAGGACAGTTTGGATCAAGGCTTGCCTTACTAGCTTTGTCTTTGTTTTGGTCAATTTTCTTAGCCATGATTTTGTTACTATCTACTGTTCTTTTAAGAATGGTATCGGGGGTTTTAGTAACAGCAGCGTCTAAGCTACCTTTCTTAGAGTTTTCCTGGTTTTTCTTACTCCTAAGATCATATTGCCTGTGGACTTCCATTATAGCGTTTTGTAATCCTACCTCAGGATCTTCGGGGTCCTCATAATTTTCTTCATTTTGATTTGAGGAGAATAAAACTTATTCTTCTTCTGTGAGGAAAACCTCACCCTCACTATTAGAACCTATCAAGTTTAAGTGATTTTCATCAAGTGGTTTGATATCTCTTTCTACCTCATCAACATAGTTTTCATTGAAAGGTGGCCTCATCTATTGGTCATTTTCCCTTGGTTTGTTCTGAGGTGGGTCTCTTCTAAAATTTTGGTTCCGCTTTCTATTTTGAGGGTTTGGCTGGTTGTCCTTAAGAGGTGATTTTTCATTCAAATTTATTCTTTCCCACATTTTTTCCATGGATCTAACCAGGATGTCTATTCTGGGGTCTGAGGAGGAAACTGAAGGCATGACCTTATCACGGTATGTGACTTTCTTTTCTGATCTTATCCTAGATCTTTTCTCAGCTAGGTTGGCTTTGGCACTAATAGCTACTTTTTGCATTTCTTCTAAAGTTGGGGGGGTCTCTTTCTCTTAGTTGGTATTTCATATCTGGATCAAAACCTTCGGGAAATTTTTCTAATGCTGAGCTAAGTGGAGATTTCATGTGAGGTGGGAGGGCATTATAGACACTGTTGAATCTAGTGCAATAGTCCTGAACACTTTCCCCCATAATCCTTTTAAGGCTGTTATATTCAAAAAGGATTTGGATGGGGTTTTTTTTTATTTCCCACCTGTTTATGAAAGTTTGGTAAAGTGCCGGGAGATCATGTATATTGTTAGGAGCTAAGCTTTTAAACCATTTCTTGGGTTCTCCGCCTAGGCTTTGGGTGAACATTCTCATCTTTATGGTTTCATCTTCTAGTTCCATGTAGTCAAAATCATCAATGATCCTATCTACATGCTGTTGGGTGGTAGTGGCCTCAGTTTCGGTGAAGTGTGGGATTAGGGATTGGTAATCATTTTGCAAAGGTACCAAAGGAAATGGTAACACTAAAGGTGCATACCAAGCTGCCATGATGGGAGCGAATGGTAGATTTACATAATGAGGGTTTGTGGTATGGGATGAGGTGATTTGCACAGTGGTGGTCTGAAAAGGTGTGGCGGAAGTACTTGGGCTTGTGGACTGATTCTAAGCAGATTTGGGGTGATAAGAGCCAAAATGGTGGAGAATCTGAAAATCAGGAGGTGTAGTGGGTGAGGCTTCTCTACTAGGACTCTGTTGAAAATCTAAGGGCTTAAGATCATCAAGGTTGATTTTACTTTGCGACTTGCTTCTAAAAAGGGTCTTTGCTGAACTCAAGTCAAACTAGGAATCTTGCAAGGATGTAAGGTGTTCAAGTACAGAGCTTGCTTTGTGGATGGTCCTATCGGTAGCTAAGTAACCAGTTTCAGAATTTTTCCACAAAATATTTTCTGGGTCGTCAACTATGATAGGGGGATTTTGGTCCGGGTGAGATCAAGTATTAATTCTTCGTGAAGCCAGATTTCAAAGTCAAAGTTTAGAGAAGGTGATAGTTGTGATTGTTTTTTGATGGATTTCCTCTCTAGGGGTTTCGCTAATGTGAAGAATGGTCAAAACAAAATGAAGGCTAGTGGAGTCGCCAGGTGGATTTTCTTGAGATTTATGGTCCACCACCAATACTGACAAAGATGTTTTTTAGGAAAATGTTTTTCTAGAAATATTTTATGTGGAAACTTGCAAGAATGACTTAAAACTTAGTTTCAACAGTTTGCTAGATTGTTGAGAAAGCTATGGTTCTATTTGCAAGTTTATTCTGTTGATTTCCTTTGTTTAGACGAAGATTTCTGAATTCCTAAGTTGTACTTAGTTTGTCACTTATTTCAGAGGCTGTATCATGAAATTTGAGTTTTTGGGAAAGATGAGTCAACAGAATAGTATGATTTATGAAATTTTTTGGTTTTTATGGAGTATTAGGCCTACTGGAGGCTAGTGGAATCGCCAGGTGGATTTTTTTTTTGTTTTTAGAGATATGTACTTATGGTCCACCACCAATAACTGAGAAAAAGACAATCTAGGGATGTTTTTTGGGGTTTTCTAAGTTTTATATGTGTAACCCTGAGGTTTGTAAGATTTTTTTATAACTGAATCATCATTTTGCTAAGATGATGAAAGAGCTAGTTTCTACTCTTCAGACAACACTTAAGTTTTCTAATTTTAACTGAGACTTTGAGAGTTCCTAAGGGATACCTAGGATGTTTTGACTCAATGTCCCACCGTGATCGCTATTATGTTAGGGTGGCGATGAGGTGGCGAATTGACTAGATATTCTTGAAGACAATGGATTTCTGGAGTCCTAAGGTGTACTTAGTTTGTCACTAACTCAGAAAGATCCCACCGTGATTGCCATTAAGTGTGAGCGGTGGGGTAAGTGGACAAGATAATCTCTTAAGGGATGCTAAAATGTTTAGGGAAGTCTAAGTTTGTTTATTCACTCAGAGTCCCACCGTGATCGCCATATGTTAGTGTGGTGATGAGGTGGCTGAAAATCATTGGGTATTCTTTAATTTAGGGACTCTGAAGTCCTAAGGTATACTTAGATTGTCACTAACTCAGAGTCCCACCGAGATCGCCATTATGTTAGGGTCCCATGATTTGGAAGATTGGCAAGCCAAATGATAGGGTAACATCAAACCAACTTTGGAGCCCAAGGACCTAGCCTTCCTGGACTTAGAGAGGGCTCTCTCTATTATGTAAGGGATGTAGATTTGTTTGCTTCTTATGTATTTGATTTTAGGCTAGTTGTTAAGTGTGTTTTTAGTTTGTTTTAGGTTTTTTGAGGGAAGAACTGATCAAGGATAGATAGATAAAAATATTTTCAGATCAACTGGGCTATGGGGTCGATAAGGTCAAGACTGCCTCAAAGAGGTGGACAAGGTATATTGCAAGGCCGATTTGGTCAAGGTAAAATGGATTCTTTTAGGTGGAATGAAATGGGATGGACACTAAATTTGTGAAAGGACAAAGAGGTTTAAGCATAAATAGTTTTACAGCAAACATCCATATGGTAGGTCTAACCATTAATCACAATAAATGAAACTTCAAACTGATAGATGCATAAAATAAACATTCAGGCGATACATAGAAGTATAAGACCCTTTAACTTTGGGAAAATCGACTTCAGACTTTGGGGAAAACACATAAGACAGACAAACAACTTAATCTACGAAGAGGGAACTTCTAGACATCATATTTTGAGCTATCGGGAACTTTGAACTAATATTGCAGAGCATAGGCAATGGGCAAGATCGAAACAATACCTCTTTGGTTCAACTAGGACAATAAAATATTCAAAGAAAGGTTCCAGTGATGGGGTCTTTGATAGCTATTAGTAAGCAGGGCATACCTTGAATCATACTTGATAGCATACATAATAACCATTAATGAAATTGATAACAAGTTCTTAGGGTATCAAAGAGTAGTTAAGAATTCTTTGACATAACTAAGAAAGAAGAAAAACATAGAAGCTGTAATGAAATCAGGAAACTTGAGGTGCCTCCATGGGCATGTCTCAAATCTATTCTTTACTGACCTACAACAAGCAAGAAACATGGAAACATGTATGATAAACTAAGGAAAACATACAGATAGGAACACTATACCATTTACCAAGCCAAGGAATCCAACAAACATTCCTCTTCCACCATCCAAGACAAACAAGAAATCATCCACATCATGAGACAAAGTGTTTCTTCAAAGCTTGTAATATCATGTATTGCTCTATATCATCAAGTTCAGCCTCTTGATACAATGAAATCTCTTGGAATATATAGGCTAAAGAGAAATAAACTATCCAAGAGTAACTAGAAGGCCATTGGCCTATTACAAATATATGATTTTGTCCTTGAGGCTTTGCAAAGCCCAAGGCACAAAATATCATTAAAAATATCTTAAAATGCTAAAAAAGGAAATAAAATTGACTTTTCCTAACTGACAATGGCCAAAAAAAGCTTAACGCACATTTGGATAAGCCACTTCAAAAAACTGCAGTTTTTGCCAAAATGCTATAGGAACGTAGCAGCAGAAAATTCCTTGTCTTGTAGACCGCTTTTGAGGGACCTCCCGATGTCGAAATGAGGCCCGTGATGGCTCGCTGGAAATCCCTAGATGTCTAGTTTATGAAAATATTTTATTTTTCACAAAATGATCCATATAAGTATCTCAAAAACTGAACTGAGTGGAAAAAACCAAAAATTAGCCCTTGCTGATATGTGAGGCAGAAAGTCAAAAAATCATTGTTTTTCGCCTCTTTGGGGACTAAAACAACTCCTTTGGATCTGAAAATTTGTGAGTATCTACCCCTGAATTTAGCCAATCCAAAAAAATGACTTTCATGAGCTAAGGATGCTCTTAGCACCCATGGAAGTGCCTTGAAAAATGTGCAATTATGGCCAAAAAACACAAAAAACAAAATCATGTCAAAATTTGCTGAATTTTGGCAAGCAAGACCCTTATGGGTTCTTAGAAGCATGTAAGGATTTTGAGGCAAATATTTCAAGCCCTGATGTACCTTTCTCCACTTTTTCTACCGGGCGCCTCTTTCGGGTAGCCTTGAGCTTTTCTTGAGACAGTTTGAGCTTTCTTCGGGAAAATTGGTTTAACTTTTTATAGTGCCCGGTCATCTTCTTTTGTAGACTCAAGTCTTTGTTAGCTTTCTCTAATTTATCCTCCAAATTCTTTTTGGCCCTTTCAAGCCATGATTCTCTATCATTCTCTATTTCTCGGGCGAGCAATTGAGTGAGAGGATAAGATCGAACAAAGGCTACCTTTTCTTCCTTCTTTTTCTCCAAAGCCTTCTTGAGACCCATAGTCTTAGACCTCTTCCTCATTGGCTGCTCCTCTTCTTCGGTATCATAAAATTCACCCATAAGCTCTTCAAGCTTGAATTGTGCTTTGTAGGCTTTCCTTTGGTATTTGAAAGCCCGGGCCTCATAAACTGCCATTTGACCACTCGTTTGTTTGTTTTGCATCTGTAGAACAAGTATGAGGTCCTTGGACCTGTCTAGATCAACTTGTAGGTCATGAATTTAGGCTTCTATATTTTGTAAAAGAGCTTCAAGAATTCTAGCATCATCATCCCCATCATCACTGTCTATCTGGATGATGTCAAACTCCCTTTCCTTTTCATGACTACTTTCCTCTTTTTCTTTCCCCTTGCCTTGGGTACACTTCTTGGTCCTCTTCCTCTTTGGAAATTCAACAATACTCTTTTTGGGTAGTTTGCCTCTACTTCTTAGCACTCTTGTGACATTGCTAGTCACTACTGGAGTGATCTTCCTTTTTGATGATCTAGTGTTTCTAGGCTTCGCCACTTTTCAAGGGAGAGTCATGACCCCTTACCTAGGAGAGGCAGCTAGCACATGCTCTTGGCTATATTGAGGAGAAGAGAGAGGAGGTTTATCTACTTGCACTTGCTCAACTTGGTCTTTTACCTTGCTACCTCCATCATCATCTGCTCCAGCTTCATCTTTGTCACTATTTTCTTTTGCTTGAAGATTTCCTTGTTTGTCTTCACCACTACTATGCTCATGGTCACTTATTTGGTCTTTTTGCTCCATGCTACCCCCTTCGTAATGCTCACCGTTTGGTGTTTGCTTGCCATCATCATTGCTTGCTTGAGGGCTGTCTTGTTTCTCATCATAAGTGTCTTTTTGAGGACTGTCATGACCCTCATCATCACTGTTTTGGCTACCACTTTTTTTGTTTTCTTGAGGACTGCGTTGTTCATCTCTGTCCCTGCTTTCTTCATGACTATTTCGCTTTTTACCTTCACTATTCTTTCCCTCATCACCATCATGCTTACTATTATGTTGGCTTCCATCATGTTCCTCTTCATGACTGTTGTGCTCACCATCAGTTTGTTCATGCTCATCATCATTTATTTCTTCCCCACTATCATGCTTAGAGTCTTCACTTTGTCCCTCATCATTACTAGTTTGCATCTTATCACTTTTCCCTTCTTCACTCTCAATCATAGGAGATTTTGGTCTTTTAGGAGTGGATTTACTAGAAGAAGGATAAACATGATGAGTGGATGGTGAGGAAGGCGCATGAGATGAAGAGGCAATGGAAAAATCAGGATGGGAGATGAAAGAGTCCCAAGAAACTCCCTTTTTCTCAAGTTGATGGAGGATAATGATCTTGATAAGGGAATGATGAAATAAACAAGCTTGTTGCTAAGTAGAGGGCTTCTTTTGTACAGTAGAGGCCATCTTTTCAATGCTTCTATAGAGGAAGAAAGGTAGGTTTAGAACCTGAGTTCTTGTGAAATGCATAAGAAGCCTGATGTGATAGGCATAAATCCGGGAAAACCTCCCTTCACATGTGAAATACTTCATGATGACTTTAATGAGGGGGGCATAGCTGGTCAACAAGTGATAAAAAGGGAAAATATCTTGGCAAGCATCCTAATGGTCTGGTTTTAGAAAGGGTTTGTAGTAATTCAGATCTAGGTATGTTTGTTTGAACCACTTTTCTTCGATATAGGGGATCTTATTAGCTTTGGAGATAGCCCTAGGAGAAAGCTTGAAATCCAGACCTGCTAGATGGACATGCTTTCCTTGCAGCCTCAAAGAAAACCAATGTGTCAAAGGAAGGTGACCTTTTACTTCTTGGACATTTTGGAAAAATTCCAAGCACCCTACTTCATGAAAATTGAAGAGTACTGAAGGAGATTCATTCACTTCTTGAGTTGTAATAGGCTCATACCTATTGTGATACCCACTTCTGCTATCCTTATTTGGAGGCATTTTTGCTTTTGATACCCTTTATTGACTTACCAAAAAAAATGTTCAAATGATCACTGAAAAATGCCCTCAATCAAAACACATTTTCCTCCTTGCAAGATTGAGTTTGTCCTTAGTTGGCAAACAAGTTTTTGATAAGTGAAAGAAAAATCCCTTCTTATGAACTGTGTTGTGAGCAAAAGGCTTTTAATAAAATCTATTTGAGGTTTATGAAGACAAGTTCCCTTTGTTTTTGACAATAAAACTCTTCCTTCCTATTCATTGTTTCTATCCTTTGCTATTCACAGTAAGAAGACCTCCTTTAAATACTGACAACAAATCTTTATCCTTTAATCACTATTTTAAGAGACTGAGAAAACCCCTTGTAAACTAATCAGAACTGTTTCACCCAATCACTATCTTCCCTTCTCTCTTAAGAAAAGAGTACGCTCTTGAAAAAAATTGTGCTTTCCCTTTGAACAAACTGTCCCTCTTTAATGACCATTGTTTCTCTAAATGAAGTAGTCTCCCTGTTACTGAATAAGAAACCTTTAACACAAACTCTGTCTTCTCTTTATATACTGTGTGATCCTTTATGTTCTAAAAAAAATCAATTTAAAACTTTCACAAGGCACTAGTTTTTAAATAGTGATTCTCTGTGATTTTTGGAAAAGATGGTTTTCTTGAAAATAGCTAGGCTCCTCCCTTTGAAATCATTGTTATCCTTTTTTTCTAGGCTAGCAGATAAAGTGTTTAATGAAGATCATTTTCCTTTTCCCCTTTTAGCACACAAATTTTGGCTCTGTAAAACTGTGATTATCCCTTTACAAACTTAAAAACAACCAATCCTCCTTTAAAACTGCCAAAAGGGCTTTGCTGCTTTATCATTGTTTCTTTGACACTTTGATACCAAATTTTTCATTAAATTTAAACAAAGTCCAGGCCAAGAGACATAAATACCTTCATAAAAGTCTCTTGATTTATTTTGGAGGTGACTTCTTGGTTGAAAACCTAACCTTGGCGCCTTTGAGGGTTCCTTTGAATATGTGCCCAGATGGGCAGACAATGCGTTCAAATATGGTTGCTGGGCCGAGCGGGTCTGAAAGGGAAAACGCGTTGCATTCAAGCTTGTCGGGTCGGACCTGGGTGCTCGTTGAACGCCGGCACAGGCATGTCACACAACGATACAGGCGCATCGCGCCTATGTTTTAAACTCTTCTGATGACACCTACAGGCGCGCCGCGCGAGAATACAGGCATGTCACGCGTTCAAAAAGTAGGGGATGCTGTGTAAATTCTTTGCTGGAGATCAGTTTTCTCTCCTCTGTGAAGCTCTTGGCACAATGATGAACGGAATATTTGTTTCATGGCCCTTTATAGTTCAAAAAAAACATACTTCTTCCCTTTGTCAAGTTTTAAAAAACCAAAACAAATTTACCTTTTTGTTTGCCTTTGCATTTTTTTTAAAACAAGGTTACTTTGTTGATTTTGTTTTTGAAAATGGTTTTCTCCTTTTGATTTGAAAGAAAACCTTTGAAAAAGGGTTGATGTTTCAACTGTAAAACCACTGTAAATTTCCTCTTAAAAACCTATATTCAACTTTGATGATTTTTTAATCTCCTGCTTGTCATGAAAGAATTTTAAAACTGTGCTTTTCCCCCTTTTGTTTATAGAGGAGTTTATCATGAAAACACCATTGTAGCCTCTCAATCACTAAAATGCCAATTCATTGTTTTATGAAGTGATGGGAGTATTCTCATATGCATATCTCTTGTCCCTTTGAATAAATCTTTTTAGGGGTAAGCTGTGTTTTTTCTCCACTTGTCATTCTTGAATTATCTCCTTACAAACAGTACCTTTGTTCTTCATTAAAGCTTTACCTGTGATACTTGCCTTCCTCAGTATTATATCACTTTGAAACCACAGACAAAAAACATGTGATTTTTTTTATGAAAGGGTTCCTTGTCTATCTTTTAAGAACGTTTTCTCCACAACTATGACCTTGTATACCATTTGAAAGAGGCTTATAAAACACTACCCTTGTAGCCTTTTGAAACCACATATGCAAATCTATTTGTTTATGGAGTTAAAGAAGGTCTTATCACATGATTTGATATTCTGCTTTGTTTACCAAAGATGGTCACCTTTAATCCTTACGAATGAGCAGATTCATAGTAGTTGTAACCCAAGTATCAACCCTCTGTTTATCTTTAGGAAGTAGTTAGATAGACTAGGATGGACCAATCTAAATGAAAGATATCCTTCTCATATAAAACATCTATGTGTATTGTATGCTTTATATCAGTTTGCAAGGGTCAATTTAAACCTAGCTTGGTTTACCACCCTACCATTCAGATGAGGTTGTTATTAGTCAAAAATTCCATCCTCGAATTACACTTTGAAGGAGGCTCTCATAAACATAAGAGTAGAGGTTTTTAGCACCATTATGTCACTGCTTTGTTGATTATGGAACATAGGCCTACAACCTATAAACTTTCATTTTCTCTACCATCATTCCTCAACTAGTCTTAACAACATAAAACCTTTTTCAAACACAATTTTAGACCTTGATATGCATCTTCTGTTCATCCTTGGAGGAGGTGGCACACAATATCTTCTAAAGTCACTTAAGAACATGCTGGCCCTCTGCTTGTTTGTGAAGGAGGCCACAGCAATGTCTTCCTAACCCTCTACTTTTTGAAGGAGGTCCTGTCATTTCGCTTTCTAACCATCTGCTTTTCATGAAGGAGGTTATCTTTAACATAGGGTCTCCATCTACTTCAATCATTGTATCTTGCTCTCTATGTTTGTTTGAAGAACTCCTGGAGAGTGTTTGCTACTAGATATCATTGAACTGTATCTTCCCTTGACTTTGTTATCAGAGGTTTATTGATATTTCCTTTGACTACTTTTCAAACCCAGGCTCAAGGTAACATAAGAAGCAGTCGTCTTCTTATGCCCTACATGATGATGCCCTTCGGAAAGATTATGCAGCACTACTTTTGGAGGAGATCATGGAGCACTGATGATTAGCATCTCATTTTACTTCATTTTCTTATTTGATGAGGAATGATCTATGCTCTTCAGGCAGCCTTTAGATTTATAACACATACACTTGTTGCTCTCCACTTTATAGCTCTTCATCTAATCATTGATGGAAAACATTTTCAATAAGGGGGACCTGCTTGAACTTGCCTTTTTTCCCTCCTTTGTATACTGATCATCATTAAATTACACCCCTGTAGAGATGTAAGAGCAGATGCTTTGGAACCTTGGAGAGCTCTTTTGGTGTTTCATGGAGATTATGCCTGATCCAAGCATATTTCTTCATACAGTGACAAACGATCTCCTTTACTGATTTGGATCTTTTTTGAACTTCTTCTGAAATGAGACAAAGTGACCTATTAGTGGTGTGTGACCTATGGATAACGCAATGCTTGCTTTGCAGAACAAGAACTAATTCATGGTTTACTGGTACTTAGACAGAGGCTTTTTGGCCTAGGATATCTTAGCCAAGGAAAAAATCCCTAAACACCACTATCTAACTTAGGGACAATTTTGATAGATTCTGAGTGTTTTCTTAGGCATGATTAGATTTTAAAATGACAAGATGACCAGGGATAGAGTTTCAGACACTTTTTCAACCTTTAGATAGTGAATGGCATGAGAAACAAGGGTAAATGACAGCAGATAAACCAAGTTAAGACAGCTCTAGACAGGGACATTTTGCTTAAACAAGATAGGGCTTGAAAACTGGAGATTGTTCTCATCATAGAATGATAGGAAGGGGTAGAAGGACAAAAAATTTGTTTGGGGTGTTTTCTAGTTGACAAATTGACAATTTGAGATTAGATTCTAGAAAACTTAGCTAAGGAATCTAGTCATCAACAACAGGTGAAAAATACTGATGACTAACAGATTTCTTGTGGAGAAATGTTGTCGGATATGCAGAGTTTCTCTGGGACACTATCATGCTGAGGGTAGAATGATACATGTTCTGGAACCTTCGGCACATGGGGAAATGGATGTTTTTTTTTGTTGTATAATACCTGAAACAAAATAAGCCAAGTGAAAGAATATTTCTCATTCAAATATTATTGAAAACATGAGCTAAATGAACAAAAGATAAGGGAGCGCATACCTGTCGGAACTGAAAATTTATTTTTTCATAGGTGTGAATGTGTGGAGCCTCCTTTAGGAATTATGAGGTGTGATCACTGTGTTTTTTTTGTTCTACAATTGGGTCCTCTAAGATCTCATTATGGTCCATCAAACAATCTAAAAATGGTGACATATAGGAAAATATGGTTTATTTCAGCTCATTTGCGACATTTGAGAGTTTGAGAGTTTGAGAGGTCAGAGGTTGTTGTTGAACTTTTCTTGCCGTTGCAGTCAGCCTGTGCACCCAGGACTCGCGCTACTAGAGCCAGGTAGGCCCCAAAACGTCCTGAATTTAATTTTTTCAGTCTGACTGGGCAGGTGTCCATACAAACTAGGTTTGTACAGAACCCAAGAAATTTTTTACCTTGACCGCGCGGGCGATCAAGGTATAGGCGCAAAATTTCCACGCAAAGCTTAGGTTTTGCATGCAAATTTTGCGCATGTTATTGCTTTTTGCACACGGAATCCACAATTTTCTAAAATACAGGTGTGCAATCAGCATGCATGTTTGAGAAACAGGCACGCTGAAAGGCCGAAGCTTTTTTTGGAAACAATTTGGGAAATTTTTCAATTTTTTGGTGTTTTTGATGTCACCGACGTGTGTCTATTTAGTGATAGGATGTTGTGGAGGGAGAGATACTGGCCTGACCTCCAAATTGATGTGTCACAAGATGCCAATGCTCGCTATCAGTTGGCATGATGGGGTCTTCTCAAGTTCCTTGAGAATGACCTCCTGCGATCGTAGGATCGATTACTATGCTACTTGGTCCGCTGCTGGAACAGACGACGTAGAGTTATGGTGTTGTGATGATGTGACTTGACTATCCATCCAGAGATAGATATATATTTTGTGATAGGGCTATTTTTAGCCCCCTAATTTGCTCTCTTTTTTGCATTTTCCCCTTCCTAAATCATAACCATTTACCTCTGTTTTACCTCTTTTATGCACCCTCATCTTGCACTAGTCCAAGAACGGTGACATATTTCGTATAAAATTTATTTTTCATAATTTTAATTAAAATTAGCATTAATTAATCATTTATTACATGATTCCTTACTTTCAATCACTCTTTCTAACTTTTCGATATCTCCAATATTTATATGGTAGTTAGAGTACTTACCGTGACCGCTAATCCTAGTGTAGTATCGGATCTTGCACTGTTGCCAGCACAACAAATCCTTGCAGCAGATCTGAACATCCTTGATCACCGCCTCATTTTGAGTAGCTTCAGCCACGATAGCAAGATCGACCCAAAGGCAGCCGAGACAAAATCTGCGAAGGACGAAAGCTGGAGATTGGCTACGGCTAGTTTTGCTAACTGTAAAATTTTGAAGGGCAAAAAGCTAAACTATGCATTTGGTTATGTAATCGGTTGAATGATCTATTTTGGCCTTTGGCCAAAGATCTATATAATGTAGAATGTAAATAGGACTAAAATAAAAAGTTTTGATAGTAGAAGAGAACAGAGACACAGCCAAAGAGGCAATAACAGGTTGCTGTATTTTGTTATCGCCTAAATCTGGGATGGACAATGTATTAATGTATGTACTTGCCTCAGTGAATTAATAAAAGGGAGCTCTGCCTCATATTTCACAAATTGTGTTTCTTTATTTAAGCTTATGAATTGATTAAGGTACTGAGCAGCGTTTTTATTTAAAAGGGAAACACGTTGGTTGGCTAGGGCCCAGCCAACCCAGCATGTTTACCCCATTTCCCATTTTCCTGTAATTTGTTTTTACATTGTCAAGTGTGATTTAATTTTAAGCACATGCATTCATGTCTGAGTGAAAGCGGATCTGTTCTGTGAAGTAGATAAATTTCCTTTTCCTGCAATTTCCTTTCCTGTACTTGATTTCAGATTGGTTTTCCTCCGCCTGGCCCAAGCAAGAGAAATAACCCTGCACCAGTGCACGTTGGTGCGATATCTCATTTTATGCAATTCTGTTTGATTGGTTTTCCCCACCTGGTCCAATCAGGAGAAATGAACCTGCACCAGTGCATGTTGGTGTGATGCAGCAAGCCTTCTTATTCTACATCCCGCAATCTTCTTTCTTTCATTAAATGCTTATGACAAGATAAATGTATATTGATTGTTTCTTTATTCCTGCACTTCGTTAAGATAAAAAAAATTCACTTTTTATGTGTGCAAATTGATTTAACAGTATAATATCACTTTCAATAATTAAGCACTCGTTTTAAGAATTAAAAGCTAAGTGCAGGAAGCTCTGATCCAGTGCAAGAACTAGTTTCTTGCCACGGGATCTGAGTGCTTTGAACCTAGAAAAGTTCAAGCCCTTGCATGAAGTAAAAATCCTTTAGTAAAGACACCGTTTATACCTTCTGCATAAATCTATGTTCCTGCACTAGTGCGAGTAGACTGCGATAGTGCAGGATAGATTAGTGCAAGAAGGAAATCTCTAAAGGAGCAAGTTTAAGGGCCCATCTGATGAGACTGCTAAGTGTCTCTGCTAAATAAAAACACACACTCAGTATTTAAACAATAATTAGCTAGAGTGATTTCCTTTTATCTTTAATTCCCTCTTGCAAATGCATTCTTCCTTGTTCCAGTCTTAGATTATTTTGATGGTTCAAGTTGCATTTTTCTCTTCTTAATTTGATTCTACATTCTTTCCTTTAAAGAAAGTAGGGATTCATATTAGGAAGATTCATACCATCTTTGGCATTGCATGTGCTTCATCTCTAAGTTTATGGATCCCTTCGGTTAACAAATTAAGTGTTGAGGAGTTTTCTTAAGTGTAATTCCTGCACCCAACATTTTGGTGTCGTTGTCAGGGAGGCGATTTGATTTGGTAAGAATTTTCTGATTATACAATAGAGGTAATTTTTCCTTTATTTTTGCAGTATTTTTTGGAAAAGCTGAAGGAATTTTACTGGTGTTAATTGATTTCTGACAGCATTTTTTACTAGAAGTTATTTGTTATTTTTATTTCTCTTTTTTTGAAATGAATGCCTAGAACAGGTAAGAATTCGAAGCCCACTAAGGGCCAAAATAATTCTAAAAAAAATTCTCATATTGGGTCTCCTTCTGTAATCAGGAAGCCCAATCCAATTCAAACCCATCAAGCAAGAACAATCCACCTGGATTCTGGTGACAACAGCTCAGGTGTGGATCAGCTTGTTGAGAGCGATACAAGTAAAAGGGAAACAATGGTGGACCATGAAGATCATTTGGAAGGGACTAGTGAAAACCAGGTAAGTGGAGAATAATCCACTTTTGTGTTTCCAATTGTGGATCCTGATACTGTGGCGCAAATGAAGAATATTCCACCATCATCTCTCCCTCATTTCCATGATAAAGTTCATGAGGATCCTGACTCTTTTCTATTCAAGTTTGATATTCTGTGTAGAAGTTATGATTATTCAACTAACGCTCATAATTTAAGATTATTTCATGTTACTCTCAAAGACTCAGCTCTACACTGATTTATGGGGTTAGGAGGAAACACTATAACCTCTTGGGATTAGATGAAGAGAGTTTTTTTGTCTAAATATCAAGAATATTGCAAAACTTGGGACATGCAGGATGATATTTTTACAATCATATAGGATGATGATGAAACTCTTGAAGATTACCTAGAAATATTTCTATATATTTTACAAAGGTTGAAACTTAAGTTTGATCCTAGTACTATTAGAACCTTGTTCTTAAGAGGACTTACTGATAATGCTAGAAATCATTTAAATCTGTTATGACAAGGTGATATTTCTCAGCAAACTTTTGAACAAATTTGTGAATTCTACAGAAAATTTTTCAAGAAATCAGTATAGATCCAGTAGAGGAACTCGAAATAAGAATAGAAAAACTAAATCTACTGATGCTATGATTATTGGACTAGAAAATAAAATAAAAAACATGAAAATTGATATAATGAATATTGTTACAAAAAAGTTAGACTCTTTAAAATTTCAGCAAAAACTCATGAAGGAACAAGAGTCATTATATATTTTATGTCCTAAATGTAGAGACAAGCATCCTCCTAAAGAGTGTCCTCTTAATTTGAAAGAAACTAATAAGTGTGCTATCTGTGCAGAAGACCATGTAACAAAAAAATGTCCCTCTATACCAGGACTTAAAGTTGTATTAACAGGGGGACAACTTGAAGTTGAATACTTGTATGCTATGGGAGAAAGAAGGAATTATCCTCAGGTAGGTACAGGTATAGCTCCTGAATTTTCTCCACACTATTTTGGTTATAATTCACATGCATATTCTTATCCTAACACTAATCAGTAGTGGCAGTATGGGAATCAATATCAGCATGGGAAACCTTGTCAACCATGGCAGCAAGGTTGGAGAGGGCCAACTCATTCTCCATATTCCTACCAGCCACCTATGCAGTCATATCCATCTACGCATACACCTTATTCAATGCCTCAACTTCTGAGTCAGTCTACTCCACCGTTGCCTTTACCTCCACCCTTTCAACCTCCTTAGTTGCCTACTCAACATATGCCCAATCATAACAATAATAAAGCAGTGCAAATGATATATGTAACAAACCCACCTTTACCATTCGAGTACCAGTCTATTCCAGTGGGGTTCATGATATTCAATTAAGATCAGGAAGGACTATAACATCAAAAAATCAGAAGCAACCTACAATGATTATTGAAGAGAAAGGAGAAGAGGAAACTCTTAACCATTCTCTGAAAGTTGTCACTAAGTAGCCCTTACCCTCTGAATCCTTGCCATATTCTTTCAACCAGCCTCCCTTCCCAGAGAGGCTAGTACTGGAAAGAAGTGAGCATTTTTCTAAGACTAGTTTGGCATATGATCTTCGAAATCTTTTCATTAAGATACCTTTGCTTCAATCCATTAAAGAGATCCCCATTTTTACCAAGATTATTAAGGAAATCTATCTCAAGAAACCCGGGAGGAAGAGAGTGGAACCCCAAACCATTCAATTTGTTGGTAGGGCAGCAGAATCGAAGAGGAGATATGTGTCTATGGAAAAATACACTAATCCCGGAAACCCTGTTGTCTCAGTTCAAATTCGTAATGTCCTGGTCTCTAATGTTCTTATAGACCTAGGGGAAGCCATTAATGTCATGACTAAGAAAACCATGGATCAACTTTGGTTATCTCATCTTTGCCCTACTCCCACTGTGCTTGAATTAGGAGATAGATCTAAAATTAAGCCAGAAGGAGTATTGGATCATGTGATCATCTCATTAGATTCTTGGGAATATCCTGCTGATTTCATTGTCTTTTAGCCAAAGAACCCAGTAGGGGGACATCCCTTGATCTTGGGATGACCATGGCTTGCTACAGCCGATGCATATATTGGATGTCATTCCGGTGATCTGTATATTTCGCATGGAGATTCTAGGAAGAAATTTACCTTATACCCCCCTGCCAGATCCATTCAAGATCTTCAAGATACTTTATGGTTGGATCAAAGCAGTGATGAGGAGACTCAGCCCATTTCCCTTATCCATCATTATACTAGGTATTCACAAGAAGATGAGATTCAAGATTTCGTGAATAATCTAGACACTACGCCTAATTTTGAGCCATTGAGCCAGATTTTAGCCTAGATTTTCAATATAATCATGATTCTCATTCTTCTGTACCGCTGCATTTGACCACTCCCTTGATTACTCCTGAGACTGACACTACTCTTGTTGAGATTAGCTCTGGTAAATCCTTGCATATTAGTTCATATTTGGACTCATCTCAACAGGAGAAGCTTGTGAATTTGTTGCAAAACCATCTTAGTGCCTTTGCTTGGGGCTATGAAGATATGAAGGGTATTCCTCCTGAAACTTGTACACATAATATCTATATTCAGGAAGGAACCTGGCTTGTCCGACAATCCCAAAGGTGAATGAATCCAACTCTAAGAGATATTGTGAAGGAAGAGGTACAGAAACTCTTGGATGACAATTTTATATATCCTATTTCCGACAATCAGTGGGTCTCTCCATTATTGCTAGTACCTAAGAAAGATGGAAGATGGCGTATTTGTATTTATTATCGAGAATTAAACAAAGCCACTCTCAAATATTACTTTCCTCTCCCTTTCATTGACCAGGTGCTTGATACCCTTGCAGGAAATAAATATTTTTCCTTTTTGGATGGCTTCAGTGGTTATAACCAAATACATATTGCACCTGAATATCAGGATAAAACTACTTTTACATGTCCATGGGGTACATTTTCTTATAAAGTGCTTCCTTTTGGTTTATTTAATGCTCCGACTACCTTTCAAAGGGCAGACCTGGCCATTTTTGTTGATCTAGAATTTGTAGAAACTTATATGGATGATTTTTCTGTGTTTGGTGATTCTTTTCAGGAAGCTCTCAAAAATATGGAGAAAGTACTTCTCCGTTTTCAGGAATCCCATCTCACCTTGAGTGACAAGAAATGTAGATTAATGTGCAAAGCAGGAGTGGTACTTGGCCATTTGATTTCTGGTAAAGGTATCCAGGTTGTTCCAGCAAATATTGAAATCATTCTGCATCTTCCTACACCCAAAACTCAAAGGGAAGTAAGAGGTTTTTTAGGACATGCTGGTTACTATAGAGGATTCATTGAGAATTTTTCTAAGATAGCTGCCCCTCTTTTCCGACTTCTAGCTAAGGATAGTGAATTTTCTTGGTCAACAGCTTGCCAACAGTCTTTTGAAACATTGAACGAAAAGTTGGTACAGGCACTAGTTTTGAGAGGTCCTAACTAGTCCCTGCCTTTTCACATTTCCTCTGATGCTTCAGATTTGGCTATTGGCACAGCTTTAGGAAAAGAGGAAAATAAGAAATCCTATGCTATTTATTATATTAGTAAGAATTTGTCTTCCGCTGAATTAAATTATATAGTTGCATAGAAAGAATTTTTAGCTGTAATTTTTGCAATTAATAAGTTCAGGCACTATATTACAGGATATGAGGTATTTGTACATACTGATCATTCCACAATTAAATATTTTATTAAAAAACCATTGACTAGCAGTAGAGTGACTAGGTGGTTGCTATTGTTGTAGGAATTTAATGTTACTATTGTTGATAGACCAAGAAAATCTAATTTTGTAGCATATTTTCTTTCTAGATTAGATAATCCTGGTGAAGCAACTACTGTTAATGATGATTTTCTGAATGAACATATTTTTTCTATGTCAACAGATTCTCCATGGTTTGCTGACATTGATAAGTACTTGGTTACTAGGAAAACACCACCCCACTTGTCCGCTCGTGAAAAGCGGAATATTATTCACAAAAGTGTTGCACACTCCTGGATTCAAGGAGATCTCTTTTACACTGGTCCAGACCTGATTATCCGTAGATGTGTAAGAGAGGAGGAAGTGTTTGACATATTGAAATCTGCTCATGATGAACCTTGTGGAGGCCACTTCGTTGATAAGCGGACTACATATAAAGTATTTCATGCTGGTTACTTGTGGCCTTCCTTGTTTAAGGATGCCAAACAGTATGTCAGGCAATGTGATAGTTTTCAATGAGTGGGCCAGCCTAATCAAACCAATGAAATTCCTTTATGCCCCCAAGTTATGATTGAGCCATTTGAAAAATGGGCTATTGATTTTATAGGGCAATAAATCCAACATCATTAAGTAAAAATCATATTTTGGTTTGTACAGATTTTGTTACAAAATGGGTAGAAGCTAAAGCTGTTTCCTTTGCTACAGAAAATTTTTTTGTTGATTTTCTTTTTATTGAAATCTTTAATAGATTTGGTGTGCCTAGAGAAATTGTTTCTGACAATGGTCCACAGTTTATTTCTATTATGGTACAGGGTGTGATGGAGAAATACAAGATCCAGCACAGGAAATCCACGTCATATCACCCGCAAGAAAATGGCCAGGTGGAATCCATAAAAAAAGTGATCGAGTCCATTCTTACAAAGATATTAAATATGCATCGGAAAGACTAGGCCGAAAGATTACCAGAAGCTTTATGGGCATACATAACCACTTGCAGAAATAGCACGGGACATACACCATATGAGCTGGTATATGCAAACAGGTTTTGTTACCAATTGAATTCCAAATCAAAACTTTCAGAACTGCAGTTCAGTTAAGACTATATCTCTCTGAGGCACAAAAATGGCGTCTTCTCCAATTAAATGAGTTAGATGAATTTCATAGGGATTTTTTTCAGCAGAACATACTAATTCAGCAGCAACACAAAAGGTGGCATGACAAGTCTATTCAGAAAAAGCAATTCCAACTAGGTGATTGGGTGCTCCTTTATGATTCTAGATTTAAAATTTTTAAAGGGAAGTTCCATACACGTTGGATGGGACCTTATGAAGTGATCCGAGTATTCGAGAATGGAGCAGTAGAAGTTAAAACTATTGATGGACAAAATTCAGAATTCTTGGTAAATGGACACAGATTAAAGAAGTATTTTCAGCCAATTTCCAGGAAATATTTTACATAGCAAGTCCAACAGGAATTTGGGACAGTAGTGGTGAATGGTAATACTAACCTTTTGAAAACATGAATTCTTCTTCTTAAAAAAAATAAAAATAAATACAAAAAAATAAAAATAAATAAAAAGTAAAGAAAAAATATTTTCCTGTATTATGAAAATCAGTTCGCTGACACGATTGCAGAAGGATCAACCTGAAAACCAGCTTGCTGGTAGGAAGATCAAAAATTTCTAATGAAAATAGAATGTTTCTTGATCTTTAGATATGCTAGCGACCACCAAGTAAAAGCAGGTTTAGAAAAACCAACCTTTATACAATTGGGGTAATTATCATGGATATTTTTTATTCAAGTAACGCTTAATTCTCGCTGCAATTATTTTTCTTGCATCAGTGCAGGCAAACCTTCCAGAAAATTTTTGGCCTTTCTTCATATTCCACTTTCGTAATATTCCCTCAGTTTTCTTCTTCAGTCCTAGACTGATTAACCTTCCCATATTTTTCTGAATTTACCCTATCCATTTCGTAAAAACCCCACTTTACCCTTGAATTTTTTTTCCCTACCCCACTTCTATTTATCCCCTCTTGTGGTACTATTCATGGAATCCCTGTAACAGAATTCCTTCCCATTCTAAAATTTCCCTTTTCCCACTTCATTGTTCCCTCATGAATTCATTGCAGGATCTCACGCACAAAGAGCAAAAGGATATGCTATGAAGCATCAAGAAAGGGTCAAGAAAATTTCCAATATAAGTTGAGGAAGCCATGTTGGAAGTCCAGCCTATATTTTACTTAAATTCCCTGTTCTTTTTTCAGATATTATGCTTGCACTAGTGCAAGCATGTCGTCCTATATAATAATGCAAGCATAATGGTACTAGCAGAATAACATAGTTTAAGCGGTGCAAGCAGACTGGTCCAAGCATGCACCCTGTCAGAAACATAGTATAATTTTTTCTTTTCATAGCATACGTCATAGGAAAGTGGTCATCATGAAAGTTTATAATAATTCCTTTCACTTAGTCGATGAGTACTTGTGCTATCATATTAACTAGGATAAAATTATTTAAAGTACAAGGTGTTTTTAAGTTAAGAATCATGATCATTTTTTAATGAATGCTAAATTTCTTTTTTGAATTATGAAGGAGTGCATAAGTGTTCAATTGTTTCTTGGATATAATTGCCCCTTTCCGCCATAATCCTAGACTTCCTTCACTCGTAATGATTACCTCACCTAGCCGTTAAAACTCCACCGAAAGCACCAGTCCGGCACGATCTCAAAGGTGTTGCGCATACACGGCTATTTCAGTGGAATGAAAGGGTGATAAGATGGAAGGGATGGTGGACAGTTGGATCCCTATATACAAGAACCAATTTTCCTAGTGTTGCATGTAAATTCTTGACTTTTCATAACCATTAAGCAGCGATGCCGCCTGTTTGAAGTGAACCTTTGTCTCTCAGTAGGGTAGAACAGACTGCTGACTATCGCAATAGTCTTCCACTATTGCAAGACTCAGGCTTTCTTCAATTCTTGCAAAATTTTGATGGGCACAACAGTGAAGTGGCCCTACAGTTTGCTAGAAGTTTCAAAAATGGCCGAGTAAAAATTGGGCCTCTAAAATTTGAGGTTACGGAGGAGTGTATAGCAACAGCGAGAGGCTTGGAAAATACTGGTGAGCAGTGGTTTAAAAATAAAAAACTAGAAAGGAAGTGATGGCAGCGTTTCGTCGTAAACAAGAATATGAAGGTAGATTGGAAGAAAGGAATTTCTCACAGTGCCCTGTTGGGACAGTGGCGGGACCTCCTTTTCATCCTACATAAATTCATAACCTGTGAGGGAAGGTACTCCCTCACTTTTGTGTACCATTTTAGGATGTTGAAGCATTTCGAAACTGGCTGGAACGTCCAGTGGAGGATTGATTTCCCCTATTTTTTGCTTAAGAGCTTGGAAAAAATGGCCTAGGGTGTGCGGGATGGACGGGCAGACTAGGCCGACAAGAATTCATATCACCATGGCCTGATAAGGATTTTGGTCAAAAAAAAATTAGAAGTTAAAAGCATGACCAGGGAGGCGCTGTTAAAACAGCTACATAAAAAGACAGCTGCTGGAAAGGAGATAGGGGACCCCTCCTGCACAAGCAAGGGTCCGAGTAAGAATGTAAAGGGGAGTCCTTCTTGCACCAGTGCAAAAAGGAAACGAACTGAAAAATCAATAGAAGAAAGGGCCCCATCTCCAAATAAGAATACAGCTAGTGCACCTGTTGAAGGGACTCCTTCTACGACACCAGTACAGGCACAAACCCCCAATGAAAACAACCTGTCAGTCCTTGCAAACACAGTAAAATTTGTAGAGGTTGAAGATGACACTCTGTTGGCTGATTTCATTAAAAGGGCCCGGAAAAAGAATGAAGAATATAGTGCAGGAAAAGAACCACAGTCCCCACAGGACGTTGAATCCCCTTCTGCACCAGTGCAAGAAGAAGAAGAAGAAGTGTTTGCTGAAACCCCGAGGGATACTGAGGTTCCTGAGGAAGACACAGCCCCTATCGAGACAAAAGAAGAAGAAGATTTGGTAACTCCTGCTACTCAGATAGTTGAACTAGAGCTTCAAGTGCAGAACTTAGAACAGCTCATAGCTAAAGAGCAGGAGGATAAAGAAAAAATAAAAGAAGAATTAACTGTGGAGATCCAGAAAAAGAAACGAGAAGTTAGAGTTTGGAAGTACCAAGCTCTCTAATGTTTCAAGCGACTTAGAAAAGTGACAAAGAAACTAAAGAACATCAGAAAGAAGAAGTCTGAAACATTGCAGGCTGATGTCAGTATGTCAGAGCAGGATTGAGCTGGAATGCTCAAAGTTTTGAAGGTTTTTATTGCAAAGGTAAAGAGTTGTGTGAGGACACACAACAGCTTATGGATGGGAAGATGTTAACCCCCTAATTTTCTCTCTTTTTTCCATTTTCCCCTTCCTAAATCATAACCATTTACCTCGGTTTTACCTCTTTTATGCACCCTCATCTTGCACTAGTCCAAGCACGGTGACATATTTCGTATAAACTTTATTTTTCATACTTTTAATTCAACTTAGCATTAATTAATCATTTATTACATAATTCCTGACTTTTAATCACTCTTTGTAACTTATCAATATCTCCCATGATTATTTGGTAGTTGGAGTACTTACCGTGACCGCTGATCCTAATGCAGGATCAGATCATGCACCGTTGC
The DNA here is from genome assembly GCA_034641835.2 of Pinus albicaulis. NCBI lineage: Eukaryota > Viridiplantae > Streptophyta > Pinopsida > Pinales > Pinaceae > Pinus > Pinus albicaulis. Next base: position 1,441,600,031 of record CM076581.1, read on the forward strand.
CAGCACAGCAAATCCTTGCAGCAGATCCGAACCTCCTTGATCACCGCCTCATTTTGAGAAGCTTCAGCCATGACAACAAGATCGACCCAACGGCAGCCGAGACCAAATCTGCGAAGGACGAAAGCTGGAGATTGGCTACGGCCAGTTTTTCCAACTGTCTAATTTTGAAGGCCGAAAAGCTAAATTCTGCATTTGGTTATGTAATCAGTTGAATGATCTATTTTTTCCTTTGGCCAAAGATCTATATAATTTAGAATTTAAATAGGACTAAAAGGAAAAGTTTTGATAGCAGAAGAGAACAAAGACATAGCCAGAGAGGCGGTAACAGGTTGTTGTATTTTGTTATCTCCCGAATCTGGGCTGGATGATGTATTAATGTATGTACTTACCTAAATGAATTAATAAAAGGGAGCTCTACCTCATGTTTCACAAATTTTGTTTCTGTATTTAAGCTAATGAATTGATTAAGGTACTGAGTAGTGTTTTTATTTAAAAGGGAAACGCATTGGTTGGCTAGGGTCCAACCAACCTAGCACGTTTACCCCATATCCCGTTTTCCTGTTATTTGTGTTTACATTGTCAAGTGTGATTTAATTTTAAGCACATGCATTCATGTTTGAGTGAAAGAGGATCCGTTGTGTGAAGTAGATAAATTTCCTTTTCCTGCAATTTCCTTTCCTATACTTGATTTCAGATTGGTTTTCCTCCGCTTGGCCCAAGCAGGAGAAATAACCCTACACCAGTGCACGTTGGTGTTATATCTCCTTTTCTGCAATTCTGCTTGATTGATTTTCCCCACCTGGTCCAATCAGGAGAAATGAACCTACACCAGTGCACGTTGGTGTGATGCAGCAAGCCTTCTTAGTCTACTTCGTGCAATCTTCTTTCTTTCATTAAATGCTTATGACAGGATAAATGTATATTGATTGTTTCTTTATTCCTGCACTCTGTTAAGATCATAAACATTCACTTTTTATGTGTGCAAATTGATTTAACAGTATAATATCACTTGCAATAATTAAGCACTCATTTTAAGAATTAAATGGTAAGTGCAGGAAGCTCTGATCCGGTGCAAGAACTAATTTCTTGCACGGGATTTGAGTGCTTTGAACCTGGAAAATTTCAAGCCCTTGCATGAAGTAAAAAGCCTTTAGTAAATACACCATTTATACCTTCTGCATAAATCTCTGTTCCTGCACTAGTGCAAGCAAATTGCGATAGTGCAGGACAGATTAGTGCAAGAAGGAAAAATCTAAAGGAGCAGGTTTAAGGGCCCATCTAATGAGACTGCCAAGTGTCTCTGCTAAAGAAAAACACACTTAGTAGTTAAACAATAATTAGTTAGAGTGATTTCCTTTTATCTTTAATTACCTCTTGAAAATGCATTCTTCCTTGTTCCAGTCTTGGATTATTTTGATGGTTCAAGTTTCCTTTTACTCTTTTTAATTTGATTCTGCAATATTTCCTTTAAAGAAAGTAGGGATTTATATTAGGAAGATTAATACCATCTCTAACATTTCCTGTGCTTCGTCTCTAATTTTACGAATCCCCCGAGTTGAAAAATTAAGTGTTGAGGAATTTGCTTAAGTGTAATTCCTGCACCCAACAGCTATTGCCTCAAGGTGAGGCACTCCCATACCCGCTTCCTCTTGGGAGGGTCGATCTTCGGCGATTTGCCGAAATTCATTGTGGCAGGGCACCTCTCACATAGGGGTGCACTTTGATAGATTCAATGACTGATTTGGACAAGTGATATGCTCTGGCGATGATTTTGCAACTGACGGGGTCGTCGTCACCACGCAGGGCATCGAGCCCGCAGCTAGGTGTCTTGCGCCCTCTGAGGGTCAGGAACTTCTTTTATTTTTCTTGTTACTGCTACGACGGGATGGTGGCCTAGTTAGAAAAGTTTCGTGATGGATCTAAGCTATTCACTTATGCTAGCATCCTTTGTAGCATCATGTATGATAGAGTGGTGTTGCTTCGGCCCATGGTGGTTGTGCCTGTGGGGGGTCATCAGGACCCTCGCATGAGGATATGGGCTCCAGTCATGCCTCGCAGTGGGGGAGGATTGGTGGGGCGTTATTGGAACGCAACCACCAAGGCTTGGTTTGAGGCTAGCCCTGAGATGTTCCTCCCCTATCCATATGTTGAGATGGACTTCCGAGGAGACCCAGATATGGGTCTTCCCGATGGATATGAATGGGGGCTAGCAGGTATGATCTTTTTGTTTTATTCTGAATTTGTTGGGTATTTATCATTTATATGTGTATTATGATGACACTGACATATTTTTTTTACTCGTGCAAATGTTGGTGAGGTTGGGCACCCTACCACTCGGTTGTTAGGACACCATCCACCCCAAAGGTTTCAAGGATCTTTTCCCCCAGGCGGGGGACAAGGAGGAGGTCCAGTGCAACCCCAGGGTGGAGTTCCTAGTGACTGGGTTGGCCCATCTGGAGTGGGTAGCAGTTCGGCTGCTACTGAGTGTGCTGCAACAATCGCTTGCGTCGAGGTGGCAGAGGCCCGCATGGCAGAGATGGTCGAACAGATGGTTTCTTTAGAGGTCCGGGCCACTGACTTGGAGGATACATGGGGACGTGTGGACTGATGAACCCAGGGTATGCCTACCCGTGTGTTTATTAATTATTTGGATGATTTTTGGTTAGAGACACTAATGGCTCGAGAGAGGGGCTATCGACCGACTATGCGTCACGTAGCGGCCTCAGTTTTGATAACTTCCCTAATATTGGCACTGGGAGGAGCCGTGGGTCCAGGTGTCCAACCTGGAGGGGCACAACCCTAGATATTTTTTGTACACATTGAAAGCACCCATTATGAGGATGCATCCCTTATTTTTGACGAAATGTGTATATGTATTTTTGGCTGACCTATGGGTCAGATACATGACTCATCATTTGTACTTAGACATACATTTTGTGGTATATATATATGAGAGATGTATTTTTTGTGGTTCTATATGGTGTGTCCATTATTTATATATTTTTATGGATGATGTGAATTACTGATATATATCTATTTTTTTATGTTTTTTGTTTTTATATATGATGGTTTATTCGAGATGCGTTCCAGTTTAGGATGTGCTTAGCTATTTGATCTACTGTCTAGTTTTGATTTCTTGGCACTTGTGTGAATGTAATGTGATCAAATTGATGGCTTAATATTTTTGTACGCAAATATTCTCTAAACATATGTGAATCTCGTACCTCAAACTCTTGGTTTAACTATGAAACAACTAACTAGGAATCAAGGTAGATATGCAAGTGGCAAATGCCTTGATTGAAGGCGTTGCACATGAGCCTAATGACGGCATCATATTCTACCTGATTATCTGTCTCGGATCCGATGCATACTCCATTGGTAAAGAATTTAAATCATTCAGGGTGGTAGATGACCCAGGCGGCTACTGCTCAACGTTGAGACCGTCGCGATGCTCCATTGGCGAATCCAAAGTAATGGTTGGGTTGAAAATCCATTTGTGACACTAGAGCACTCTTTGTGACAAGTCTGTGATAAAATAAATTTTTGGTATGTGCACGTTAACTCTAGGGCTGAGCCCTCTTTGCCCTTATGGGTAAAATTTATTGAGGTAAAGACCATTGACGGGGTTTCTTAGGCATGTTCTGTCGGGCTCTGTCAATATGTATGCCCCGGTTAGGAGACAAATTTTTATGATATAGGGTCCTTTCCACAAGGTTTCGAACTTTCCTGGCCCTAGGGCTTCTTTTGCGACATCGTAGCGGAGGACTAACTCCCCCTCGGTAAATGATCGAGGGGTGATGTTGTGATTGAACGATGATTTCACCAATTTTTTATGGGCCTCGTTGTGTTGGAGTGATTTTCGTCGACTTTCATCGAAAAACTCTAGTTGTATTAAGTGTTGCACGAGAGGTTGGGTGTGATCGAGGAGTTTGATGGTGACGTGTAAATTTGGGATCTCGCGTTCGATGGGAATCACGGCTTCGACCACATATACCAAGTGGAAGGGTGTGAACCTCGTTGATGTTTTCACTACCATGTTGTATGCCCACAGGGTGCATAAAATCATGTGATGCCAGTTTTTTTTGTGGTGATTCACCATTCATTGTAAGATTGTTTTGAGTACTTTGATTACAGCTTCCACATTTTCGTTGGATTGGGGGTAGTAAGGTGACATGAATTAATGTGTGCATCTAAGGTGGTGAGATAGCTCTTGGAAGGTTTCATTTTCGAAGTGTTTTTCGTGGTCAGATACTAACTCCTTTGGTACACTAAACCGGGAAATGACATGGTTAAACAAAAATCCTATAGTGGAATCTGTGGTGTTGTCGTATGTGGGCATAGCTTCTTCCCACTTGGTGAAGTAATTGATGGCCACAATAATTTATTTGTGATTTCCCGACGATGCTGGTTTGCAAGTCATGAAGTTGATCCCCCATTCACGGAAGGGACCAGCAAGGATGACGGGGTGCAGGGGAGCAGGAGGGGCTCTTGCCTTATGAGCGAAGCATTGACATCGCTCGCACCTCTTGACTATTGAAATTCAATCACGAAACAAAGTGGGCCAAAAATATCCTTTCAGGCGAAATTTTTGGGCGGCGGCCATTCCAGAGAGGTGGCCACTACAAGCTTCGATGTGGTAGTCATTAAGGGCTTGCTCAGCTTGGTGGTGGGTGAGGCATCGACATAAGATGGTTTCAATGCCCCGTCGATATAATACATATCCCATGAGGAGGTATCGGGGGGCCTGGTGGCGAATGCGTTGACGATTGTCATGAGTGAGTTGGGTCTGAAATTTTGGGTTCGTAAAAAGAGGAGAATATCTCTGTACCAAGGGTCATCAGTTGTTACTAGGAAGAGATGTTCATCCGGTAGTGAATCGTTTACTGGTGATCCTTTGGTCTTACTTTGGAGGTTTTTGATGAACTCATCTAAGCTTAAAGCCTTCTTTCTCTTGGCAGAGTGAAACTGTAAGTCGAATTCTTGCATAATGACTATCCTGCGGGCGTATTTATGGTTCATTAAATGGTGTGTGAGCAAGTATTTGATGGGTTTAATATCTGCGATGACTGTTGTGGTCCTTAAGATAATGTAGTGGCAAAGTTTTTGGACTGCATGAATTACCCATAGGGCAGTCTTTTCTTCAGGCTCATATCTTAATGTGGGGCCTGATAAGGTTTTGCTAACATAATATATTACATGCTCCTTCCCATCCGTACCCTTCAGGATCAATACTCCAGCCAATGCGGTCTCGGATGCTGATAGATACAGGATGTAGTCCTTGTTGTAGTCTGGGGGACTGATTAGTGGTGTTGAAGACAATGTGTCTTTCAGCACATCAAATGATTATTGGGCTTGATCATCCCATTTGAATGGGATGTCCTGACGAAGGAGACACAGGAATCCTTGAGCGCAAGTGGTGTAATCTGGGAAAAAACATCTCAGAAAGTTGGCCTTTCCTTGCAAGATTTGTAGTTGCTTGAGGTTTCAAGGTGGAGGTACTTCTTTGATAGCTTGGACCTTTAGGGGGTCCACTCTAATTCATTTTTGGGACATGATAAAACCTAGAAGTCCTCCCGCTGTGACACAAAAGATGCACTTGAGGGGCTTCAAGCGTAGGTTTTATTTTCGTCATCATTGGAATACCAATCGCATATCCTCGAGGTGGTCTGATCGATTCTTGGATCAGACGATGAGGTCGTCTAAGTAGGTGAGGATGAGGTGTGCCAAGTCATGAAATATATAATTCATGGCCCTCTGGAAAGTGGCTCCAGCGTTCTTTAGGCCAAATGGCATCACTTGGTATGCAAATGTGCCCGATGGGGTGGTGAAAGTGGTCTTGTATCGGTCGGTATGAGGGATTTGGATTTGGTTATACCCAGAGAAACGATCCATGAAGGAGAGGGCCTCGTTTCCTACAAGAGCATTAATGACTTGGTCGATGAATGGGGTAGGGGAATTTTCCTTTGAACAGGCTTTGTTCAAATCATGAAAATTGGTACAAACACGTATGGTGCCATGTTTTTTCATGACGGGAACAGGGTTGGAAACCCAAGATGTGTAAGCAATGAAGTAGATGAACTCTGCGTTGTGAAGCTTGTCGATTTCTCATTTTATTGCTTCTACCTTGGATGGGTGTAGTTGACGTTGTTTCTGGAGTATTGGTGTTATGTCAGGATAGGTGTCAATATGGTGCTCTACAATAGTGGGACTAATCCCATACATTCTCAATGAATCCCACGTGAATATATCTCGATAATATTGCAACAACTGGGTGTAAGAGGTTATCTCTTATGGTGAACATGCTGCCCCCATTGAGATTTCTTCGACTTTTTTAAGATTTCAAGAAATATTCACCTTGATGGTAGGTGAAATGTTTGACATGTTCCCTTCTTCGAACGCCTCGAGTGCTGGAATGGGATTCTTGAACCAATCAACTTTCCCTGATGGAATGAAATATTTTTATTCAATCGCATAAATCTCTTGGTTTCTAATCTTGTTTGGGTTGAACATTTTTTCAGGAAGAAAATATGAGCGATGATGCATTGCATCCCATGGATAATCTGGCTCCGTCATGGCCTCAAGGATATCCTCATCTGAGTGGAATAAGGATCCTAAGGGGGATTGAGTCTGTGAAAGGCCATGAGGAAGAGGTTCATTCCTAACGGAGTTGGTTGGCAGGGTGCAGATATATTAGGTTTGCACCGTCATTGGTATAGCTACTCTCGTAGTTGCAGTTGACTCGACACCTATGATTGATGAGCAGACATCCCGAGTCATGGTTCCGATACATGATGATATGAATCGTATATGATATATCATGTCATCAGAATTTGGTGGGGGAGGAATTTCCATCATGGCAGCTTGTGTGGGAGCAAGGTTAGGTTCCTTATCAGGCTAAGCACTTTCCAGGATTTGGATGTTGTGCCTGGTGCAGAGGTGCCTAAATGTTTCCATTAATGGGCATGCCTCTGGTTCATGCTTATGGCCAGTGAAAATGGTGCATGGAACCACTGTGCCTACTGAGTAAATTGTGTGGGAACCAACACTACTCTTTGTCCCTGAAGTGGATGCTTGGAAAGGATTAGGCGTAGGGGAGAGATTCCTCTGCTTCCATTTCCGAGATTTTGGTTTGGGTAGTTCTAACTCTTTTGGGGAGTATAGAATTAATGCTGCTCTTGCTTCTTGAAGCTTGGGGAGGTGTTCACATTTCATAGTATGGTGAAAATGTGAGCAGATCTGGAAATAGCAATGTGTGACTTTCTCTTGGTTGGAGAGATGTCTCTGAGGGAGGGAGGAGACCATGCAAAAGTTATTTGTGAGGTGCTTCAGTTCTTTACACTGATTGACCTGGTGGCTGATTCTGTTGCATAGCCCACACGTTGGCCTAGGCTAGACATGGGCCATGCTAGGTCAATGCACCTTTCTATCCTGCCCAATGTGTCGGTGTGGAAATGGGCTTCCTAGGGGAAATATACCTTCCATTCTATTTTCTAAGTTCTAGATTGATGATATCCCGGCGGTGTGTTTCTAATGAATTAATGATGTCAATTAGCAGGCGCACTCAAGGGATATAAGTGTAGCGTTGATCATGATGGTTTCCCTGACATACTAGACAAGAAATTTGTTCTTTGTTATTCCCGTCGTGTTCGTTTGGTGATGTGATCGGGTACCAGTGGCATAGAACTTCTAGGCCTGGGCATGTGTCGACCACATGGTTGTGTGTGTTACAGAACGCACATGTTGGTCTTCTCCATGGAGGGCAGGTAGGGGTGACTAAGGGTTCCACGATCGGCCGCTTTTTAGATGACAGGAAGAGGATGGATCTACTTGTCACATCCTCTTGCATTTTCGAGCTATCCATGGATTCTATTTTAGAGCCATCTTCTAGGGAGAGGCAAACTATGGCCATACGTAAACTAGTTAGCACTGCACAGAATATAGGGATGTAGTGACAATGGTGTAATGGATGATTTCCACCACATACCTGACACGAATGTTGGATGCCTCTAAGGTTAGCGTGGTATACTACATGAACTGGATACCATCGTTGAAAAAATTTGAGGGTTTCACATTCAGTTATGAAACTATCTCGTTCATCGTAGAGTGGACATCGCTCAATAGGAGGAGGGGGGATGAACGAGAGTCTTTCTGGTGACTGTCATGCCTCCTGCAGGTATAAAATGTGGTGAGGTTCTTCTCCATTTGACTGGATGGAGGGATCATCTTGATATTATTGTTCAATGGGATGTAAGGCATATGTATATCACGGTATTTATGGGAAATGATGGGTGTAATGCCCATAATTTCCACAGATAGCGCATGCGTGGTTGGTACGTAATTCCTTGCCTTGATTTTTGGTGGTTGGTTCCTTTTTACAGAAAATTGTTGCCGTGATATTTACCTCGGAGCTTAGGAGCGGTTTTAGTTCGTCCAACTCTAGGCAGATATGGGTAGGGTGGCCTACTATGTCGGATATGGCACAGGGTTGTGATTCCCATTTTATGGTGGGATTTTATACCTTCTTCCCCTTTTTTTTGGTTTTCTTGGTCGTCACAATCGGTTTTTCGATGGGAGTTTTATTAGATGGTATGGTGGCGACAGTCTCCTTAACGGGCAACGCCTCCTTAGGAGTGAGGGGGATTAACCCTATAGAGGTGACACCTGTGACTCCTGTTGTGGTAGGTGGGACTAAGTACCAAACTGGTATTGCAAAAGATACGTTTAGCAACATTATTGTTTCCAAGACTTGTTGTGACACAAAAATAGGTGGAGGGTATAGGAAAGGAGTTTGGGACATGGCATAGGATAGAGAGGCCGTCGTGGCAGAGGCCTCTATTTCGTTACTTCTCATCTCCATCTGCTGGCTAGGTTTGGTGCTTGATGTATACATCATGCACACCGGGGCCTATGTGATATCAACTGATGATTCTGGTATGATAGGGGGATCTCCTAGGAATGATCTGAGGATGGAAAATGGTTTGAATTGGCCAGGGCCATATTCTTGGTACCATGTAAGCATATCAACAGATGTGTCTACATAGGGTAGAACAACATTGGCGTTTGTTAGGGGTTGCTTATCATGATATGACAATTGGTCGACAGTAATGATGCGATCCTCATGGGGGAACATCATGGTTCGGAAGGCAGAGGATGCTATGGAAGACATGGCGTACATATAAATCTACCCAAGAAGTATATTTTAATCTAACTAAGCATCCAAAACCTCAATGTCTATAAGGACTATATTTCCGGTCAAGCAGACCGGGACATTTTGTTAGAGACCGACGTGAGCAGATGGGAGCCCATCGTATGTTATGAGTGTGATGTCTGATAGCTTCAGTTTAGGAGACCTTAACTTCTGCCAGACGTTCTTTGACATGATGCATGTGGATGCACCCTCGTCAATGATACAGTGGTGGATAGCGATGTTTTGGACTAACACCGGTATCTGGAAGGAGACCAACGAAGGAAACCTACGGGTAGATTTATATAAACCAAAATATATTAGGAATGAATCAGCAGGGTTGATTGTGCCTAACATGGAAGGTAAAGCTTTCTTTTTCTTTGGGCATGATTGCAGTACTTCCAAAGCTGACATGGCAGCGGGAGATTGAGCTAGATCATCCACAATGCTATAACTATTGGGCTACTTTGGAGTGGTTTCCTGCTTTCCTATTTAGTCCCTTATCCATCTTTGGCAAAGGTTCAATAGGAATTTTTGATATAGTCAACGGTGTTGTTGGTACACTCGTGCTAGCCCCTGACGAACTGGTGTTTGGCGGGGTATCGTGTTGAGATTTTATTTGTTTGAATAAATTGGCAACTAACTCATTAGGTGACAAAAATTAGGAATTAGTTCCTAGATTAGCTCCAGTTTGTTGGGAGGGAGTTAATGCATCCTAAATTTGAGTTGAGAGGATTTATGAGGCAGTTTGATTCTCTCTGCTATATAACAGGTATTCATACGGATGGTTTGAGTGTGTGAATTATGTAATCTCCTGTTTGTTTAATAAAGATTGCCAATGCCCTGTTGTGTGGACGTAGCCCAGAATGGTTGGGTGAACCACGGTAAACCTTTGTCTTTGTGTGCATGATTAAGTTTGCTGTTGTTGTGTTTATTCAATTTGCTGCGCACTGTCCAACAATTGGTATCGGAGCGTGTTGGAGGAGCGCATAGCGGAGGATTCTGCGTGTAATATGTATTTGTGTGGCTGACCGAGTGCTGCGTATTGCTGCATGGTGCGTTGAAGGATCGCCTACCTGCGTTGTTAGTTGCTGGCAGATTTTCTGCATGAAGATGTGGTGCAGTGAAAGGTGAATTGCTGTTTCTTCATCCGGACGTGGAGACTGCTGACTGCTGAACTGCGTGTTCAGCTGGACCTGCGTAATGGTAAACGATTGTTGCGTGGGAAGCTTGAGTGACAGCGTTGAATGAACACACAAGAACATTGATGAGCGCAGAGAATGTCGGTTGAAGTCTGAAGCAGCGTTGGAGAAGGCTGTTAACTGGCGTTGAACAGAGAGAACGTTGAATGGTTGGTCAAATGCCATATAAAACAACACTGCAAACGTGAGTCATTTGCCATTAGTTTTTTTTTTAAAAGCTGTTTTGAAATGCTACGGTTTTACATTGAAGTCACAAATTATTCAATGTGTATTTTAAAAGACAACACGATTTGTGGAGAATCGTTTCAGAAGTGGCTTTAAAAACTAAGGAACGTTAAAAATCAATTCTTTAGGGTGCTCACCTTTGAAGTTCGTAAAAATTTAAAATCGAATGGTAATTATTATGGCATATGTTAAATCGATATGTTAAATCGATTTGAAAGAGGATTTTTTAAAAGTGTAATATTAAAAAAAGGGAAATCGATTTGGAGTTTTTAAAAAAAAGGTCACATATCACATATGGTATGTGTTTTTTTTTACATAAATCGATTTTATTAAAAGGTCCCTTTTTTATAATATTTAAAAATGTAAATGCCATTTACATTTGGTTTGTTAAGTGAAAGGCCTTTTTTATAAGGTGAAGGGTGGCATTTAAAAATTGATTTGAATATTGCCATTTTTTTTTTATATGGTATTTTGAAGTGAGAGGCACTTTAAAAGAAGGTGAAGGGTAGTTTGTTTTTAAGGCATAGGCAGTGTTTTGAGATTAACTTCATTTAAAGTTGGATTTGGAGATTATTGTGTTTTTTGCTGAAACAAGATGGCGAAAACTCAAAATGCCCGGTTTGAAATTGAGAAGTTCAATGGCAAAAACAACTTCGAGATTTGGAAGGTAAAGATGCATGATCTCCTGGTTCAACAAGGCGTGGCGAAAGCACTGTTGGGGAGGAGCAAAAGGCCTTCTTCCATGACGGAGGATGAATGGGATGAGTTGGATGATAGAGCTCTGAGCGCAATTCGGTTATGTCTGGCGGATGACGTTCTGTTCAACATTGTGTCAGAGAAGACCGCCGCAGGCTTGTGGATAAAGCTTGAAAAGCTCTACATGACGAAATCCTTGACAAATCGGATTCTCCTGAAGCGGCAGCTTTATGGTTTGTGGATGAAGGAAGGTACCTCGATTACTGACCATCTGAATGTTTTCAATACTCTATTGGTACAATTACAAAGTCTAGATGTAAAATTTGATTCAGAGGATAAGGCAATAACTCTATTGTGTTCATTGCCCGAATCGTGGGATCACTTTGTTACTTCCATAAGCTTTAGTACTGCAGCTGTCCTTGAGTTTGACGATGTGGTTGGAGCCATGTTGTCTGAGGAGACGAGGAAGAAGTCGAATGCTGACACCTCTACATCAGAGGCAATGATGGCTAGAGGTCGTTCTAGAGAAAGACGCTCTGGTAAGCGCAGCGATTCACGTTCAAAGTTGAAAGGGAAGAAGAGCAAAGTGAAGTGCTGGTTTTGTGGCAAATCGGGGCACTTGAAGAAAGACTGCTGGAAGAGACAGCAAACAGAGAAGAAAGGAGACTCTTCGACAGAGAAGAAGGAGGCAAATGCGACAGATACAGGTTCGGCATCTGGTTCAGGTATGAGCGACGAAGTGTTGTCTATTAATATGTCAAATCATGATCAACATTGGTTGTTAGATTCCGGTGCATCAAACCACATGTGTATTCATAGAGAATGGTTTAAGACATATAGATCAGTTAATGATGGAGTCGTGTACATGGGTAATGATGTCACATCTAATATTGTTGGGATAGGAAGTATACAACTGCAAATGTTTGATGGTACAACTAAATTGTTAACAGATGTGAGACATGTTCCAGACTTAAGAAAAAATCTAATTTCACTGGGTGCACTTGACACAAATGGATATAAAACTGTAATTCAAGGTGGAGTTATGAAAATCTATAAAGGTATTTTACTAGTAATGAAAGCTAAGAAAGTAGGAAATCTGTTTCAGTTAGAAGGAAGAACAGGGTCAGTTCATGTGTCTACTGTGTCTGAACATGACAGTAGTTCCATTCGCATATGGCATCAAAGGTTGGGTCATATGAGGGTTGAAAATTTTGGCTGATCGCAAGTTACTTCCTAATCTAAGATCTGGAAAGTTAGATTTCTGTAAGCATTGTCTGTTTGGCAAACAAAGTAAACAAAAATTTAAAACAGGCAAACATACTAGTAAAGGGATACTTGATTATATTCATTCGGATGTTTGGGGTCCAGCCCCTACAGCGTCATATGGTGGCTCGTTATATTTTGTGTCGTTCATTGATGATTTTTCTAGGAAGGTGTGGGTCTACATGTTGAAAAGGAAGTCTGATGTTTTTTCAGTTTTCAAACAGTTTAGAGCATTGGTAGAAAACAGCATTGGTAGAACAATAAAGTGTTTAAGAACTGACAATGGTGGTGAGTTTACTTCCAAGGAGTTTGACAGCTATTGCAAGGATGCAGGGATCGAGAGACATAAGACCACGGTTTATACTCCTCGGCAAAATGGAGTTGCTGAACGCATGAACAGGACTCTTCTAGAGAGAGCAAGGAGTATGCTGAGTAATGCCGGGTTGCAAAAGGAGTTGTGGACGGAAGCGGTGGCAACAGCTTGTTATGTGATAAACCGATCTCCATCGACGGCAATAGACTGCAAGATTCCGCAAGAGGTATGGAAAGGACACCCTTGTGACTATTCTAAACTCAGAGTGTTTGGTTGTGATGCATATGCTCTAGTGCCTAAACATCGGCGAACTAAGTTAGATCCAAAGTCTAAAAGGTATATCTTTGTTGGGTATGGTGTTGGAACAAAGGGATATAGATTGTGGGATCCTACTACCCGCAAAATCATCATCAACAGAGATGTAAAGTTTGATGAATCCTCTCTTGTACAGTTAGATGTAGATAGTAAATTGAAACGGGATGATGTATTTTATTTTCAGCACATTCAGTTTGACAGCACTTCTAATGATAGTCATGATGACCATAGTTCGAATACTAGTCATGAACAGGTTTCAGAATCAGAACATGAACAGGGTTCAGGTTTAGATCATGAACAGGTCTCAGATACTGATCGGCAAGAAGTTCCTATAGGTGGTAGTCAGCCAATCGAGGAAGCACCAGAAACATCCTTAAGGAGGTCGACAAGAATCGAACGGCCACCGAGAAGGTATGATGATTATGTTACTTCAGTTGCATTTACTGCTAATGACAATGAACCTCTGTGCTATCAGGAAGCAATAGAAGGTTCGAATAGTGACAAGTGGAAAGCAGCCATGAAGGACGAAATGATGGCCTTGAGTAAGAATGGCACATGGGATCTGGTTGAGCTTCCGAAAGACAGGAAAACTGTGGGGTGTAAATGGGTTTTCAAGCTGAAACGGGGTGTGAATGATACGGAAGACAGGTACAAAGTGCGACTGGTTGCAAAAGGGTTTTCTCAGAAAGCAGGCATTGACTTTCATGAGATTTTTTCACCAGTGGTTAAAATTGTTTCAATTAGAATTGTGTTAGCTTTAGTTGCTTTGTTTGATTTAGAGTTACAACAACTAGATGTTAAGACTGCTTTTCTACATGGAGATCTAGATGAGGAAATTTATATGGAACAACCGGAAGGGTTTGTTCAGCATCGCAATAAGAAATTTGTCTACAGGCTCAAGAAGTCATTATATTGCCTGAAGCAGTCGCCTCGGCAGTGGTATAAGAAGTTTGATTCTTTCATGTTGAGTCAGAAATATGTTAGAAGTGAATATGATCATTGTGTGTATTTCAAGCAATTGAAAAATGGCATGTTCATTATCTTAGTGTTCTATGTTGACGATATGCTTTTAGCAAGCAAAAGCATTGATGAAATCAACAGGTTGAAGACTCGGATGGCAAGGACATTCGATATGAAAGATCTAGGAGCAGCAAGACAGATTTTGGGCATGGAGATTTTCAGAGACAGGAGCAATGGTAAGCTGTGGCTATCACAACAGAAGTATGTTGAGAAGATACTTTTGAGGTTTGGTATGAACAATGTGAAGCCTGTTTCAGTCCCTTTTGCTTCCCATTTTAAGCTTTCTTCGAGTTTATGTCCTAATACAGATGAAGAAAAGGATTATATGTCTCGAATTCCATATGCCAATGTAGTAGGGTGTTTAATGTATGCGATGGTTTGTACTCGACCAGATATTTCACATGCAGTTGGGGTTGTCAGCAGGTACATGGAAAATACGTGTAAAGAACACTGGTCAGCAGTGAAATGGGTGCTTCGGTACTTGAGAGGCACAAGTAGTTATTGTATCACTTACAATAAGAGTAGTGAATTTGTTTGCGGGTATGTTGATTCTGATTTTGCAGGTGATTTGGATAAGAGAAGGTCAACTTCGGGGTACGTCTTTACTCTTGCAGGTGGAGCTATTAGCTGGATGTCAAAGCTACAAAACATTGTTGCTTTATCCACTACTGAAGCAGAATACATTGCTGCTTCTCATGCTTGCAAAGAGGCGGTTTGGTTGAAAGGTTTGCTTGGTGAGTTTGGTAGGTTACAGGACAACATCAGGTTACTTTGTGATAGTCAAAGTGCAATACATTTGGCTAAGAATCTGGCCTATCATAGTAAATCAAAGCATATTCCAATTAAGTATCATTTTGTAAGACAGGTTATTACTGAAAGGGGAGTCTCTCTTGAAAAGGTGCATACAAAGGAAAACTGTGCAGACATGTTCACGAAACCAGTTTTGTTGGAGAAGCTACGTTGGTGTTTGGCTTCTCTTGGCTTGTAGAAAAGATAAAATAATAAAGAACAGGGCATCAGGCTAATTGTTGTCAAGGTGGAGATTGTTGAGATTTTTCTGTTTTGAGTAAAATAGGCAAAAATCTCATTAGGTGACAAAAATTAGGAATTAGTTCCTAGATTAGCTCCAGTTTGTTGGGAGGGAGTTAATGCATCCTAAATTTGAGTTGAGAGGATTTATGAGGCTGTTAGATTCTCCTTGCTATAAAACAGGTATCCATACGTTTGTTTTGGTGTGTGTGGGTGTGAGAGTTTGTAATCTCCTGTTTGATTAATAAAGAATTGCCGATGCCTATGTTGTGTGGACGTAGCCCAGATTGGTTGGGTGAACCACGGTAAACCTCTGTGTCTTCTTGTGCATGATTTATTTGCTGCGTATTTGATTGATTTGCTTGTGCATGATCTCCAACATATCGTAATTTCAATTCCATGTTTGAAAAATATTTCTTCACAGGTCATATATATTTCATGGTTGTTGTTTCCGGAATCGTTGGGGGTGTTTGTTGCTGTTGGGTACTAATCACCCCTTGGTGGGGGAAGAGGCTCCTACATGATAATTTCTGTTTGTAGGGGCCCCCTTGTCATGGTGCAACGAAGGTTCTTCAGCTCAGGGAGGTCGAGATAATGATGAGTGTAATGGCCATACTCACCACAAATTATGCAAGAGTGGTTGGTCTAAAGATTCATACTCTTGTTCTACCCTTGGGAGTTATTTGGCTACTGATTTTGATTTTGGTTGGAGTTTCCCCAAGCCTAAGATCGTTGAGGGAATTTTTCATTGTTGCCCCCCTGTCCAGGATTTCCCTTTTGTTTTATTTTTTATTTTTTCCTTGCCACATTAGGAGGATAGCTAGGATTCTCTTGATTATATGAATGGCGCGGTTGTGCCTCAGAAGGTTTCACAAATTTCACAGGTGCATTATTCTGCATTGGTAGTTTTTGTGCTAGGGATTTGGAATATTGGGATCCCTGTCCCTGTTTTGTGAATGAATTATGGAGGGGAGCTCTTTCGTTAGCATTTCTATTTGTGTAATGGGTCCCTTGCACAGGAGGGTATGGTCCTCCTTGTTGATGATGGTATGACTGCGCCCTATTGGTCATGTTCTGGTTAAGATCATATGTGTAGCTTGGGTACAGACTACTGCTGCCTAGGTGATTTTGGGTTAGTGACCCTATCAATCCGTCTGCAGTGTTCGACGAGCCTAGAAATTCTTTATAAGTTTGCAGGCATGGGGCGTTAGGTGGGATGTTATAAATGTATCCTGACTGCATGTAAATCAGCTCAAGTTTATGGGCTTTACTGATGGCATCCTCTTCGGATGTAGGTTTTTTGAGTTGCTACATTCTTTGAAATATCTACAGTGAGATTTTTCGGGAATAGGTCCAGAAGAACTCGATCGTCAAGTTTGGCTTTACACAAACTTCGACGTCCGCAGCGTGAGTCTCAATCTAGTATCCTAAACTGAGCTCATTTAATTGTCAACCAGGATTTGTAAACTGCTGAAGTGAAGTGTACCATATGTACCTAGATGCTTGTTTCCTAATGCGTTGTATGTGGTGTTTTGTGATGTTTTTGGTATTTTGTGATGATTTATGATGTTTTTTGTCTTTTGGTGATTTTTATGTTCACAATGGAAATGTCTAGAAAACTAATGGAAAGGGTTGGTGGTCAAAACAGATTTAAGCCTAATGTATGGAATGGAAAATGCAATTGGAAATACTGAAGCAAAATCTAAACTATGACTAAATAAAAGCAAAAGCTTGATAATGACTTTTTAGGCAAATGACACAAACTAAACTTGAGAAATGATCACTAAATATGCAAATCCTCTAACTAAACAGTTAAACACTAATGATGCAATACTCTGTCCTAAGCTCTTCTATTCTATGATTAATTCCTAGTTCTATTCTGCAATTTAATTGAATGTCACAGAACCTATACTCAAAGAGTTATTGGTTTCTTTTCAAAGTAGTTCTTTTGAGGAAGAGCTCTGTTTATAAAATGATGAGGAGATTGCAGAGAGATTTCAGACCTTATAGTGATGTTGTCTTCTGTTCCTATGGCTATGGATCATTTGTAGATTTTAGAACAAGAAGATGTTTGTGAATAATGAAGGCTGTCTTGTTAATCCTAACAACTAAAGTAATCTATTGTGCAATGGATAACAATTTGAATATGAGATGCAAGTGCAATGAATTAATCTAAGAATGAACCTAAGATGCCACTAATCTAGAACAATGCTGAACTATAAGTCATCATCAAACTTGAAACAAAGTAACTGAACATGAATTAAATGCAATGAAACTCAGGAGCATTCTAACTATACTAACATGCATTATTCTATGAAGTTACACAATCTGTTTGTTCATCATTAGTGATATTTTGGAAGAGTTCCTTCTTTTGGAAGGGATAGAACAATTCTAACTGTGTAATTGTATGCAATTGAAAGCAAATGAACAGAAAGCAAATGAAAAACTAAGTTATCACATCCATATCCTACTCGTCATTATGATGTCTTGGGCAAGCGTTTAAGAGCAAGAACAGAGATGATACTTAGTACAAACACATAACTAAATCATTCATTATCACAGTCATGTCTTGAACTTCTTAAGGATGTCTTGGAAGAATTTCTTCTTGTGGAAGAGTGATTAGAACAAGTGTAACTGTGATAGTGAATAGCAAAAACTACAACTAATTCCTATAGTACTATAGCTATTCATCATTCATCATTATAATCTGTTGGAAGAATGTCTTCTTGTGGAAGAGTTGGAATGAATATAACTACAGTAGCTAGTTAAAACAACTACAAATTCAACTCCTAATCCTACAATACCATAGTCATTCAACATTCATCATTTTAATCTGTTGGAAGAGTGTCTTCTTGTGGAAGAGCTAGAATGAATACGACTACAATAGCTAAAACAAAACAACTACCAATTCAAATGCAAAACGTAAAGGCAGCTAGGAAAACTTATCTAATTTACGCAAAAGAAATCCGTGCAAGAGGCAGGGGCCCTCTACCACTTGACGGAATTCAACTCCAAATTAAATCACGCCTTCAAAATAACTTTGTCTGCTCCATTAACGATGCAATAGTTTGAACATAACACTCTGTGTCTTCAGGAACGTAACAAAGTTTTAAACAAAATCTAGCAGCAAATCTAACATAAAATCTCTAACATAGCTCTCGGTCTCCCAAGAGTTTATAAAGCAAATGCACGTAACAATAATTACAACAATTTAGGAACAATGTCTTTCCTTATCCAAATCACGTTAGAACTCTTTGAAGTGGCTGCGTGAAGAATAAAAGACATCTGGACTGAGACAGTCCTAGTAGGAGTCTTCCTTCATAAATGTGTTTCCCACGTTCAAAACCTTACCCAGAATTCATTTCCTCCTCCATGATGAGCAACGAACCATGTAGACGCGACGTGGATCATGACCATATGCGGTTTTCCTCAAGAGGCCACCTGGAACATACTCAAACATGAAGGTAGCTGCAGAATCGCCGGCTAGCTACGGAATGTCTGCATTCTGCAGCTAGTTCCGGTCAAAATGCTTAACAATGGCAAAAATCACAAAATTCAACAAGTCAGTCATGTAAATCATTCTAGAAGTAATATTAACTATATTTATTGATCAATTGGGTTTAAGATAGAAATGGACAAGGGAAAATGAGGTAAAATGAGGTGAAGGAAAGCACAATTTTGAGGCTCAACAGCCCAGGTATCATTCATGGAGATGGTCTGAGATATGGACGGTTAGTGTCTTTCTAAAATGTGTCAGTAATTCCATCCCTAAATCATGGTGGATGGGTAACTAAAAATATGTGAGGAACGTAGTAGCAAGGGTGCTAAAGGTTCCATGTGTAGTAGAAGGTTGCTCCACATACCATTTTGGGCATGGTCCAGTTAAGGTGTGCTGAAATAGTCTTAGTCAAATAGTATCATCAATGATGTTGTTAGATGAACACCACAAGTGGAAATTCATTATATGATTTATGGGGTCTTCCGCTTACTTCCCAATCGAATTTTGGAATGTATAAAGGGAGTTTCGTGGGCATGGGGGGGCATGTTGGATTGTGTGCAATGGGGTCACTTGTTAACTTGCTTAGATAGGGTAAGTTCAACGATGCTAAGAATGGTAAATGTGTGTTGAGCGTCATTGCAGACTCTGAAAATACAGGGTTCTGGTTAGGTATGGGTTTTTTCTGTGACGTACTTGGCTGTGTATTTAGTTGGCTCCCCAAATGGGTAGTGCTCATATGCCCCCTAGGGTTTGTGGGAGGGGTGGTATGTGGTGACCCTATGGGGGTTTCCACTAGTGTGGCGTTGGGTGACTCTTGGGGGTTCCCAACTAAATATGCCTCGATAAAGGATGAACCGATAAGGGTGGAGGTACTCAGTCTTTGATGCCTAAATGGAGAAAGACCTATAAATCCTCCCGCTAACGGGGGGAGGTCCAACATACATCTAGATCGACGACGTCCTATTGGGTTCTTTATGTTGTCGACTAGGTATGGTTTTGGAAATATTCTTCAGTTATATGAGAGCAGAGAGATTTATATATCAAAGCAAAAAATGTGACCGCATACATAAAACAAAGCGAAACAAAATTTTAATTCCACTATAAATTAGTTATATGTGATCAATAAACCAAAAAATGGTTTTGGTTGTTTTTTTTGTAGAAATTTAATACAAAATATGTATTGCCTAGATTCTCCTGATCTAAAAATTTTATGCCACTGTTAAATACAGAATCGCTTCTACAAAATCTTTGTGGAATTTAAAACAAAATCGCTAATAGAAATATCATGAAGAAAGATCAATCACACATAACATAGATAATTTACCGGGAAATCATAAAGCTAAAAACCCTGTTATCTTCTACTATGTATTATATCATGGATCATGAAACAATTGCATACAAATTTCTACTCCAAGAGGTCTTAGTACAATTGCTAACTGTCTCACACTGTCATACAAAAATTGGCAAGTTCCTTAGCCAATTTACTGCCTCCAGACAGCCTGCCTCCAATGCGCAATCCCAGCTGATAGCAATCCCTGAATTAATGGAATCCTGCTTGCCTTGACTGCGCAATCCTCATAGGCACATCCAATGTGTGTGTGGTTACATGTGTGCAGCCGAAAATGTCACAATTGATAGTCAATTTGTCCCTTTCACCTACATCTCAACTGGGTCTCCACTGGATCTGACATGCATGTAGTTAACAATAGTAAATATTTAGTTGCATGTGAGATCACTGATTGTGAATTAATTAATAATTAATTCATGTGATCTCTCACTATTGTATCTTCAGTTACAACTAGCACAATTGAGTTTAAATCACTTAACTGAGTTAAACTACTTTACAACTTTCATAACTACACTTCCAACTCTGTTACAACTTCGAATCACTCAGTTATAACTAAGTCCACTTGCATGTCCCACAAACAAACCACTCAACTCAAAATTCATATAGCTAACTAATTTGCCACTTCATTTAACTATTTTCAAGTGCTCATTGAGAATATAATATTGTTTATTTTCCAACTAATATTAAGGGATAATAATAGCCAACATTCATCTATAAATAGACATGCAGTCTATAAATATAACTTTCACATACATCTATAAAGAGACCTCATCTATAAATAGAATTTTACCGTGCATATCTAAATAGACATCCACCTAAAAGTAGCCTGAGGCTCCATCCTAGTGTAGGTACATAATTTTCACTAGGATCTTCTTGTTGAATCTCAACACTCCCTCTCAACAAGAAAGGGATTATTCTTCGCCCTGATCCTGTCTATATGGTATTCGAATTTTCTCCTGGTGAGCGCCTTCATCAGAATATCTGCATCCTGATCTTCTGTAGGAATGTACTGAAGCAACATGATCTTCCTCTGCACACAATCTCTGATATGATGATACCAATATCTATATTCTTAGATCTATCATGAAACACAGGATTAATAAAGAGTTTAATGCAACTTTGGTTATCACAATGAATCACTATCAGATCTAAATAAGAACCAAACAAACCAATGAGGATCTTTCTCATCTAGATAGCCTCACATGCAACTTGACTCGCTACCATGTATTTTGCTTCCACAGAACTAAGTTCCAGGGATCTCTGCTTCCTGTTATACCAAGAATCAGTTTTAGATCCAATGCTAAAGATCCCCCCTGATGTGCTCTTTCTTTCCGATGGGCTGCCTACCCAATCTGCATCCATGAATCCATGCAACTTCACCTCATCCATCTATATGTACCATAAGCCATACTCATATGTGCCCCTCAGGTATCTCAGGACATGATTTGACGCCTTCCAAAAGTGCTTGGTAGGCTTAACCATCACTTGAATTAGCTGGATAACCGCATAGCAAATTTTTTGGTCTCATGTTCACTAGATACATTAGCAAACCCACTAACTGTCGATAGACAGTAGCATCCACTACCTCTCCAAAAGTAATATCCTATTTCCTCCAGTTTCCTGGAAGAGGAGTATCCATGGGTTTTCATCCCTCCATGTGAAACTTACACAATATCTCCCTTGCATACTTGCCTTGAGACACAAAAAGTTCACGATCTCGCTGCCATATTTCCAATCCAAGGAAATAATGAAGGAGGCCCATATCCTTCATCTCGAACTCCTTTTAAAGGTCCTCCTTGCATGAGTGTATCAACTGCTCATAACCAGTCAATATTAAATCATCAACATAAAGAAAAATGATTAAAATCTTACCCTCCACCACAATTTGGTATAGGTTTTCATTCGCTTCACTTTTGGTGAAGCCAAGTCCGATGAAATAGTTGTATATCCAAGTGTACCAAGCACGGGGTGCTTGCTTCAGCCCATACAATGCTCTTTTGAGTCAGCACACATGTGACTCGCTGCTGAAGATCTCAAATCCTTTAGGATACTCTATGTACACCTCTTCCTTAATGATCTCATTGAGAAATGCAGTCTTCACATCCATATGATGAATGTTCCAGTCCATCTATGCTGAGAGAGCAAGGATGGTCCTTATGGAAGAATACCTTGCGATAGGTGCAAAGGTTTCTTCATAATCTATCCCCTCGATCTTTGAGAAGCCCCGAACCAAAAATCTGGCCTTGTATTTCTCAACGCTCCCATCACTAGCTTGCGTTACCTTGTCGATCCATCTCGAACCTACCACTGATTTATCAACCGGCCTTGGAACAATTTCCCAAGCACTATTTTTGAAAATGGAGTCATACTCCACCATTTCATCTACCCATTTGGGCTCCTGCACTTATTCCTGAAAGGAATATGGCTCAGTCACAATACATTTTATCATGAGAGCCATGTATCTAGTAAATCGGTCAGGAGACTATCTTTGTCTACGCTGTGAAGTAGGGGCTCCTACATTCTACACAGCATCATGTCTCAGCCTATCAGCTTCTATGGTATGCCTTCTGCCAGTTCTGATGGTTGGATCTGTGTGAGTGGACTCCTCCACTCCATGAACCTCCTCCTCTGGTTTATCCACATCTAGAGACTCATCTTTGGGAACCAACATTTCCTCCTCCGCATGCAAGTCTACCTCTCTCTCAAGCGACAACCACATGGTTTTCCCCTCATCAAATTTTATATCCTGTCGCATAACAGTCATCTTATTGTTAGGAAAATACACACGATAATTATGGGGTGTTTATGTGTACCCCACAAATATCCCAACTTCAAAAGTCACCTCCAGATTCTTCCTGGCATTCTTGGTCACATGCACATAAAAAGATGAGCCAAAAATCTTAAAGTGTGAAACATCTATTTTCTTACCAGTGAAAGCTTCTTCAGGTGTACTCATGCCAATTACTCTATGAGGACAACGATTTTTCACATAAACCACAATGTTTCATGCTTCTGCCCACAAATGCATTGGTAGGCCCTGATCATGCAACATCGCTTGTGCTACACACATGATCGTTCTGTTCTTCCTCTCCACGACCCCATTTTGCTGTGGGTTATGAGGCACTATGAGTTCTCTTCGAATTCCTTCTTTCCTGCACAAGTCTTTGAATTCATTAGATATGTATTCTCCACCATTATTGCTCCTTAGAGCCTTCACTTGCTTCCCTAAATCTTTCTCCACCAATCCCTTAAACTCATAGAAATTTGAGAATGTTTGATCCTTCTTCTGCATGAAGAATATCCAACATTTACGAGAAAAGTCATCAACAAAAATAACATGATTCTTATGTTTTGTTGTTGAAGCAACCGATAAAGGTCCACACACGTCTGTGTGAACTCTCTCAAGGATCCCCGAAGCACGTTTCTCCTTTTCATGAAAGGTGTACTTTACATACTTCCCCATGGTGCAACCCTTGCACTGATCTAACTGAGCAAGTGTTCCCATTGGAAGTCCAGTAGATATTTGTTGCATGACTTTCAAGGCTCCATGATGAAGATGGCCCAATCACCTATGCCATAATTCACCCTCATCCAGGCTCACTTTTTCTTCCTTTCCCATCATTGAAGCGCAACCATCTACCTCCAGCTTGTAGAGATTCTTAACTCAAATCCCTATCCTCTAGGCTTGACCTATTGTTTTCTGTCACAAGAAATATTTTCCATCATTGAAAACAACGTCATAGCCTCTGTCCTCCAACATTGCAACTGAGACCAAGTTTTTCTTCAGACCTGGAACATGCATAACATCTTTCAATTGAAATGGTTTACCTGAATCCCTCTGAAACATAATGGTACCAATGCCAGCCACACTATATCGTCCATCATTCCCCATCTCTATATGCATCTAGATATCTTTCTCCTCCAAGTCACTGAAAACCTCCTTATCTCTCGTCATGTGGAACGAAGCGCCACTATCTAAATACCACACCGATCCCAATGCACTTGACACCATGTACGCAATCAAAGAGAAGCCAAGTTCAAATTACAAGGTAAGGGCCTCTCCAACTGCAGCTCCAGCATCCTTCTTTTTCTTCTTCTTCTGCGAACAGTTAGTAGCAAGATGCCCATGTTAGTGACAGTGAAAACACTTCACCTTGGACATATCCAGCTTCTTGCCTTTAGACTCAGATTTGGAATTGAATTTCTTCCCCTTCCCCTTATTCACCTTGGAAGCCAAAGCACAATCCTCTTCATCATCATGCTTTGATGAAGAACCATCTCTAGTGTTCCGCCTGAACTCCTCCTGCACTAGATCCGACCACATTCGTTCCCAATCCGGCAATTTTTCCCGTCCGTTGACAGAGTCTTCATAACTGTGCCAACTCTTAGGAAGTCCTAAGAGAGCTAAGCTCACCAAATCATCATCGTAAATAGTTATTCCCACACTCCCCAGTACATCCTGACATTGGAAAACCTTCATGAGATACTTTGGAATGTTGTCTCTCTTTTCCATATTGATCTTCCTAAGTTTATCTTTGAGAGCCAATTTCCTATGGTCGCTACTGCTTTGGAAAAGATCTGTCAAATCCTTCCACATAGCATATGGTGTGGCTTTCCCATGAAGTCTTGAGACAATGTGGTCTCGTACTCCTTCCAATAGAATCCTCCTCACCTTTTCCACTTTCTTTTTCCATGTATCAAGTAATGCAGCATCTGTTGAAGTGGGCTTAGGAGCATCATTGTCAATGAATTCCTTCAAGCCATTATCTTCGAGCACTGCCTCCATCCTTTCCTTCGAAGAAATGTAGTTCAAGCTGCCCTCGATTGCATACTCTAGCCGCAATCCATTGAAATACATTTTGATGTTAACTCAACTGTAGCACCAAGAAAGTCTTTTTGCAAATTCAAATTCTTTCCATCAACAAACTTAGGTCCTGCTTCAAAATTGCAATATTTTGTGCTCCAATACCATGTAGAAAATTAATACAAATTATGTATTGCCTGGATTCTCCTGATCTGAAAAATTTATGCCACTGTTAAATACAGAATCGCTTCTACAAAATATTTGTGGAATTTAAAGCACAATCGCCAATAGCAATATCATGAAGAAAGATCAATCACACATAACACAGATAATTTACCGGGAAATAATAAAGCTAAAAACCGCACTATATTCTATTATGTATTATATCATGGGTCATGAAACAATTACATGCAAAGTTCTACTCCAAGAGCTCTCAATAAAATTGCTAACTATCTCACACTATCATACAAAAATTGCAAAGTTCCTTAGCCAATTTACTGCCTCCAGACAGCCTGCCTCCACTGCACAATCCCAGCTGATAGAAATCCCTGAATGAATGGAATCCTTCTTGCCTTGACTATGCAATCCTCATGGGCACATCCAATGTGTGTGTGGTTGCATGTGTGCAACCGATAATTTCACAACTGATAGTCAACCTGTCCCTTTCACCTACATCTCAACTGGGTCTCCACTGGATCTGACATGCATGTAGTTAACAGTAGTAAATATTCAGTTGCATGTGAGATCATTGATTGTGAATTAATTAATAATTAATTCACTTGATCTCTCATTAGTGTATCTTCAGTTACAACTAGCACAACTAATTTTAACTCACTTAACTGAATTAAACTACTTTACAACTTTTATAACTACAATTCCAACTCTGTTACAACTTTGAATCACTCAGTTACAACTAAGTCCACTTACATACCCCACCAACCAACCACTCAACTCGAAATTCCTATAGCTAAATTATTTTCCACTTCAGTTAACTATTTTCAAGTGCTCATTGAGAATAGAGTATTGTTTATTGTCCAACTAATATTAAGGTATAATAATAGCCGACATGCATCTAGAATAGGCATGCAATCTATAAATAGAACTTGCACATATATCTATAAATAGACCTCATATATAAATAGAATTTTCTCATCCATCTATAAATAGACATCCACCTAAAAATAGCCTGAGGCTCCATCCTAGTGTAGGTGCATATTTTTCACTAGGATCTTCTTGTTGAATCTCAACATTTTTCCCTTGTACTCAAAATCATAAAGGCCTAAACGTCCTCACACTCTCAATTGAAACTGGGCCTTGCAAAGATATCTTTCGGTGGGTACTGGGGCTAACGTCCTAAAATAACTAGTGATCCTTTACACATCCCCTATTAATATATGTTTTTATTGTTCCTTGCGATAAGCAAATGATATGCGGATAGTGGGTCGCTTACAACTTTGCCTAATTAAACTAAATGATTGACTAGAGGGAGATGGAAATTTATCAAAAGAGAGTGTTCATCTGCATTCCCAAGGTCACCAAATGGTGCAAGGGAAACATATATTACTTGCTTCTCTTAAGATAATTAAGTCCTGGTCCCAATACCTAGTACAAAAATTTTAACTAAAATTAATGATCTAACTAGGAAAAAATAAATGAAAACTAGCTAAGCATATGTGGATTAGGGCCACTTACTCTTGATAATTATCTATGTGTTTTTGGTGTGTATTTTCAAAAAATGAGTTAATTTATAGTGCAAAGGTGTATTTTCACAAGTCAATTTCCCCCTACTTAAAATATTTGAGTTTTGTGAAGATAAACTAAAACGCAGCCAAAAGCATTTTCTAAACAGTCATGGGACACCAAACACGGTGCTGGCAGTTTTTCTCTGGGCTGCCAGTCACTTTACAATTGGGAAACTGAAGAAAACCACTGAGAAATATGTTCTCCGATTTCCATGTAGAAATGTCTCACACAGGCGCACAACTCTGCACACAGGTCAGAGCTGAACTCGCGCGCATCGCAGCGTCTATTTGAGTAAACTACGCATGGTTTTCCTGCAAGTAAATTTTTTTGAACTCTTGAACTGCAAATATTCGTTGTGGGTGAACGAGGAGAGAAGACAAGGGGATTTGTCCCAGCAACACTCCCGAGTAGAGAGAAGGCCCCTGCAACAAGTGCAGCCACTTAACTAAATGGTAAAGCAAGTGGAGTCGCCAATCATGTAGTGGTGGTTTTGGTGCACAAGTGTACCAAACCATCGGTGCTTGGTAGGAATGGTTGCAGACTACAAGCTATGGTCACGGGCAGAAAATATGGTTATAAGGTTAGTGAACACATGCTAATATATATAAAACACACTAAATTATGGAATGCAGTATGTTTCATATAAGAATAAGAAACACAACTAAACTAAAACAAAAACAAAAGCTCACAATGTGTCAAACGAGACAATAATGCAAACGATGGAATAAAATCCTCTCTTATTGACTGCTATTAGTAAGAAAGATAAAACATTACACACTTGCCAAAGGATCCTTAGAACTATGGAGTTATGAGACCCAGTGCCAGAAATTTTTTACCCTTGATCTGATGTCGCAAGGCCTCTCTCTTCTCCAAAGGGATTGAAGTTGTTGGGTGGCTAGCAACTGAATCCTCTAACTCTATTGTTGCTCTGGATTACACACTGTTGGATTTCTTATGGGAAATTTGGCCAACATAACAGTGTGTTCTCATTTTTTTCTTATCATGGTGGTAATTTATAGGCAAATTCAAATCCTTCTTCCCTCTCTTGGTACACTTGTGGATGGTGACCCAAGAGAGACAGTTGATTCCTTTATGTGCCCACTTGATTCCTTTGTGTGCTCACTTGAGGTCCCAAGGTGGCTTAGGCGATTGTCCTTGGGTAGCCTCAACTGGAGGATAATTTCCTTAAGTGTGTCAAGTGGTCTCGGATGGTGACTTCCGCCACTCCCAGAACCGTGCGGCTTTTTGATGGAAAGCCGCGCATACCAGCGCACCTATCAAAGAAAAATGCATGCAAGGTGCATTTTTCCTATGTCTCTGGTGCACAATTTTATTTTTCTTGTTGAACTTAGATATTTTTTAAATTTTTCAGATCCTCTAATGTTCCTCAACCCTGTAAATCCTTCTTCTTGACATTTAATACTGTCATTTTTCTTGTCTGATTTTCCAGTGATAACAGTGCCGCTAAGGGAAACATCCAGCAACGATTGGGCCATAGACACCATAACACAGTTAAAACAAAAAATACACCATAAATCATACTAATCACCAGATGTAATAGATGCAAGGTTTTTCGGGGTCGTTCTAGGAGGTGGTGGAGGGTGGAAGTCACGCTATGTGTGCCCTTCGTAGTGCACCATCCATGTCTCCAATTTTTCGACTTTCTTCGAGAGTTTATTTTGTCCTCTCCAGACCAAAACCAGTCTTTCCTGAAGTTGTCTTTGAAATTAATGCAGCCGCTCTAAAGATTCCATCTAGATTTCATGCTCCTCTCACCGGATGCATTCAGTAGCATCCACCCTATCCATCAGACTAAAAATGAGATCCCATCAATTCTCCAAGCAGCAGTGTTGGAGACTTTTCACCTCTTGTACTTCCAGAGCAACCAACCCACGCTTCACCCTACCACCACATTTTTAGTCGTCCCTATGGCTCTGACCCTAGTCGTGCACCCCTCCACCACAACTCGCCACATGATTTCCTCCACTACACAGTCCTCCACCACGACACACCCCAAGCCTACCACCACCTTGTCCACCTCTTGAACCAGCAACACCTCGTCGCACACACCCCATTGTCTTGCAACCACAACTGGGAGGAACAATGACCGGGGCCTGAGCAGACGTCCCTTCAGAAGCTAGAGAGGAGGAGGAGCTAAACTTTCACATTGGTGGCTTCATAATTTCTAGCGATGGTGGAACACCAGACAGAGACTGTTACACAGCAATTTGTCACCGTCCCTGCAATTCCCCATCCTGCACATTGGAGGGCTCATTCCGTGACCTGTGAGCAGTGACATAACTTGAAAACACTTTCATGGCATTCCCTTGAACATGGACTTTCATTGTCCTGAAGACAACTCCTTGTGAAAAACCCTAAAAATAGCCTTTTCATCCTTGACGCAATAGCATGTGTTATACCCGCGCCAATGGGAGAAATTATTCAAAGAGGGCGCACCAATTGGCGCTCTGTCTCAAAGTCGCACTCGCGCCAGGCTTAATAAAGGGTGTTTTTTAAAAATAAATGGCGGAATATTGACTTTAACCAACTCCTGAACTGGTCTCTAAATTGAGTTGGGACGTTTGGCTCCGGATTTCCATGTAGAGGAAGTAGTTTGCCACCTCCCATGCAAGCTTCCTTGAGGATAGGGCCAATCCCATGATTGTAGGGATCCCAAATCCCCTTCCTCCATCTATATAAGCTTGCTATTTCCCTTTGCAAGCTAATCTCCAAGAGCCTTCATAGCCTAAATAATGCTGCAAGAGCTTTGATAGTCCTAATAGTGCCAAATCCATATCAAGGAGATTGACTATCGAAGAGAGAGGCTTGTCCCTATTCTCGAAAAGCTTTACTGAGACGTATTCCGCTGACGACCTGCCGAAGGAGGATTTCAGCGTTAGAGCTAGGTTGTATCATCCTTTGTTTCATTAAAATAAGCAACTACGATTATAGTTCCACTCATATTGTTCATGCTTGTTTATGAGTTGTGTCTTCTCTGACTGACACATAATTTCAATTATATGGTTTTACGCTCGTGTGTTCGTCGTGTTTCTTGTACGTGCAGGTGTTCGATCGCATCAAGTGGTGGAATTGTGACCAGTCAAAGCAAGGGATCGAGAGCATTATCCTCTCCGCAACGACAACAGCATTGGACCTGAGGTAGGCCTTCTATCACACTTTGATTTTTGCAATTAGGAACTTGTGTTGTAGCATGTTTGATTGTTGCTAGACCCGATCTAGGCTAGTAGGGATCACCTCTGTCCGCAGAGGGGATTTACCTCCTCAAAAAATTGGCGACTCCACTGGGGAGTTAGCTTGTTGTTTGCTTTATAAACTACAGATGGAGCCTGAAGTTAGCCAGATAGCCTTTGAAATGCTCTTGCTCTGCATTAGCAGAGTAGATCCATGCTGCTTCAGTCAATCTCCAGTTTAGTTTATGAACTGAACACTTGCAGTATTGTCTTGTCTTTCGGTCGTTTCTTGACTTTGCTTGCTTGATCAGCTCGTTTGGCTGGCTCTTTTTGTGAGTTTGGCTTTTGGTTTGAGATTTACCATCACTGTTCTGCTTCTTGGATTGCTTATTTTTTATTTTTCCTTAGTAAACTCGGCTGGCACGCTTTTTAGTGTGACAGTTGCACCCACTGGCACATGTTGTTAGTGTATCACTCGCGCCAATCCCATTCTGGTGCTAGTTTCAGCCTTGCAGTCGCGCCAATCCTGTAAGGTGTTAGGGTTTACTGGGTTTTGAGCCTTCTGAGACTGTTCTGGGTGTTTGGTCTTGCTTTTTCGACTACTTGAGTGTTCTGGAGCCTTGTTTGACTGACTATGACCTTCTTCCTTTGGTTTTTTTCCCATTTCTATTGATTTTACATTGTAGCCCTAGGGCATCTAGGTGCTATTGTGCGTCGAGCCTCCCTTGGGAATTTTTTGGTTCCTGTCTGTTCAGTCAGCTCTGTGATAGCTTCTCTGCACTCGTTGAGTGGTTGTCTATCATTTTATTTCGTTATTTGAGTGATTGGCTTCTTCTTCATTCAAATTCCGCTTTGTCTCGTTTTGGGCCTAGATTACATGGTTCAATTGAGTCTTTGGGTGTCTTTTGATTTGAGGGACTTTTTATCGATTTGAGATCTGATTGTAGGCTTGCATTGAGTGAAATTAGATTGTTTTTCTCTTTTTCTTTTTCTTCTCAATTGCTTGTCTCTTTAGTTTTCATTTTGTTAGTTCTCTTGCTCTTAAACATTGAAAAAAAAAAAATATCTTTTGCGTTGAATTAGTTGATGTGAATTAGATCTTTTCGGTGTTATTAGTGATTAGTAACTTTGAATGAAAAGCTTTTAGTTTCCATTAGCTGCATTAGAGATATCATTGGTTGTTTTCTGATCATTTTTTTGTTCTGCGAAAAGCTCTTAACTCTCCTGTAGTTAGATTTCATCGAATGAAATGATATACTATGGCATGTAGTGTGCATTTAGGAGATTTCGAGACATTACATTCGCTAGGGCCTAAAAACTGGAACATAATTGAAGATAAACATTAAAATTTATTCAATTTACACTAAGGCATCATTGAAAAATTAACAAAATATTTAAAGGTCTAGGCTAGAGATGTGTTCCGGCGTCTTTAAACCTAGTAGTTGTCATTCGCCTCTTGGCTTTAGACAGCACTAGTACGGACTTGTGTTCTCCGTACCGACACGTATATAAAGGGAGACCCCACTAGGTTGCTATCCTTTATCCATAGGAAGCTAAGCCTGCCGCCCTATACCCATGATACACCAGACACAGCATTCGGGGAGATTGCCTGTACGTACATCAAGTCCTTGGTTGATTTCTCTTTCATTTTGAAACCAAGGTGTATATTGCAGTTCACGGTTATTTGGTACACCCTTTGCCTAGTATTCCTGAGCAGTCATTTTGATCTTATCTAACTCTTTAAATTTAAAAATATCACCAAGCGCTTGTCCTTTCATGCTTGCTTCAAAACTGAAAGAGATAGAGTCATCTTTCATCCGTTTCTCGACTCTTAAAACATGAAACGGTGAAGTTTCTAAGTTTCAATGTCGTAAAATAAATCACCCGCGATCACACTCCTTGTTAGATTTTGCTTGTTGGTCGTTTGATTGTGCCTTAGTTATTTTTCGGCCCGTGTGTGTGTTTGATCTTTTTCTCTTGTCATTACTACCACAGTGGCGGAACCCTCAGTTTCATCTACTGGTATTCAATATACGGACGATTCATCAGAGGTTTCTCAATCCTCTGCTGGACCTCAGCAGCTCATTGTTTCCGAGTTTCCTGACGAGGGACCGGTTATTTCTGAGCTTCCCTTTGGAGGACCAGTTGAATTCAATTGGCCCTTATCCAACCCTTGGTCTGAATTTGGAGTAGGGGAACATTTCCCTCCTCTTACATCGGGTTTGCCCTTTTTACCTGCTATCATTCCTCCTAGTCCTCGCCGTCTATTACAAGATTTAGCGGTAGGTTCAAATATGAGTGAATCCAGTCATTCTGCTAGCGTGGAAATCCCCATGTCTGGTGAATATTACCAGCTATTCCCAGAAGTAACCCGGAAGTTATTCCCAGAAGACAACGCCGAATCATCTGTTATGTCTTCGCCTGGTCCCTCACTACCAACAGGGTATAGATCCTTACGTTAGATTATTTCTGCCGCTGCCTCTATGGGGGTATCAGCTCCTTCTACGAGGCCGGTTGTTCCTTCATTGGGGATGTCTTTACAGACACCTGTTACGTCATCCCCTCAGGTCACTTCTGTACCCGTCAGGCCCACTGTTTGTGTGGCTGCATCTACACCTGCTGTTACCACTCAGTCCGTAAGGACCACATCGCTTCCTGAAGACGTCTACATAGCTTCTGCTATGCCAGAGAACATCTCTCCTAAGGAGTATCGATTTTCCTTACAACAATCGAACCCCGAGGTCAGACAACCCCCTCAAGATCCCAACCGCTCGTATTTTTCACATTATGCACAGGATGGTACACCCATGTACGTTTTTCCATATCAGTACGATAAGCATGGGAACCCTTTGCGTTTACCCACTCCTGAGGCTTAGCTTCATGCTCAGGGTTTACCGTATAACCAGGTTGGGCAGCCTTATAACCCGTAAGGGAAACCTTTTCAAGGCCAACCTTCGGGCCAGCCTGGCTATCTTGGGCCATTATACGGTCCGCAAAGACAGTATTACAACCCTTCAGGTCAACTTGTGCAGCCTCTTCCTGGAGTCCAATCGGGGCAACCTCAAGGACTCCCAGGTCAACCGGGGTACCAACCTGGGCTGGTATACGGGCCTGGGGGGCAAGTCCAACCGTCGCAACCCATGCAACCCCAGTATCTTGTTGCTCCAAATGTTGCACATTAGCCAGGACCATCTTATGGTCCTGCTGCAGGTCAAACTGGTTACCAGCCACCACCCAGCTCCATTCCTCCACTAGGCCAACCGGTTCATCTGGCACAACCCGGCGTTCCACCACCAGGCCAATCGGCCCATCCGGTACAACCTGGTGTTCCTCAACAGCCAGGTCAACCTATGCAACCGGCATAACCTGTTCATCCAGGTCAACCTGTTCATCCGGGTCAACTTGTTCAACCAGGGCAGCCTGTTCAGCTAGGGCAGCCTGTCCAACCAGGCCAGCCTGCACACCCTGTCAACCCTGCCCAACAATCGATTTACTCAATGCCACAACCGAATCAACCAGTGCATCCTAATTATCAGGCTCAGCAGGGTCCCACCTATCAGCAACCCGCTCAACCTCAAGGCGGTTACTACCCTTATTGTCAATCTCAACCGACTTATAATCTGCCCCAAGGTTCCAATTATTACACTCAACAACCCGGCTACACCTATACTCAGCAGCCAAATCCACAGACTGCTCAAACGGGGCCGACATACAATCAGGGTCCATACTCTGGTTATCAAGCCCCGTACACTGGTTACTAGCAACCGAATCAGACTGGTTATACACCCTATACCCCCTACGGTCAGAATCCTGCCGGAAAAAACCCATGGGGGCAAGGATATTCTCAACCAGCGTGGAGTACAGGTACTAGTCCTTATCGAG
Organism: Pinus albicaulis; assembly: GCA_034641835.2. Classification (NCBI taxonomy): domain Eukaryota; kingdom Viridiplantae; phylum Streptophyta; class Pinopsida; order Pinales; family Pinaceae; genus Pinus; species Pinus albicaulis. The sequence goes on from CM076581.1 coordinate 1,441,633,745, forward strand.
TGTTGGGCATGCCGTTCAATCCACAATTGTCGTTCTTGGCTACCTTGGAATTATCGGATGTTTCTAAATTAACCAATGATCCAATTCTGCACAATCCTTATTGGCCTACGGTTCCAACCAAGGTACCCGGCGACTGCCCCAAGTTTTAAGTTAAAGCTGGTGAAGACCACCAAGCTCATGTAATGACCTACCATTTCTGGTGTTCATCTAATTCTTGGGTCGACGATTCAATTCATCTACGTCTCTTCCAGCGCACTCTTACTGGTGCTGCCACTAAGTGGTATATTGAAATACCCCGTGGCATCTTTCAAGATTTCAATACTTTAGCAATGGCTTTTCTGACTCACTTTCAGTTACCGGTTCGCTATGAAGCCGGGACGCATCTCCTGAATTCATTGAAGCAGGAAAAAGCCACCCACATATCCGATCATATTCATGAGTGGCGACGTCATCGTAGGCTGATCAAGTTTGATATACCTGATCAACTACTAACTCATTGGTTCACCACATCCTTCGTTAACAAAATCGCTCAATATATTTCTATGGGGGCATGTGTGACTGAAGAACAAGCCATCGCGCGTGCCCAGTATCTTGATCTGGTATACTCTCAGTCCAGCACGCTTTATGATATTTTGACTGATGCTCCACACCCGGGAACCTCTAAAGCTCCACCTACCCCAGCGGTGGATGGTGTTATTGGTTCCGTGTCTCAAAATTCTCGAAAATCTTCGAATGGGAAGCAGAAGTCTAATTCTTCCCATAATTTTTCTCTTCCTGCCCACCAGATTCTAGCAAAACTGCGGAGGTCAAAAGCCTCCAAAGGGAAAAAGAAGGGCAAAGGAAAATCCAAACCCGACGCCCCAAAGTCAGAATCTTCTAAACCTCGGACTGAGGACGGTTCCCAACATAAACCGAAGTACCCCTGCCTTATTTGTGAAAGAGATCACTATACCAAAGATTGTCCTCAACAATCTGAAATTAGTCAACTTCTCAAAGGCTCTAAAGGCACTCTGACAGTTCTTAAAGAACCATTCCCATCTCAGCAGACCCAGGTGGTTGAACAGCCATCACCATCTGCACCATTTGGGTCCTAGGTCTTTATGATGAATGGTTCCGCACCTGTCTCCATCGCTATGCGTTCGAAGGATTATACTAGATCACGTCAGGTAGCTGGAAAGGAAGTTTTGGATGGCCCACCTCCTCCACCTGTCTCCGGTTCTTTAGAAATTGAGAAGCCTACTGCTGAACCGGTTGTGAGGCCACCTTCTAAAGGTGTTCTACGAAGGTCTTCCTACAATCCAAATTCCTGTGCCGCTCAGCACTACAATATTGTTGAGGATTTGGCACATGCGCCTTCTGCTATGTCCGCATTGGAAGTCCTTCAAAGTTTCCCTTTGCAACAGAAAGCTTTGTTGTCTACAATCGGTGGAATCGATCCCGCCGATTCTAGTCTTCTCACCTTCGACTTAGAAAATTTTACTCCCTGACTTCCGCATCAAATTGCTCTCATTATTCAAGTTGGGATCAACGGTCTTAACATCCATAGGGTCGTCGTAGATGAAGGTGCTTCTACCTGTGTCATGTCATCCGCCTGGTGGAAGGCCATTGGCTCTCCGGCTCTCTCATCATCTCCCAATGCCTTAGAGGCATTCGATGGTCGGGAATCCAAACCCCTGGGTGTTCTTGAGAGTTTGTCGATTACGTTATAGGGGAAGACAGCTAACGTAGAAGTGGAAGTGGCTGACGCCAAACTTAACTACAATCTACTTCTCGGTCGCAGTTGGACTCACGCTATGCTATGCGTGCCATCCACCCTCTTTCGACTTCTTAAGTTCCCTCATGAGGGAAAAATCGTTACTGTGGATCAGTTGTCTTTATTCACCTCCACCTCTGAGAACAACATTCCTTTCATGCATAAGATCCCCAATCCCCCTAACAGTGTAGGACCCAGTCTCTTCAAGGACCCTGTCCTCATGGTTATTTTTTCCGCACCGCCACCGCACACCATTCAAGTTAATATGATCTCTAGGTCTGACGACCCATGGATCATCCCTTTGCCTGAACAGGTGACTTATTTTGGAGAATCGATGCCCTTAACTCCAGTAGAGATTAATTACTGTGAAATCATTGCTGCATCCGATCCTCCCCCTCCTCAACATGCTCCCTCGAGCATGGCTTTAGATATCTATTCTCAATCCCCCTGGCTCGGTGAGGCCGACTCGCCTGATCCTCTTAAGGAGACTTTCCCTTCTGACGAAGCCATCATTGAAACAATGTCTCTTGAGGAGCTGCCTTGGAGAGATGGACATCATCATTCCTCTTTCATGCCTAGCCTGGGGGCAATGTCAGATTGTCTAGAGCGTTTTGCATCTCAGGTTCCCACTCCGCCTCTCCAGACGCCTATATTGACACATGAGGTCCTTTTGGAGGGAAACCTAAGCAACATTACTCAAACCACTCCGATCGACATCTCCGTCAAACTGGGGATAGTTGAAAACATACATGTGGGAGTAACTTGTTCTCTTGATGAGATACGAGTTTATACCGATCTTTTCCGAGAATTCAGAGACGTCTTCGCTTGGTCCTATGAGGAAATGTCTGGGATTGATCCCAGCATAGTAATGCACGAGATTCCTACCTATCCCGGTGCGAAACCCATGCGCCAATGCTTACGCCCAGTGCATCCTCGCAAAGTCGCTTCCATTAAAGCAGAAGTTGAAAAACTTCTGAACGCGGGCTTCATTTACCCGATTCCCCTCACAGAATGGGTCTCAAATATTGTCCCTGTAGATAAAAAACAGGGCACTATAAGGGTCTGTGTTGATTATCGTGATATTAATCGCGCTTGTCCTAAGGACAACTATCCTACTTCCTTCATAGATCAAATCATCGACGAATGTGCTGGGAGTGAGATTTACTCCTTGATGGATGGCTTTTCCAGGTATAATCAGATAAATATTTTACCTGTCGATCAACACAAGACTACATTCATCTGTCCGTGGGGTACCTTTTCTTATAAAAAGCTCCCGTTCGGCTTGAAGAATGCTGGAGCTACTTTCCAGCGTGCTATGTCTTACACATTCCACGACATATGCCATATCGTTCAGCCTTATCTGGACGATCTGCCAACTCACTCAGCTCGGTGGGAGGACCATCCCGAACACCTCCGCCAGATTTCCCTTCGTTGTCAACGCTATAATATCTGGCTTAAACCTCATAAATGCGTCTTTTGCGTGGATTATGGCCGTCTCTTGGGGTTCATAGTCTCCAAGGACGAGATTCGCCTCAACCCTCTAAAAGTTGAGGCTATTGTCAATCTCCCATCACCCTCCTCATTATATCAATTGCAGAGTCTGCAGGGAAAAGCTAATTTCCTTCGATGCTTCATCTCGAACTACGCGAAAGTTGCCAAAGGTTTCATGCGTCTCTTAAAGCAGAACGTTCCCTTCCGTTGGGACAAGATTTCTCAACGATCCTTTGAGAAGCTTAAGACATTACTTGTTAATGCTTCGTTGCTTCGTCCTCCAAACTATCACCGTGATTTCTCTCTATATTTGGCCGCCGCGTTTAGCACTATAGCTATGGTTCTGGTGCAGGACGATGATGATGGAAATGAACATTTTTCTATTATCTATCACGAAACCTTCTTGACACAGAGACACGTTACGCTCATGTCGAGAAGCTGGCATTAGCCGCAGTACAAGCTATGCAGCGTTTTCGCCACTACATCCTGCTGCGTACAACAACCGTGGTTTCGGATTGCAACCCCATGACATATATTCTATCTTGAAAATTACTGGGAGGAAAATACTCCAAATGGATCGTTATCCTTCAGGAGTTAGACTTAGAGTTCACCACTGCTAAGTCGACCAAATCATTAGTTTTTGCGGATCTCATTTTCTCCCTCCCGATGGACTCCACCCCATCTCATTCCGAGGATCATATCTCGGACGAAACACTCTTCCTTATTAGCACTCGCGACCCATGGTACGGTGAAATTATTGTCTATCTTCAAACATCAACGTTCCAGTCTGAGTTGACCAAAGATGCCCGACGTCGAATTCGGCATCAGTCTCAACCCTACCGTATTGTGGGAGATACATTATATCGGGTTGGGGTAGATTCGGTGCTCCACTAGTGCTTGACCCTGGAAGAGGCTGAAAGAGTCTTGAATGACTGTCACAGTGGCCCCTGTGGCAGTCACATGTCCGGATATGCCACTGCCTAAAATATTCTGCGTGCAGGTTACTTCTGGCCGTCGATATTCAAAGACTGTATTGTTGCAGTCCGAAAATGTCATGCGTGCCAGGTTTTTTAGTGCAAGATACGCACGCCACCCCTCCCTCTGTATCCTGTCATTACTTTCGGCCCTTTCGCAAAATGAGGCATAGATTTTATGACATGTAACCCTCATTCGGCCGGGGGGCATGCATATATAATCGTCGTTGTCGACTACTTTACTAAGTGGGCCGAAGCGATGCCTACACTAACTGCCGACGGTAAGACAGCTGCCCAGTTTATTTCAACCACATTATCGCACGTTTTGGGGTCCCTCAGGCCATTTTTACTAATCATGGCACCCATTTCCGAGATTATATGATGGTCGAGCTGACATCAAGATTGGGCTTACGACATGATAGCTCAATGCCATATTACCCTCGGGCAAATGGCCAGGTTGAGGCTGTGAACAAGGTTTTTGTCACAATGCTTCAATGAACAGTTGGTATTCATAAATCCAATTGGCACCTCCAATTGTTCTCAGCTCTATGGGCCTACCGAACGTCAGCAAAGAGTGCGACCGGATTCACACCTTTCCAATTTGTGTATGGTCTGGAAGCAACTCTTTCGGTTGAGTGCGAAATTCCTTCTTTGAAGTTGGTTGTGGAACTTTTGCCCGATACTTCTCCTAAATAAGAGCGTCTCTTGTATTTGGAACGGTTGGATGAAACTCCCCACTTGGCTGCTTTAGTCATTGAGGCACAAAATAAGCGGGTCAAAGCTCACTTTGATCAATCAGTTTCTCCATGTTCCTTTGTCGAAGGAGACCTTTTCCTCCTATACGACCAAGCGCACAACAAAATTGGAGCAAGAAAGTTCCAACCCATGTGGCATGGGCCCTACATAGTGAAACGAATATTGAAAAATGGGGATTATGAGCTCATTGATTATGAAGGAGTTCCGTTGGCGCAACCTAGGAATGGGTTGTACCTTAAAAAATACTACGCGTGAAGTTTTCTTTTGGTGTGGTGTGTGTACATAGGTGTGTATATTCATTTGTGTGCATGTGTGGTGTGGTGTGCGACGTAAGCATCTTTCTGCTGATCGGGTCTTCCTGATTGTGCAGATGTCTATTACTCTGTTTGTGGGTTTCGCGGATGGTGCCTCCCGCAATACCAGGAATCTATCCTCAACAGCCTGGGTAATCTATGATCCTGCTGGTGAATTGGCTAACCTGCAAGGTGTATGTCTGGGTCCTGCTACAAATAATATCGCGGAATATAGTGTTGTGTTGGAATTATTAAGCGAGGCTGTGGACCTCGGCATTCGTGAATTACTTGTGTATCTAGACTCACAACTTGTAGTATTACAGCTTAATGGTCACTATTCAGTTAGAAACCCGTCTATTTTACGTCTGTATCTGCGTATTCGTTTACTGGAGAGGAAATTTTATTATATTACATATCAACACATACCCAGACATATGAATACATTAACAGATGTAGTAGCTAATATAGTTTTAGATGAGCATTTGTGCAATTTATAAACAAAAACATCATCACATGTAGAGAGATCCATCCAGAAATAGGTATATATATGTGTGTGTGTGTGTGTGTGTGTGTGTGTGTGTGTGTGTGTGTGTGCATGTGTCGAAATGTTTACATAGTGTCCATCACATAAGATCAAAAAATATACATGTTCATCTTAATATAGCCAGAGACGACATGTCTCTCAAAAAATATGCAGGAAAAGCCCTAATGTCTAATCTGCATGGTGCTCGTGGTAACAAGCCACTGCACGCACTAAACGTCTCAGTAGTCAGTGGAGGCGACTGGGCACCCCCAAAATGTGTCGCTGGTATGCTAGCGGAACATCTGCTAGCTGTGCATAGTCCGGGATTCCCCGGGCGATGCCCTCCAGGTTCTAAATCAGTTCACCTCCCTCGCCACCCTCAACCTGAGGGTCACGATCGGCATGGGTTCTTCGCACAATGGGCAACATGCCCGCGGGCCTCTCTGGGCCGACGTCTGCATACACATAAAAACTGTTACTAGAATGAACATGTATTACCAAAAAATCATAAATACATAAAAAGTCAAAAAGAGAGTATCATACCCAACTCTTCATCCCAGTCCTCCCCCTCCAGGAGCGGAAGATCAGGATCTCCAGTGAAGTCGGTCCTAGCAGAGGGCCAATCCTCGACCACGATCAGTTGTCGCCGTAACCACCCAAAAAACTCGGGTCTCCAAAACATCTATTGACCTCCTCCTGACCGGGGCATAAGTGCTACCCAGCGAGCCATCCTCGGCTCTCGTGGTACCAGCTCAGCAACTATGGCCCCTTGGCCCTGGAAGATAGGTAGTCGTTCTAGGATGAATGAAACCAAAATGGAACCGTAGCCAAACTGCTTTAGTTTGACTTGCTTACATCTTGTCAGTTGCCTCTTGATATTGGTTGTCACCGCTGTAGCCCAATCGAACAGTGTAGGACTCATACACTCAGAGGCTACTATGAGTTGGGCTTTGGTTGCTTCATGTGGTGCCTCTGATCCTGCAGCCCGCGTAATGGTGTGTAGCACTACTTTGAGTGCTAAATCCTGGACAGTGTGGATGTCCACCTTCCCGCTTCCTGATCCGGTTCGTGCCCCTGGGCACACCCTCGCCATTACTTGCTCCATCTTTTCACCAGAAGGTCTGCTGCCTGTCAAAATAGGTACTGGGCCTCTGCGCGACAATCCAGTGATAAAATACACGTCGGAAACCTCAAGTTCCAACACTTGGTCCCGAAGTTTAAAAAATTCCTCGTTTTCATCCCATATGCTAACCAAGTATTGTAGTAGCTCAGGTTGAGCTCGTAAACATGGAGTAAGAAAGAATTTCTTGAGTCCACAGTTCTTCAGTGCATTCATACAGGCTTCATTCTCCATAGCCATTTCATCTTCCTCCCCATGTCCCTCTCCTTCCATTCGATAACCATTGTGCTTGTATATATGCATCAACACAATCAAAAATGCTTTGTTAGATCTCTGGGACATTCAAAAATCCACATGGGTAGTTCACATTTTTAAATTTCCAAGCATAAAATTGAGTTGTGCCATTGGCGTGACTATTTTTCAAACAGTCACGCTAGTTGGCGCGACCCCTTTGTGAAGAAATGTCCATTGGCGCGGGTCCGTGCCCGATACCCGCGCCAATGGAGCGAGCCCTAAAATTTTAAAAGGGGCCCTCCATAAGTCTAATACACAATGGAACTCATAAAAAATTGAATCAAAATAAAGCTTAAGGAAATGCCTTTTACCTGGAACAAACGAGTAACTGAATGACGTCCCGGATCAGTCACAATCACCGCCGCAAGTTTGCACACAAACAGACCACTGTTGCTTTCCAAGTAAGGTAAAAAGTAAAAGTAATTTTATTTTACCATCTGAAGCCTATTTATAACTTTTTAAGTCAAAATTTAGGTTTTAAGTGTCATTTTTCTCAGTATTTTAATATATTTTGTCGAAAAATGGATTTTACACTTGCTTTTGTGTAGTGACAGGTTTTTATGAGACTTGAACAGTGAGACGAGTTGTATTTTATACTTTTTCGGACTCGATAAAAACACGAAAAAGTCACTTTGGAGTCATCTTTCAGCTCTTTTCTGGCTCTCTAAACATGAAAATATTGCCGAGTCCCTTGTCGTTTTCGATCTCGTTAAAGTGGACACGAAAAGACATCTACCCAATATACGTTTACCCCTTTTTCGGGCTGGGATAGATTACTTATGAAAAAGGAATACCCTAGCCTATCGCGACTAGGAGGTTTTCTCAGATATTGTTTTCTACCTTTTTAGGTCTGAGGAACTATTTACGAAAAGGGACCATTGGAGTTTACTTTTCCACTGTTTTTTCAAACTCTCTAAACATGAAAAGACGTCGAGTTCTCCCTTTGTCAGACTCGTTAAAACCTGATGACATTGGATTCAGTCGAAATGACGATATCTGAGTTCCTCCTTCCTAGGGCTCGTAAAATGTACTAGGATGGATTTATATAGCAAGCATATGGTACCCTCTTCAGGCTTGTGTAAAAATAAAGAGGTACTCGCCAGAAATGGTGGGGAAAATGGAACTAGCATCATTGTCGTGTCGGCAGTATGTCGCTCTTGAACATGGCACTTGTCCGCATTCGTGTCGGGTTGGGGACATCTCATCTCGTTTTTCCACTTGCCTCTGTGGGTTTGGGTGATCTATTTTGACCTATCATCTGCTCTTTGCCTTTTCATCATGACCCTTGATGTTTTGATGTCAAATACTGCCAAATCCACTGTCGTGCCGCCATATGTTCAAGAGAAGTTGACCTCTGCAAGTTTTAACCTTCCTCTTATTCTCATTTGATATTGATTCACAAAGATATTATGTCCCCCTGTCTCACGTCGATGATGTGGGAAACACTATGGCCCACCTTCGATCAAGGTCACTTCCTGTCGACTTCAGCTCATTATCCAGGAAGTTGATCTAGAGACTCCCTTCCGGTACCTTGGAGCCTGCATGCCTCAATGGCAGGTTCTTCGCATTCGGCGTGAGGTTTTCATCATTGGCCTTCGATCGAGTGACTCTACGGGTGTTCGATGCCAGCTCATTGATTCGCATGCCGTAGATTGTACCTGTCATACCTTGAGGGCCATTTTCATTATTGGTGGTACCTCTTGCGTCTGTTAACAGCTTTCATCATTGGCTGGTAATCAGATGATGTTCTTGCATGTGCGACTTCAGCTCACATATTCGCATGCTTGAACTTGTTCTTTTTTCGGGTCGAGAAGGAGTGCAAGACCCTGGATACCTGTCTGTTATAGTCCAGGCTGTGATTTTGTGGATTATCATGATTAGTTGCATGACTCACTGATTGGATGGCTGCGACCATACCTGAGTCTATTTATCGATCCTTATGGATGGTTGTGCCCATACCTTGGATCTAGATTATTGTATACTCTCTTATGGATGGCTGCACCCATACCACATATATATCATGTATTTGAGATGTCAGTTGTACTTCTTTATGCAGGTTTTCCGATGGCGGTATTTTCAGTTGGACACGTTCTCGTAAAGCATTTCACCCCTCTCTCTCTTTCGAGCCTCATCCTTTAGGTGGCGTCTGTTACACAGCAATTTGTCACCGTCCCTGCAATTCCCCATCCCACACATTGGAGGGCTCATTCCATGACCTGTGAGCAGTGACATAACTTGAAAACACTTTCATGGAATTCCCTTGAACATGGACTTTCATTGTCCTGAAGACAACTCCTTATGAAAAACCCTAAAAATAGCCTTTTCATCCTTGGCGCGACTAGCCTGTGTTATACCCGTGCCAATGGGAGAAATTATTCAAAGAGGGCGCGCCAATTGGCACTCTGTCTCATAGTCGCACTCGCGCCAAGCTTAATAAAGGGTGTTTTTTAAAAATAAATGGTGGAAGATTGACTTTAACCAACTCCTGAACTGGTCTCTAAATTGAGTTGGAACGTTTGGCTCCGGATTTCCATGTAGAGGAAGTAGTTTGCCACCTTCCATGGAAGCTTCCTTGAGGGATAGGGCCAATCCCATGATTGTAGGGATCCCAACTCTCCTTCCTCCATCTATATAAGCTTGCTATTTCCCTTTGCAAGCTAATCTCCAAGAGCCTTCATAGCCTAAAGAATGCTACAAGAGCTTTGATAGTCCTGATAGTGCCAAATCCATAGCAAGGAGATTGATGATCGAAGAGAGAGGCTTGTCCCTATTCCCGACAAGCTTTACCGAGACGTATTCCGCTGATGACCTGCCGAAGGAGGATTTCAATGTCGGAGCCAGGTTTTATCATCCTTTGTTTCATTAATATAAGCGACTATGATTATAGTTCCACTCATATTGTTCATGCTTGTTTATGAGTTGTTTCTTCTCTGACAGACACATAATTGCAATTATATGGTTTTACGCTCATGTGTTCATCATGTTTCTTGTACGTGCAGGTGTTCGATCGTGTCAAGTGGTGGAATTGTGACCTGTCGGAGCAAGGGATCGAGAGCATTATCCTATCCGCAACGACAACAGCGTTGGACCTGAGGTATGCCTTCTATCACGCTTTGATTTTTGCAATTAGGAACTTGCGTTGTAGCATGTTTGATTGTTGTTAGACCCGATATGGGCTAGTAGGGATCGCCTCTGTTTGCAGAGGGGATTTACCTCCTCAACAGAGACTTCTCCACTCAATAGATCACTCCCCGAAAATTGAAATCCCGAGCAACATGACATAGTTAAAGCCAAAACCTTTCTAGAAACTTCTGATAATGGAGCACCACCCTGAGAGACCGGGGTTGTTTCCAACCCGAACAGACACACAGAAGGTGCACACCCAACAATTTTGACGAACAAGAGCCGCAAACAAACCCTCCGGGCTCCCGCCCTCCAGAGAACTGTAATACAATGAAGACGGACAAGTTCCCACCGCTCAAGGTGGAGTTTCCAGTCTGGAAAGCACTACCACCCGAAGAAACAAAGGCAAGTCCAATTACCGCACAGTTGAGATGTTTTAACATTCCGAACCCAGACTTGCCGAATGCCCTAGATAACCTGAGTTCTCAAACAATTGAACCAGCTAAACTCTTAACCCCTATCAAAATTCCATGCGAGAAACCTTAATTCACTACCAACAAATAGCAATTTCTTCCGCTTCCCTCGCCTTCCCAGCAACCATCCAGTCTCCCCTCGCCATATTCAAGCACAAAGGCAGATGAAAATTCCTGGAGCATATGTCACATGGATTTTAAACGTTCCACCACCCTTACATGTTGCCTCGATGTTATACCTCACACGCACCATTACCATAATGGAGGTACCACTCCCATCATGTATTAATGTGTGAAGGGACCTGGAGGCCCTTCCACCCAACAGAGACCACCTATGTTCATTCATGTGAATCCTCCTCCACATGTTGCCAAATATGCACCCCCATTGGGGATTAAATACTCCCTTTGAATTAACCAAAGTTTCTTATTTTCCCAATATCTTTTAATTTTTATGCCAAAGATAAAATTTGTAGCATCGAAATCCTTCATGTTGAATTTAGACGATAACTAAGTTTTCATTTCCTTGATGATTTCCTTTTCATTTCCAACCAACAACATATCATCCACATACAAGACCAAATAAATAACATGATCACCATCTAATGATCACCTTCACATCCATCCATTACATTTCAATATCAAAAGCAAGAACAATAGATAAAGGAAATATGATAGAAGTTAGATTGGAAATAGTAGAAAATTTATCACCAAAATCAATTCCCTCTACTTGGGAATACCCCTTTGCTACTAACTGAGGTTTGTATTTCTCCATTTTTCCTTTTGCATCCAACTTCTTCTTAAACACCCATTCACTTTCAATGGGATTTCTTCTAGCCAACTACTCCACTATATTCCAAGCCTCATTCTTATCTAAGGTTATCATTTCTTCAGCCATGGCCATTTCCATAGTTTTCCATCCTTTGAATCAATTTCCTCCCTAATATTTCAAGGATCATTATCAGTAATAAATAAATAAAAATTAGAAAAAAATCAAGTGGAGTATAATTTTATGGATGCCTTCTCTCCCAAACCAATCTTCAGAGTGCCAAAGTCTATGGTTCTTTTTTCTTATGCATGTTCATATGTAGGGTATGATTCATCGTCCTTCAATTCAAACTCTCTCAATTTTTTTTCTTTCTCCCTTGGTAGTACTTACTATTCAAAAACATTTTTGACTTTTCACTAAATACCACATCCCGACTATACACAAACTTCTTACTTTCTAGGTTTGGTTGTGTTGTATACGATAAAACCGCAATCCATTTTAAAATAAATGGGGACCCTATGAAATTTTCTTGTTTTGGCTTGTTTATTCCTTATTTGTAAATGACTCTTAAATATTTATTTTCATGTACAAAGCTATGACTGATTAATCTTTGATTACATTTGTCCTATTTGGATTACTTAAGAGTAGATAGTCAAAAAAGATTCATATAAAATATTCTCATTTGTTCATTGTGTCATGGGATAATGTAATATTCCTAATTTAGCTTCAGCTAATAGGAATATTAATTTTTCTTTTCAAATCTAGATGCATGAATAATTGAGCAAGGAGGCTCTTAATTTTCTCAATATATGAATAAAAATCCTCTCTAATGTGAAAGGGGGTCATGAAATAACCAATTCAAGCATCCACATGTGTGAACAAGGCCTAAACTATGTGGACAAGGTCAAGGTTTACCAAGTCAACAAATTTGTCTAGATACATTGCACCATCTTGATGGACAGCGCAGTTTTTGTGGAGGAGCCTTTGCATGGAAGCAACATCATAGTGGGTGGGACCCTTGGTGAGGAAGCTCATAAACTATATAATGAAGGATATGGCAAGCATATGAGAATATTGGAGATTATGTTTTCATGAGGTCTACTTAGACTTCCTGCATACATGGTTGTTTAGCTAAGTTGTTGCACTGCTTAGTGCAAGGGTTTGTCCGGGTGAGGATTCCCTACTCTTTCTTGGAGATCTTGTTCAATAAATCTAAGAGGAGGTTTCTGATCTGAATTTTCCACTACCTGGTGTTGGGCCAAGCATCTACCTTCATCAAAAACACAGTCTCTTCAAAAAACTACATTATTTCTTAGGGTGTGTAGTGGAAGGGGTTAAAACCCCATTTTGAGGAGTTAGTTTCCCAAGAGGAGGATCAGCCTTTCTTTGGGAAAGCTAGGAGCAGTATCTACAGCCATTTATCTTCTTTTTCAGCCATATATTGTAGAGATTCATCCATACAGCATTATTCAACCACAGATTTGAAGCAGCTTTCTCTTGTATATATTTTTATGTCAAGAAACCCTTGTCGGGTCTTCTTGGATCTGTGTAAAAGAGATTAGATATTTGTTTTTGTACCTCATTGAGTATTATAATAATATTATCAGACATATTTCTCTATTTTCTGAGTTAACCTCTATTTAGACTGTGCAGTCACTTGTGCAACTGCTCCGGCATTTTGCAGTCTTCGGGTTTTGTCCATTTTTAGTTGTTGTGAGCATGTGAGGCATGTTTAACTAGGCTAACTGCATTTTTTTCTGAAACTATTTTTCATACATGTCCTATATTGTCTATTTTAAGGGACACAACCTTTATTTTCCACTATTATAACTCCATCTTCAGACAATAGCATTTTTTAGGCCAAATTAGCTTCTTTTCCCCACTTGGTGACTTGTATAAAGCATATTTTGTTGTTTTGATTGTTCTATGAAGGCCATGTGTTTAAATACATTACATGAGATGTTCATTTTCTGTTATCCAACTTTATAATACCTTAAAGTATTCTTATTGTTGTAGAAAATTCCAGATTTGGAACATTACAGATAACATATGCAATGAACTTTATGTATCATTAGATAGGCGTATCTCCTGTGTTATGTTGTTATATAAACCAAACTCACCACCTTTATTGAATTATATTTCATTTTAGCCATCTAGGCTTCTACCTCGTCTAGCACACCTTGCATACTCCATACTTCGAATGGAAAAATAATAAATCCATTATATGGGTTGTTGATCTGGTTGGTTCCTTTTGCACTCACCATACCCCAAATATATGAATGTTATCTTGAGATATGTTGTATATGCTTCAACCCCTCTCCAAAATTGTTCCCATGATTTTAGTTTGGAGCCACCCTTTCGTCATATGAACTTTCTTTTTAACGAAGTAAAATAATCACTCATTATAGAAATTTTGAGGTATAAAATGGGCCTCCTAAGGAATATTATAAAATAATATAGGAAATAATAAAATAATATTCGATTACCTCTTCAAATTTTGGACGGAAAAAAGAAAACTTTCTTTTTCAACTCGTATTTTCAACTTATCTCCCCGCAATTTTAATCAAATTTTGAGTGAGAGAACTCATTGGACGCATAAATTAATTCCTCATCCAAGGAGTACCAATGTTGCATAATTTTGATGGACCCTGCTACACGAAAATGGGTAATACATGAAAAATGTCATTTCAATCACATGTTTTCATGTATTTATCATTTCTCGTGTACCAGGGTCCATTAAAAATATGCAACATGAGTACTCCTTGGATGAGGAATTAAATTATGCATCCAACAAGTGCTCTCGCTCGAAATTTGAGTAAAACTGTGGGCATATTAGTTGAAAATACGAATTGAAAAAGTAGTTTTTTATTTTTTATTATTTTAGATTTTTACATTTTTACTCCAAAAATGGTGAATCATCCCTCATCGTTGACATCATCATCTTGAATCCTATTGGTTCTTATCCAATTGATTTTGGTTGTACATTTTTTTTTTAGGCCCATTTTTTACCTCAAAATTTCTCTAATTTATCTTATTTTTCCAAGTGTCGAGTTTTCTTCTTTCAATACTAGGTGTTGCAACCCCTCACTCTTTCATTCCAATATTGTGGTATCTTAACTAAAAATTTCCTTATACAGTTACTAGGTACTTCATGATGACAATTAGTCCTTGTCGACAATAATTATTTAGCTTCTAAAGATAGACAATGCACATTTTGTGAATACAAGTTAGACATGCCCTGATGACTGGTTGCATGACTTGATCTGAGGGATTTCCCAGTTCCTCGTGGTAGTCAATTGTGCAAATCCTTGTCAAAGTGAACTACACAACCCCTTGTGATAGGCAACTACGCAAACAGCAAGTGGAATCAAATAGTGCACTCCCTTGTGGCAGTGAACTCCACACTCCACTGAGACAACCAACTATGAAGTCTCTTGAGCTAGTGAACTGTGCAAATCCCAGAGTCACACAATTGCACATCCCTTGAAAATAAGAAATTTTCACATCCTGATGATATCCCATGCACGCTTCTAGATGGGAGTGTGCCATATGTTTCCAATTTTTTATCTTGACATGTGTCAATTTACTAAGTTTAAATCCTATATTTTAGGCATGCACGCTCGAAAACCATAACCCTAACTCCGTGATTGCTATATATCGTAGAGCTCATTTTCACACTCATATTTAGATATTTATTTACTCTCATGATCAAAAGGAGATTTTGGTTTCATTTGCGCTACTTTTTTGGGTAAGTTTATTAGCTAACAATTTTTGCTACTTTTTCTTTCGCTTTTTCTTTTGCAAGTGTCGTTTTGTCCTGATTTTTACATAAAAAGTGTTTTTTTAACTACTATTTACCCTATGTAAGTTTAATTGTAGTCTTTTATTCTTCTTTTTTAGTGTCGCTTCACATTCCAGGCCTTTTCGTTCACCAGTGATAATTTGTGTTGGGTGTATTTATGCATGCATGTCCTCTTACTTTCATTGTCTTTCTTGCTCAATGTTGACACTTGATTGGATGAATCTCAGGCTAGTCCACATCCTTCCTCCCTTTAGTCTGTTGATATTGAGGCTTGACCTCTGTCAAAGAAAACTACAGAATCCAAGAATCTCCCTTAGTTCTCCAACTGCTCATTGTGAAATCTATGTCAGCAAATGTTCCCTCTTACCTTGTGTAACTACACACTGTGTAATTCCTAGGCCTTAGTTGTGCACTACACATTCCCATTCAGAAATGAGGTCCCTCATTTCCATTGTCACTAGGACCAGCATAGTACAAAATCTCTCTAGCAACAACTACACCTTACGCATTCTTATTCCTCGGTCTCTCTCTCTTGCAATCCTCCCTCTCTCGTTGTGCAGTGAGTACTTCTAGTGATCAATGTGTCACTATGCCTCTTGTGTGCTCAATCATTGTACAATCCTACCTCTTAGTGGTTTTCTTCTGCTTGTAATTAGTTTATCTTTTGCGGAACTAACTTATAGAAGCCTATGATCAATGTGGATGATCATCTCCTTCCTCATAATATAATGCTTTCACTATTAGCATTCCTACATGATGGAGTACTTCTATTTGTCATAGGTGGGGTATATATTGACAATATCAGAGAGTGTTTCACTATGATAATCCAACGAATGTCATTTCTAAGTGAGGAATGCACCAATAGCATGGTCATAGGAAGTTATCTCAATCTAAAATGATTTTTGTAGGTCTAGTAGGGTGAGTACTAGGGTGGAGAAGAGGAAGTGTTTTAGATCCTTGAATTCTTTCTATTTTGACTCGAATCTAGAAAAAAAAAATTGAACCCCGCCCTTGGTTAGTTAGCTTAATGACTAGGTGATATGAAAGAACCCCCAACATGATCCCTTCAATAGAATTTAGCCATGCCCAAGATGTTGTGGAACTCTATTAGATTCAATGGATATAGCCAATCCCAAATGACTTCGATCCTAGATGGTTTCACATGCACCCCATCTCCATCCATGATGTATACCAAATACTAAATTATTTCCATTCCAATTGATCATTTCTCAATATTATCATACAACTTATGTTTTCGTAGGGTGCTTAAGTCCTACTGAATGTGATACAGATGTTTTTCCTAGGCTTTGTTAATGATGAGGATGATGTCCAAATATACAACCATAAAAGATTTTGTAAATGGACATAGGATATCATCCATCATCATCATGAAAATTGATGGAGCATTATTAAATCCAAAGGGCATGACCAACCATTGAAAAATTCCTTCTTTAAATTTGAAGTATGTCTTCCATAAATTTGTTTGTTTGATTGGAACCTAGTGGTAGCCTAAATTTAGATATATCTTACTAAATAACTGGAAACCCTTAATATTATCAAGAAAATATTTTTTCTAGGGGATTAGTAATTTTTTCTTGACAATTATTTTCCCAGTTCTTTGTAATGAATTCAAAGTCTCCATGTCCATCTTTCTTTTACACCAACACAACTAGGATCCCACAAAATGGGGAGCTTGGTCTAATATGGATTTCTTGGATGAGGTCATGAATTTAACATTTTATTTCCTCACTATCCAAGAGAGAGCATCTAAATATTGGGAAATTAGGTAAAGAATAACCAGGTGCCAAGTAAATTGAGATTTTGACCTAGCAGTGTAGAGGCACCCCCAAAGGTGAAGCGAAAATATCTTTGTATATCTCTACGATATTGTCCACCCAAATCAGTTGTGTAGAGAGGACTTGTTCTGAGGAGGTGGTAGTTCCAGTGAACTTCCTTTCACCTTGTAATTAAACCATTAAAAGGAAGAACTTTGTAGGTTGAGATATTACTTTTTTGTGCTAATATCAATTAAATTGCAGTAGTTGGGACTACCTATAGTAGATTATAGAGCTAAAATTCCAAATTAACAATGAAACTACAAGGATGGGACTAATAAATAACATGATGTTTCCACATATAAAGGGTAAATAAAATAACATCACAAACTTCAAGTAGGTAAACATCAAACAAAACCTCATCTTTGAAGGGCTTGATCTCCTAGGATAGGAAACATTTTTGGTTGACACAGATGTCTCGTCTATGGATTAACCAACCAATAGTGTATGGTTAGGGGTGAGGAATTGTAGATAGCTTCAATCTCTTGATTTCCTCAATGAGATTAAGTTCTTATGGTTCCCATTGTAAATAATGAAATGTAGTGGGGTCCCCTTCACCCACATCCTTGAATGGACGAGGTGCTCCTCCTACTCAGGATCATTTGATTCTTTTGGTTTGACCTTTGTAGTTGTGATGGGATAACTTACTTATGCATCAATGATCCACATTCCTTTATCATGTTTTGAATCATAATTAGAGCAAAAATATTGTTTTGTTTTCTTTAATATCATCCAAAAATGATTGCTTCGTGCAAAATTCATCAATGTTTTGCTAGCGATTTAGTGGAACTCACACCTTCAAGTTTCCTTTTTGACTTTCCATTACCGTTATTTTATTTTTAATTGGGTTGGTATTCTTGAGGTTGGATCTCCTTTCCTTTTCCCTTGTTATATGAGTTTGGGCCATCTTTTGAAATTTTCTATTGTAGTAGATTTGTAGACTCGAAGTCCCACTTATTCCTCTGCTTCAAATTCTACTCAATTTTAATAGATTATACATAAGTGTCTCTCAATGAGGAGATTACATGAAATCCATATGCATTTGGATGTAACTATATAGGTCACTATGATACTTTAGAACTAGGTTCCATTTAGTGACTATATACCCAACTTTGAGCACAAAGTATGGGAAATATTGGTGTACTTTGACACTATTTGGTTTTGTCTCCTATTGTTTAATATCACAAAATCATATTCATTGTGTCTCTCCTAGTGACCTTCCCACGATATTTGACATGCAGAATGACTTTAGGAGCATGAAGGTGATATTTTTGTTGTCAAAATTTTTATGGACAAAGAAATACCCTTTAACAAATTTAATCATTTCTCCAAAGCATATACATTCATATAGCCTCCTAAGGAATACTATAAAGTAATAGTGGAAATAATAAAATAATATTAGATTATCCCATCAAATTTTAGAGGGAAAAAATTAAAAAAAAACTATTTTTCAACTCGTATTTTCAACTTATCTCCCCACGGTTTTACTCAAATTTCGACCCGGAGCACTCATTGGATGTGAAATTTAATTCTAATCATATTTTTTCATGTATTTCTCATTTTTCGTGTAGCAAGTTCCATCGAAAGTATGCAACATGGGTACTCCTTGGATGAGTAATTACATTTTTCATCCAACGAGCGCTCCCGGTCAAAATTTGAGTAAAACCGTAGGGAGATAAGTTCAAAAATCAGTTTTTTATTTTTTTATTTTTTAATATTTTAAATTTTTTATTCCAAAAATGGGGAATCATCCCCCATGGTTGACATCATCATCTTGAATCCTATTTGTCTTTAGAAAGTTGATTTTGGTTGTACATTTTTGTTTTGAGACCCATTTTTTACCTCAAGATTTCTCTAATGAAGGGGATATCAAAGTTAAATTGAAATTTGAAGGGTTAAACACCTATAAACGTTGTGCTTGTTGAAGGAGCCTCAGTTTTTTTTGGCATTTTTTGAAATATTTGGGAGAAAATTGTTGAGAAATCTAAGGGTAAGAAGTGTAGGTGATTTCCATTGCTTGATAATTGTTTGTGATGTGATTGTACTTCTTTAGATTAACTTCTTGTTTGTTGAAATTTGAAACAGGAAATATTTAAAATGGCAGCAAGAAGAAGCTTTTAATTTAATTTTCCATTAATTAAATTAGAATTAAACTTATAATAGCACATCACATGAAATCTTGTACGAGTTAACTAAGCTAGGAAGACTTAGTTAGCTCAGTCAATTTGATTTGAGGGTCAAACTGGAGGCAAGTAGAGTTCTCTATAAGTTTTAGGGGGTCCACTTAGTAGTTTATTTTGAGTTGTAATTAATTAGCTTAATTATTTGAGTTAAAATCAGTTTAACTAGTTCTAACTATTGGAGGAACTACTGAGAGGTAAAGTGAATTAAACTAGATTTAATTCACATGCAGTGATCAAGCAGATAACTAATAATTCGCTATAAATAGTTGTTACGTGTCAGTTCTAAGGAAGACCCAGTTGATATTGGAGTTAAAGGTGTTAGGTTCCCGTGATTTGGCCGATTAGTGAGCCAAATGACGATGTAACATCAAACCAAGCTTTGGAGCCCAAGGACCTAGCCTTCCTGGACTCAGAGAGGGCTCTCTCTATAGGTGTAAGGGATATTTGTGTGTTTGCTTGTTATGTTCTGATTTTAGGCTAGTTATGGAGTATGTTTTTTGATTTTTGGTTTTCTAAGTTGTGAGGGATGAAACTGATCAAAGATATAACATAGATAACAAGATGTAGATTAACTGGGCTATGGGGTCAAAAGGTCAAGAAAGCTATTAGATGACGATACAAGGCTGTTGAAGGCCCGATTTGATTCAAGGTGGAAAGGATCTTTGGGCAAAATGGAGTAAATGGACATCAAGTTTGTGAACAACAAAGAGTTTCAAGCATTACTGGTTTGATAGATAACATAAACATGGTAAAGAAAACCCTTAATCATGAAAAATGTAACTATAAACTAATCAACACATAGAAACAAACATTCAAGCCATGCATAGAAGTATAAGACCCTCTAACTTTGGGAAATGGCTATCAGACTTTGGGGAAAACACATAAGATGGACTAACAACTCAAAACACTATGTCAGAACGCCTAAACACGGTACTTTAAGTTATTGGGCACTTTGACAAACAAGCTTTCATAGTTTTAGGCAAAGGGCTAGATCAGGACCAGACCTCCTTGGTTCAAACAAAATGATAATCTTAATCAGTCAAAGAGATAGCTTCATGTATGGAACTATGGACAGTCATAGGTAAGCAGGGCACACCATACAACCTACTCAACATGCATAGAACTATTAGTGAAACTAGCAACAATATCCTCAAGTTATTAAAGAGCAGTTAAGAATTCTTTAATACAACTAAGGAAGAAGAAAACATGAAGGCTATGAAGATTCAGGAATTTTGAGGTGCCTCCATGGGCATATCTCAAAATTAATCTCTACTGATCTATAGCAAGCAAGAAACATGTATCATGAATGAAAACTAGAAGACAACAACAAAGCAAGAAACACTATACCATTCTACCATGTCATGGAATCCATCAAAAATCCTTCATCATCCATCCAAGAACATTCAAGAGGCAATCCAAAAGCATAGCACAAGTATTTTCTCCAAAGCTCATATGACCAATATATTGCTTCTCTTCTCAAATTCATCCTTGTTTACAATGAGAGCTTGTGGAATAAATAGGCTCAAGTGAGGAAAACCTCATGGTTCAACTCCCATCCTCATTGGCCTAATCAAAATATCTAAACTTGTCCTTGAGGCTTTGCAAAGCCCAAGGCACAAAAATATCTCATAAAATATCTAAAAATTGCAAAAAAAGGGAATTTAATTGACTTTGCATCATTTTCCAAGTGCAAAAATAGCTAAACGCACATTTGGAAAAAGCAAATTTTTGAGGTTCAAAAATTACAAAAATACTTCAAATTTATATCAGAAAAAGGTCCCCTGACTTGCTGGAAACATTTTGCAGCCTTCCTGATGTCGAAACGAGGCTCATGATAGCTTGTTGGAAAGCTCTGAGTGTCTATTTTCTGGCGCAACTAAAATTTCTCCAATCCGATGCCCAGAAGTCCTCCAAATCTGCACCTGTGTGTAAAAAACCAGAAAATGACAGTTTGCTGATAGACCGGGCAGAATGTGCAAAATGCGAGCCTTTTTTGCTGTTTTGAAGGGGGAAATGATCTCCAAATTCTCTGAAAATCGCTGAGGGCCTGCTCATGAAATTATGGCATCTGATGCTACCATTCTCCTCCCTTGACGAATCCTCAAAATGAAATGGCGAATTTATGAGTTTTTGACCAAAAACCCAAAAATGCCAAAAAACCAAAAGTTGTCAAAATGGGCCCAAAATTGGTATGCATGACCCTCAAGGGTCATTAGCAACATGCTCCGAAGTTGAAGCCAAAATATCAAGTGTTGATGTAACTTTCTTCTCTTTCCGTGCCAGGCGCTTCCCCTTTGCTTCCTTCAGTTTTGCATGGGTGGCCTTTAGCTTGCGCCGGGCAAACTGATTCAACTTTTGATAGTGTTGTTTCATCTTCCTTTGCAGCTCCAGGTCTCTGTTTTCCTTTTCAAGCTTCATCTCCAAGTGTTTATTGGCTCTTTCTAGCCATGCCTCCTTATTTTCTTCAATTTCTTGCTCAAGTAGTGCAGTGAGGGGAAAGGCTTGAAGATGGGCCTGTTCTTCTTCCCTTTGCTTTTCCAGGGCTCTTTTAAGCCCTATGGTTCTAGGAATTTTCCGCCTAGGCTGGTCTTCTTCTTCATCTTCATCAAACTCACCGATGAGCTCCTCTATCCTTACTTGTGATTTAGCCGCCTCATTCTTGTATTTGATTTCCCGTGCTTCATGAACAGCCATATGGACATTCATTTGTTTATTTTGGATCTCCAAGAAATGATTTAAGGTCTTTGCCCGATGAAGGTCATTCTCCAATGCTTCAATTTGGCCCTCTCGATGGATAAGAAGGTTTTCAAGGATGCGGGCTTCATTACCGCTGTCATCACTTTGGATTGGAATGATAGCCAATGCACCTCCATGTTTTTGACTTTCTCCAATTTTGCCTTTCCCTTTGAAGGCCAATCTTGCACTCTTCCTTCTTGGCATACTAGTGAGAGACCTCCTTGGCGATTTTCTTTTGCTAGGGACAACTCTTGTCACTTTTGGAGTGGCAGCCTTAGGCCCTTTCTTTCTTGCTATGCTAGGCTTTGTTCTTTTGGGAGAAGGAGACATAATGGCTTTACCCTTGTCAATTTCTTGAAACTGCTGCTCTCCTTGAGGCTGTTGTGTGTCCTCTTTAAGTTGATTCTGCCCCTCAATGTTATGATGCTGATCTGCCTCAAATACTTGTTGCCCTTGATCATCAAATTTATGCTGATGTTGTGCTTGGATTTCCTATTCATTCTGTGGCTCAATCAGCTGCTCAAATTCCTGCTCAAACTGTTGTTCATGACCTTCAACATCAAGCTGCTGCTCTTCCTCTTGTCCCTGTTGTTCACTTTCACTGAGATGCTGTTGTTCAGCACCTTTTTCTTCTTGCTCCTACTGTTGCCTTTCATCTGCAATTTGCTGCTCTTCACTCATCTCTTCTTACTGTTCAAACTGTTGCTCCTGTTCACCAACATCCAGCTGCTGGTGTTCTTCATCTTCGTGCTCACTTTGTGGCTCAAGCTGCTGTCCCTGATCATCAAAATCATGCTGCTGGTCTTCATCAGTTTCTTTATGCCTATCCTCTTCCTCTTCTACCTGTTCATGTCCTTCTTCTTCATGTTGTCCTGACTGTTCTGTGGTGATCTTTAGCCTTCTTGGAGTAGGCCTGCTGGACAAAGGTACAGGGCGATGAATAGGCTGGGTAGGAGATATATGGACAGGAGGAACAGTAGAGAAATCTGGGTGACTCATTAACACATCCCATGGAACCTCTTTTTTCTCTAGCTGGTGTAGGATGATAATTTTGATCAGAGAATGATGGAAAAGAGAATCTATTTGCAGAGATGGAGTCTTCTTCTGGACTGTGGATGCCATCTTCTCGATGCTCTTGTATAAAAAGTAAGGGAGATTTAGCTGCCTGGTTCTAGTGAAATGCATCAATAGTCGGACATGGTAGGCATAAACTCGAGTAAATATCCCTTCACAAGTAAAATACTTCATTATGACTTTCATTAGAGGAGCATAGCTGTCAAGAAGATAAGAGAAAGGAAAAATAGCAGTGCAAGTATCTCTATGCTCGGGCTTGATGAAAGGCTTGTAATCATCCAAGTCAAGATGGATCTATTTGAACCATTTCTCGCCATTATATGGGATTTTGGTGGCTTTGGACACTGACCTCGGGGAAAACTTGAAATCAAGGTCTGCTACCTGGAAATGCTTGCTTTGGAACCTCAGGGCGCATAGGTGTGTCAAGGGCGAGAAACTTTTGACCTCCTGTACCTTCTGGCAGAAATCTAGACAACCTACCTCATGAAAGTTGAAGAGGATGGATGGATGAGCATTGACCTCCTCTGTAGAGATTGGCTCATATATTTTATGTAAACCACTTCTGCTGTCCTGCCTGGGCGACATTTTGGGCTAAATAAGCTCTTGAAGAACCAAACTGCCTCACTGTCCTTAGACTGCCTTCTTCAAGGTGAACTCTGTCAATTCACTGTTTTGATAGTGAAAAATTGTCTTTGAATGACTTCAACAAGTTTCCTCACAATACAAAACCCCTGCTCTTTCAAAAAGTGGCCTTTCCACCTTTAAAGTATCTCAGCCAGCAGACTTTTTAATAAGAGACCACACAGTGAAAAGGAGACAAACTGTTAGGTGAAATTTCTGTGTAAAGTGTCAAAAAATCACCTTGCTCTTGTGAAGTTTGGAGGTCAAAAACACATTTTTATCTTTGTCCAAAGTAAACTTCCTAACTCCACCCTCCTGTCCCTGTCTGGTGTGTTAATTAATCAACATAGTTCACATCATATACAGTCAATCCTGAGTGTAGTTATATAGTCAATTTCACAGTTAGAGAACAAAGGTGATAGAGTTTAAAATGCTCCAAAGTTTCAACAGAGGTTGTAGTAGCTTATTCCTTTCCCACAATTAAAGCTCCTGTTTAATATGGAAACCCTGTCCCTTCAAAACCAAGCCCTTCCTTGCCCTTGTATATCAATCAGCAACTACTCATAATGTCATACACAGTTAATCAAAGAAAACACAATGAAGGTATTTTCCTGTGTTGATGGTAAGAGAAATCTGTTTTTCAGATGTTTGGAGGATACAGTATAACCTTGTGTCCTAGACAAAGGTAAAACACAATCTTCTGAACTTTGAAACACTGCCTCTTTCCTTGTCTCAAGACTGTTTGAGGGATGTCTATAAAGTCTTTTGACATCAACAAAAGTAGACCACCTATTTAGTCATTCTGACTGCTGGACAAATGTAGCTTATTGCAAACCTAAACATTTTTCAAACAAGCACAACAACCCTCCTCCTTCCACTATCTTCTTGCATAGACTTGGATAAATCCCTTTTATAGGTCATGTCAGTTTTACATACTGAAGCTATGTTTTATGGATTGAAAGTAGACAACACCGCTTTGTCTTTCAAACATATAGAGGAGACTTTGTTGAAAGGTCAAAATACTCAAATCACGACCACTACTTCTGAAGAAAAACAACCCACTGTTTTGCTCTTTAAAAACTCTGTTTCTCTCTTTTGGACACTGTTTGTATAGTTTAACAACTGTTTGGAGGGCAGCTTATAAGTTTTGAAATATTTAAGAGGGAACTACCATTCGGGCTATTTCACCATTCAACTAGCACGACCACAACAAAAATTATTTTTCAAACAAACCTACAAAACTTAAGATTGTGATTCATATCGTGATTTTCCGCTTTTTTTCACCACTTAACATTTTTGCAAATAGCAGGGGAGTACATAGAATACCTTCAAAACTCGATGACAGGCCTTGTTCAGGAGTTAAACTCACTTAGAAAGTAGGTTGG
This sequence comes from Pinus albicaulis, assembly GCA_034641835.2. Taxonomy (NCBI): domain Eukaryota; kingdom Viridiplantae; phylum Streptophyta; class Pinopsida; order Pinales; family Pinaceae; genus Pinus; species Pinus albicaulis. The sequence continues at coordinate 1,441,658,947 of CM076581.1, forward strand.
TGTTTGAAAACTCTGCGCGTCACTTTCAGGAGGAAGAACGCCGCGCAACCTGGGTATCGGGCAACTATCGGGTCGGTGCAACCGCTGCGTACAGGTGCGTCACGCACATGTATAGGCGCGCCGTGCAATAGTGGTGCGCCATTGTTAACTTTCTTCTGAGTGCGTCGTTCGCTATTCCAGGCCCGCCGCACAGCTCCGACTGTCGAAAAAAAATCTTCGAATCACTCCAAAACCTCTGTGTTTGATGTTGAGGGCAGCGAAGGGGCTTTGCTCGATACTCTTGTTCAGAGATTTTGATAATGAGGTTGGTCAATTCAATTTACCCTTTTGAAACAACAAAAACCCCAATGGTTACTTTGTTGATTGAAATGAATAGGGTGTTTTGAAAATTTTGGGAGAGGTGTTTGTTTTCAAACCAAAACTTTAAACATTGCCTTCGGAATTCAATATTTCCTTTATAATTTTCTGTGTTTACATAGGATGCCTTTATGCCAAAAAACAGGAGCCTGACTGCTACTGTAGAATGATTTCATACCTCTGGACTTTGAAGGAAATACCTGTCTGTGTTATTTTACAAGGGTATGGACTGTCTCTTTAATTGGCTGACAACTTCTACCTTCATGTGTCCCTTCAAATTTTTCTTTTCTCAACTGTAAGTGTCAACAACCCACTTGGATTTATTTAGACTTTGTAATGGCCTATTGATCAAGAGGAGCACTGCTTTTCACTATACTTTCTCTGCTCAGAAAATGTTCCCATGATGTCTCTGTTCCTTTAAATAATGAAACCTATGTTTGTTTCAGACTTTCCAACATACTGACAGTAGGTCAAAACATATTTTTGCCTATTATGAACAATAGTCTCAATTGTAAGGCCTCTTGAGGAGATAAACCCAAATTTTCTGTGTCAGCTGTGATAAACAGTTTTGAAAAGACACCTGTCTATGATTGGAGTTGCTTTCAATAATGACATTCCTTGATTAGCTTTGCATGCCTGTCCTAGGGTTTTTAAAACTCAGATCATAATCAGTTTCTGTCTTTGTGTTGAGGAGGAAAGTATATAAGATGTGGAATAACTGCTGGCCTATTTCATAGATACCAAGGCTTTTATTAGACATCTTCTTCCTAATGAAAATCTGAAAACACCAACCTGCTGTATCTGAAGAAAAAACCTGTCTTTGTGGTGGAGTGTAGCTTGCAACAGTTGGACTTACACTAGCGCTTTGACTGATATTAAGATGTCTTATATCTGGGGCTGTGTACTACTTTCCTACCTCTTCTTTATGTTCATACAGAAACCATGGACTGTATTTCACATTTCAACAGGAACAAAAGAACACACAGGGGTCTTTTCACTGAAGTATTTTCCTGCTCAAGACTGATTGAAGCTATTCATATTAACACCCCTGCAGAGATATTTGTTATGATAGCTTTGATTAAGGAGTCCCTTTTTTGATGCGCCCTGATGGTGACTGAAACCTCAAATGATTCTCTTTACAAGAACAAAAACTTTGTTTTCTTTTGTCTTGCACATTTCAGATATTAGCCCTGTTTTGATCATTATTTTCACTCAGAAACCTAGAGTCATTGTTTTACTGTTTAGTAAAAAACAAACCTGTGCTTATAGTAAGTTTTGCAATCCTTGAAGTCAATATTGGCCATCGCCCTCTGCTTGTAGATGAAGGAGGCGCCTTAACCCTCTGCTTGTAGATGAAGGAGGTTCTTGGCCATGACACATTACTAGTTTGTTTGACAGTGGTGTCTTTCTTCTACTGTGATTTCATGTTGAATGGAAGCTGCAAGGTCTTGATAAGTAACTCCTTACTCTGCATATGTATCTCAGGCTCATGTTTGACATTGAGAAGCAGTTGTTCTTCTAAATGTGTATTCAAGAATTTTCTCCTGAGATGAAGTTATATTTCCTGTCTTTGTAAAATCCATAAAACACTGTAAAACACCTAATAATCAGCTTGAGACTGTGGTCTATGCAGTGCTGAGACTTAGGGGTGTGTAAGTGGCGTGACTTAGAGCTGTGATCAATTTCATTTGCAGAGTGGGAGGTCTGTCATGATTGGTTTGTAACAGATGGAGGTTTTTGGCCTTTTGATGGTTGCCAAGGGTTAAATGCCTTAAAGCGCCACTCCCTAACTTAGGGGAGGCTTTTGAAACAGACTTGGATTTTCCTTTTAGAGCTGATGGGCAAACCAGTAGGGCTAAAGCTAGAAAGGATAGTGATAATGAGTTTTAACTTGGACATGGGCGGACTGAAAAGTAGGAGGGCGAAAAAAGTTTTATGAGGGTTTTCTAGATGACAAATTGACATATGGAGATCAGCTTCTAGAAAACTCAGCTATGGATCTAGTCATCACTAACAAGTGAAAAATACTGATGACTAACAGTGGCTCCATTTGGGGAGGATAGCTCCTCGTCAGGAGGTGTCCAGAATTCAGATCTTTGGCTTATGAAGACCAATGCCTTACCCATTGGCGCAAAATTTCACCCTTCTTTGATGTTATTTCTGAAAAGTGACAGCATGGTTAACATCAATGATATTTCTACCTACCCCACTATCTTTCCTAACATTTTTTCTTCTCTTTGGCGCATTTGAACTAGCAGCCTTTTGACAATGTATATTTTTCTTTTTGAAAAATGAACCTATCTATTTCTACTCTTATATCTGCCGGGAGTTCAGATTAAACTGATGAACTCCTTCATTACTCTACCTATGCTAGATCAACTGTCAAGATTAAGCAGTTTGACAGGATTTTGTTCTCTAATCTAAAACATGAAATTTAAAAGATGATCAAATCAGGATTAGACAATCTGATTTGTCATGTATTTGCGGCATAAAAGACAAGCTGCACACAAATATTATTCTGCATAAAGGAAATGTAGAAAAACGGGGCTAAGATGTTCAATGTGTTTTTCATCCCTCGCTTCTCTCTTTGGTTCTGTTTTAGGCATGTGGAACCAGAATCTCTCCCTAATCTAAACTCTGTGATAAGTCAATCTTACACAATGTTGACTATCTTTTGCGCTCACTAACTTATTAGCAAATAAATTTAAACATGCTCAGCTATGATTAGGCTAGATAGCTGAACAAGACATTGAAGTACTAGTAGCGGAATTTAGAATTGCTCGCTTTCCGAAGGACTATTTTTTGGAACATGGGGCCTTTGTTCTATCTTCACTCGCCTCCTTTTCTATCTTTTACTGTTTTTGACTTTTCTATTTTTTCAATATTTCAAACAATGGTATGTACAATGAATGAAAGTGTTTCAAACTCAGAAATCTTGGAAATGACGGAATTTAAGCATCTTATCCTCGTAAGGATCTCCTCTCACCCTTGGCCCACTCAACTCCTGAAAAGAGAAATTTGGGAAGTTTTCTCTCTCTAACATGACACAGGGATTCATGCAAGAATCTCTGAACAGCCCGGTATCTTCCCGCTGTACCTCTTTGAATATCTGATTTCCACTCCTTTCCTTACTATACATTTTCCTCAAGTAATGCATGTACTCTTGGTCATTCTTGAAATAGATAATGACATCATCAAGGTATGCAAAAATGCAGAAATTTAAAACTGGGAACATGGCCTTCATGAACAGATTTCTGATATTTGGTGGTTTTGCAATTTTGGTTTTGAAATTAGATCTACCTCCCGCAAACTGGAAAAAATCTTCAAGCTGTCTACTTTGCAAGGGAATCTTTTGAACATGACCTGAAACATCATCTTGCAAAAACACATGATTAAAAGCACTTTTAATTGGTATATCATGGTCTTGGGTAGAAAAAACAAAATTTCTGTTATAGGGAAATGCAGTAGTATTTCTAAAATTGAAACAGACTCTTCGACTAGTTGTTTTATCCCTGATTATTACAGTTTGGTTCAGATTGTTATGTTTTCTTTTGTCAAAGTTATTCTTTGAGGGAGAAGAAGTATCACAGCATTTTTCTTTGTTTTTCCTGTAGAAATTGGTATTCTGCATGAGATTTCTGATTTTAGCATTTCTAAGTTCTTCATGAAAAGATAGAATATGAGCCAATTTCAGTAGCTCAGGTATGCTGGGACTGTAACTATCATTCTTGCTCATAAGAAGTTTATCAGGCATTTTTTCTAGATTTTGAGCTGCTGAGGTTATAATCAAAGTTTCATTTGCAGTGGATGATCCATATGATGGTAAATCTTTGAGATATGGTAGAAACATTAAACTCCCTTGCTCCCGGGTTCCGAACAGGTTTATGATGTGTAAGTCTTCTAAAGCCTTTACCCAGAAAAAATTTCCGCAGGTTACTGCTGGTGTTTGACTAGGGTTAGAGTAATTCGCTTGATAGTACATAAGGGTTTGCGCTTCTTGCTATAATCCCACCTTAGAAGGGACATACTTACTTTCTTCATGACACAGTTGTTCATGATCATGGTAGTTTTGAGTGTCTAGTTCATCATAAAGCACTAGGGGCAGCTGATGTGGTGGATCTAAGTTTATTTCAGTTTCTTCTGACTCTTCCTCCATGTTTTCATCAATATGCATAATGAAAGAGTTCAGGTCGGAAAGCAAGGAATACATTGGAATGTTGTCTGGCCTATCTTGACTGCTAATCATGTATTTCATGTGTGATTCTCGATAGAGTATTCTGGTCTGGCCGAACACAGGAATGGTGGCGTATGACATGTCCAGTTGAATATTCCCTTGGAGTTTGGCTCCCCAGGATCTGGATAAAAGCATCCCATACTTGGGAGGGATGTCTGCCACTACTGTATCCATGATTAGATGTTTCGCAGGTATTTGGGCCAGACTAAAACAAAGGTCTTTGATCAAACCCAGGCATTTGACTCTACTCGAATCAAATGAATACAAGTCTTTGTATGGTCTTGTGATTTCTAGGCCTAGTCTTTCCATTACTACCTTCGGCATAAGATTATGCGAGGCGCCGGAGTCTAGCATGGCATTGTGGAGGATTTGGTCGTGGATGTTTAGGCTAATGTAAAATGGAAGAGTAGTTCCTTCTTGGAATTTTCCCTCTATCTTCGGACCAAACAACACTTCAGGAGTGTCATCATCCAGATTAACAGTGTTTGCATCATTCCCTAGATTTAGGACTTTTAGTACTTGGGATTTATAAGAGTTTTGGGCAATGAGTTCAGTAAGAGGCATGGTGATATTGATCTTGGAGATTTCGCCTTCAAAGCTAAAAGGCAACTGAAGTTTAGATATGTTTGTTTCAGCTTTTTCAGCCACGACCTTCTCTATGTTCTGAGTTTGTTGGCTTTGTTTCGGGATTTTGTTTGCCATAGTTGCTTCGGTAACTTTTGTGGAAGTACTCGGAGCAGCTGAGTCAGGATTAGTTTGGGTAACTTTAGCTTTGTTTTGGTCACTCTTCTCGACCTTGATTTTTTCACTGCTTGCCGCTTTCTTGAGGATGGTATCAAGGGTTTTAGCAGTATCTGAGTTACCTTTCTTGGAATTATCTTGGTTTCTTTTGCTTCTAAGGTCATATTGCCTATGAGCTTCTATTATGGAATTTTGAAAGTCTATGGCGGGGTCGTCGAGATCTTCATATTTGGCCTCATCCTGATTAGGAGAAAAGAACGCTTGTTCTTCTTCTGTGAGGTGCACCTCACTCTCATTATCAGATCCTATGAGGTTTAAATGATGTTCATCAAGAGATTCTGTATCCCTGTCATCCTCTTCCACATAGTTTTCATTGAATGGTGGCCTAATTTGTTGGTCATTTTCCCTTGGTCTGTTTTTGGGTTGTTCCCTCCTAAAGTTTTGATTCCGGTTTCTGTTTGGAGGGTTTGGTTGGTTGTCCCTAACAGGAGCCTTTTAATTTATCCTTTCCCACATTTTGGCCATGGTTTTGACTAAATCATCTATTCTAGGATCTAGGGAAGGTGATGAAGTGGAGACCTCATCTTTATATGTGACCTTTCTTTCTGATCTAGTCCTAGCCCTTTTTTCTGCTAAGTTGGCATATGCTTTTATGGCTATTTGTTGCATTTCTTCTAAGGTAGGGGGATCTTTGTCTCTCAGATGATATGTCATGTCCAGATCGAAACCCTCGGGGAATTTTGCCAAGGCCAAACCAAGTGGGGGTTTGAAATGAGGTGGGAGGGAGTTATATACACTGTTGAACCTAGTGCAGTAAGCCTGGACACTTTCCCCATTTTCCCGTTTTAGGTTGTTATATTCTGACAGGATTTGAATAGGGTTTCTTCGGATTTCCCACCTATTTCTGAAGACTTGATGTAGTTATGGGATATTGTGGATGTTGTTTGGAGTCAAGATTTTGAACCATGTTTTGGGTTCACCACCAAGACTTTGGGCGAATATTCTCATTCTGACGGTCTCGTCTTGTACCTCCAGGTATTCATAAGCATCAGTCATCCTACTTATATGCTGTTGAGGTGTGGTGGTATCTTCTCCAGTAAAGTGTGGGATTTTGTCTTGATATTTATTTGGGAGAGGAGCCAAAGGCGGTGGCAACACCAAAGGTGCGTACCAGGCTGCCATGACGGGAGCTAATGGATGATGTACAAGATGAGGACTAGTGGGATGAGATGAGGTGGTTTGAACAATGGTGGTTCGGACAGGTGTGGCGGATGAACTTGGACTAGTGATCTGGTTTTGAGCAGATCTGGGATGGTAGGAGCCAAATTGATGGAGAAGCTGAAAGTCAGGGGGGGTGGAAGGTGAGGCTTCTCTACTATGACTGTGTGATTGGTCTAGGGTTTCAAAATCATCAAATTTTATCTTACTATGAGATCTGCTTCTGAAAAGAGTTTTTGACGACTCTAATTCAAACGGTGAATCTGGTAGGATAGTGAGATGTTTAGGTACTGATCTTGTTTTACGGATGGATCTACCAGTAGCTAGATGGTCAGTTTCGGAAGCTTGCCACAGAATCTTCTCTGGGTCATCTACTATGATAGGGGGGTTTGGGTCTGGATGGGATCTGGTATTGATTCTTCGTGAAGCTAGATTTTGGATCTAGAGTTTAGAGAGGATGGTATTGATGAATGTTTTGGATGAGTGGTCTCTCTAAAGTTCTAATAAGGTGAAGGATGGTCAAAATAAAAGGGATGGACTAGTGGAGTCGCCAGGTGGAACTTGGTTGTTTTGTGGAGATAGCTATGGTCCACCACCGGTAGCTAAACTGGAAATATTTTTTAGATTTTCTGAATTTATGTGCAGCCTATGGTTTGTTAAAGTATCCTAGACTTGTTTCAACACTTTGCTAGGGTGATGAGAACAAAAAGAGTTTACTCTAAATGGGTCTATGGACTGCTTGCTTGTTTAAGTATCTAAAGGACCAAAGAGTCTATAAGAGTTTGCTAGACTATCATGTACTCAGTGTCTCACCATCTCCCGCTATGTTAGTGAGCGATGGGATAGGTCTATCGAATAGTAACGTAAAGTTTGGTAAAATAGTAAGGCCTACTAGAGGTTAGTGGAGTCGCCAGGTGGATTGTCAGTTGTTTTGAGGTATACTTGTATGGTCCACCGCCAATACTGTCAAAAACCAATCTAAGGGAATGTTTTGGGGTTTTTCTGAGTTTTTAGGTGCAGCCTAGGATGTAAGAGTGTTATAAACCTGATTCGTCACTTTGCTAAGATGGTGAAATAGAGAGTTTACAATAAATGATTCTAAAGGCTGATGGTTTTAAGTTAAAAGTTGAAGGACTAAGGAGTCTATAAAAGTTTGCTAGATTGTCATGTACTCAATAGGTCCCACCATGATCGCCATTATGTTAGGTTCCCGTGATTTGGCCGATTGGTGAGCCAAATGACGATGTAACATCAAACCAAGCTTTGGAGCCCAAGGACCTAGCTTTCCTGGACTCAGAGAGGGCTCTCTCTATAGGTGTAAGGGATATCTGTGTGTTTGCTTGTTATGTTCTGATTTTAGGCTAGTTATGGAGTATGTTTTTTGATTTTTGGTTTTCTAAGTTGTGAGGGATGAAACTGATCAAAGATATAACATAGATAACAAGATGTAGATAAACTGGGCTATGGGGTCAAAAAGGTCAAGAAAGCTATTAGATGACGATACAAGGCTGTTGAAGGGCCAATTTGATTCAAGGTAGAAAGGATCTTTGGGAAAAATGGAGTAAATGGAAATCAAGTTTGTGAAAAACAAAGAGTTTCAAGCATCACTGGTTCGATAGATAACATAAACATGGTAAAGAAAACCCTTAATCATGCAAAATGTAACTATAAACTAATCAACACATCAAAACAAACATTCAAGCCATGCATAGAAGTATAAGACCCTCTAACTTTGGGAAATGGCTATCAGACTTTGGGGAAAACACATAAGATAGACTAATAACTCAAAACACTATGCCGGAATGCCTAAACACAACACTTCAAGTTATTGGGCACTTTAAACAACAAGATTCGCATAGTTTTTAGACAAAGGGCTAGATCGGGACTAGGCCTCCTTGGTTCAAACAAAATGATAATCTTAATCAGTCAAAGAGATAGTTTCATGGCTGGAACTGTGGACAGTCATAGGTAAGCAGGGAACACCATACATACTACTCAATATGCATAGAACTATTAATGAAACTAGCAAAAATATCCTCAAGTCATTAAAGAGCAGTTAAGAATTCTTTAATATAACTAAGGAAGAAGAAAACATGAAGGCTATGAAGATTCAGGAATTTTGAGGTGCCTCTATGGGCATATCTCAAACTTAATCTCTAATGATTTATAGCAAGCAAGAAACATATATCATGAATGAAAACTAGAAGACAACAACAAAGTAAGAAACACTATACCATTCTACCATGTCATGGAATCCATCAACAATCCTTCATCATCCATCCAAGAACATTCAAGAGGCAATCCAAAAGCATAGCACAAGTATTTTCTCCAAAGCTCATATGACCAATATATTGCTTCTCTTCTCAAATTCAGCCTTGTTTACAATGAGATCTTGTGGAATAAATAGGCTCAAGTGAGGAAAACCTCATGGTTCAACTCCCATCCTCATTGGCCTAATCAAAATATCTAAACTTGTCCTTGAGGCTTTGCAAAGCCCAAGGCACAAAAATATCTCATAAAATATCTAAAAATTGCTAAAAATGGGAATTTAATTGACTTTGCATCATTTTCCAAGTGCAAAAATAGCTAAACGCACATTTGGAAAAAGCAGATTTTTGAGGTTCAAAAATTACAAAAATACTTCAAATTTATATCAGAAAAATGTCCCCTGACTTGCTGGAAACATTTGGCAGCCTTCCTGATGTCGAAACGAGGCTCATGATAGCTTGATGGAAAGCTCTGAGTGTCTATTTTCCGGCGCAACTGAAATTTCTCCAATCCGATGCCTAGAAGTCCTCCAAATCTGCACCTTTGAGTAAAAAACCAGAAAATGACAGTTTGCTGATAGACCGGGCAGAATGTGCAAAATGCGAGCCTTTTTCGCTGTTTTGAAGGGGAAAATGATCTCCAAATGCTCTGAAAATCGGTGAGGGCCTGCTCATGAAATTATGGCATCCGATGGTACCATTCTCCTCCCTTGACGAATCCTCAAAATGAAATGGCGAATTTATGAGTTTTTGACCAAAAACCCAAAAATGCCAAAAAACCAAAAGTTGTCAAAATGGGCCCAAAATTGGTATGCATGACCCTCAAGGGTCCTTAGCAACATGCTCCGAAGCTGAAGCCAAAATATCAAGTGTTGATGTGCCTTTCTTCTCTTTCCGTGCCGGGCGCTTCCCCTTTGCTTCCTTCAGTTTTTCTTGGGTGGCCTTTAGCTTGCGCCGGGCAAACTGATTCAACTTTTGATAGTGTTGTGTCATCTTCCTTTGCAGCTCCAGGTCTCTGTTTTCCTTTTCAAGCTTCATCTCCAAGTGTTTATTGGCTCTTTCTAGCCATGCCTCCTTATTTTCTTCAATTTCTTGCTCAAGTAGTGCAGTGAGGGGAAAGGCTTGAAGATGGGCCTGTTCTTCTTCCTTTTGCTTTTCCAGGGCTCTTTTAAGCCCTATGGTTCTAGGCCTCTTCCACCTAGGCTGGTCCTCTTCTTCATCTTCATCAAAATCACCGATAAGCTCCTCTATCCTTATGTGTGCTTTAGCTGCCTCATTCTTGTATTTGATAGCTCGTGCCTCATGGACAGCCAAATGGACATTCATTTGTTTATTTTGGATCTCTAAAAAGTGATTGAAGGTCGTTGCCCGATGAAGGTCATTCTCCAATGCTTCAATTTGACCCTCTCGATGGATTAGAAGGTTTTCAAGGATGCGGGCTTCATTATCGCTGTCATCACTTTGGATTGGAATGACAGCTAATGCACCTCCATGTTTTTGACTTTCTCCAATCTTGCCTTTCCCTTTGAAGGCCAATCTTGCACTCTTCCTTCTTGGCATACTAGTGAAAGACCTCCTTGGCGATTTTATTTTGCTAGGGACAACTCTTGTCACTTTTGGAGTGGCAGCCTGAGGCCCTTTCTTTCTTGCTGTGCTGGGCTTTGTTCTTTTGGGAGAAAGAGACACAATGGCTTTACCCTTGTCAATTTCTTGAAACTGCTGCTCTCCTTGAGGCTGCTGTGTGTCCTCTTTAAGTTGATTCTGCCCCTCAATGTTATGATGATGATCTGCCTCAAATCCTTGTTGCCCTTGATCATCAACCTTATGCTGCTGTTGTGCTTGGATTTCCTGCTCATTTTGTGGCTCAAGCAGCTGCTCAAATTCCTGCTCAAACTGCTGTTCATGACCTTCAACATCAAGCTGCTGCTCTTCCTCTTGTCCCTGCTGTTCACTTTCACTGAGATGCTGCTGTTCAACACCTTTTTCTTCTTGCTCCTGCTGTTGCCTTTCATCTGCAATTTGCTACTCTTCACTCATCTCTTCTTGCTGTTCAAACTGTTGCTCCTGTTTACTAACATCAAGCTGCTGATGTGTTTCCACCTCATGCTCACTGGGTGGCTCAAGCTACTGTCCCTGACCATCAAAATCATGCTGCTGGTCTTCATCAGTTTCTTCATGCTCATCCCCTTCCTCTTCTACTTGGTCATGTCTTTCTTCTTCATGCTGTCCTGATTGTTCTGTAGGAAACTTGAGCCTTCTAGGAGTAGGCCTGCTGGACAAAGGTACAGGGCGATGAACAGGCTGGGTGGGAGATATATGGACAGGAGGAACAGTAGAGAAATCTGGGTGGCTGATAAAAACATCCCATGGAACCTCTTTCTTCTCTAGCTGGTGTAGGATGATAATTTTGATCAGAGAATGATGGAAAAGGGAAGCTATTTGCAGAGATGCAGTCTTCTTTTGGACTGCGAATGCCATCTTCTCGATGCTTTTGTATAAAAAGTAAGGGAGATTTAGCTGCCTAGTTCTAGTGAAATGCATCAATATTCGGACATGATAGGCATAAACTCGAGTAAATCTCCCTTCACAAGTAAAATACTTCATTATGACCTTCATTAGAGGAGCATAGCTGTCAAGAAGATAAGAGAAAGGAAAAATAGTAGTGCAAGTATCTCTATGCTCGGGCTTGATGAAAAAATTTGCCTCTCATCAAAATGAGCTATTTGAAACCTTCTACCATATATTCTTCTTAAACCTGCTGGACATGACCGGGGGGCGATGCCTCAGGTACCACTTTGGGAGCCCTAGAGCATGGGCAGGCGGCCCCGACCTCCAGCACCCATGGGGAAGTGAATGATACCTCAGCAGTGAAAAAGTGAATAATGTTGACCCTCCTACATGAGGTGAAGAAGCTCAATGTCATATATTGTAGATACTTCTATATCTGACAGAAGCGTTTGGCCTGAATAAATCTTGAAGATGACCCTCAACGTCGCAGGCTACTGCGGGCCTAATCTCTGTGTTCATATTTTATTAGTAAGTATAGATAACAACGTTTCTCGGTGAAAATTTATCCCTCGGTGGCGCCTCACTTTAATTAATCGTGATTCTTGACAGAGATAATAAATGAAGAAATGACTGTGGTGGAGCTATGATAATTGATTTCTTCTTGCATGAGGATTTGGAGGTCAACAACACATTTTTATCTTTGTCCAAAGTAAAATTCCTAACTCCACCATCTTGTCCCTGTCTGGTGTGTTAATTAATCAACATAGTTCACATCATATACAGTCAATCCTGAGTGTAGTTATATAGTCAATTTCACAGTTAGAGAACAAAGGTGACAGAGTTAAAAATGCTCCAAAGTTTCAACAGAGGCTGTAGTAGCTTATTCCTTTCCCACAATCAAAACTCCTGTTTAATATGGAAACCCTGTCCCTTCAAAACCAAGCCCTTCCTTGCCCTTGTATATCAATCAGCAACTACTCATAATGTCATACACAGTTAATCAAAGAAAAACACAGTGAAGGTATTTTCCTGTGTTGATGGTAAGAGAACTTTGTTTTTTGTTTTTTTTTTAGATGTTTGGAGGGTACAGTATAACTTTGTTTCCTAGACAAAGGTAAAACACAATCTTCTGAACTTTAAAACACTGCCTCTTTCCTTGTATGCCCTTTACCAGCAGATCTTACAAAATGAAAACAGTCAACCAGAGTATATCTGTACACTCCAAATCCACTGTTATAGGACTAGGTGACAAGGTTAGAAATGTTTTTGAAATGGTAGCCAAGGTCTTGCAGTAGTCATAGTACCAACAAACTTCTTTCCGGACATGATATTTCCCCTCTTTATACTCTATTGTCTTCAAACAAGGTTCTGACCAAAACACCTTCAATTGACCACACTGTTTCCTTACCAAAGACTGACTGTTTGGAGGGTGTTTATTAGGTCTTGGAACACTAAGAAAGAACTGTTTTTTTGGATAAGCTTTCTGCTGGTGAATCTGAGCTATTTCAAACTCAGATTTGGAATAAAAAAAACTCTATTCCTCTTTGAACATAGTCACCTAACTTAACTCGTTTCAAACCTTATTTTTTGGCCCCAAACATCATCAAACAACCACGAATTTGAGGGAAAAAAAGTGCAAAATACCTCACAATACGATGCAAAACTATTTGAGTAGCTTGGGCTACCTTCAGAACTGATTTGGAGGTGTGTTTAGGTCTTTAACAAGTGCGCGGCACTTTCACGGGTAAGAACGCTGCGCAGCAGCCTCCGGGTGGCCTGTCGGGTCGTGGTCGGGCGCTGCGTACAGGTGCGTCGCGCACATGTATAGGCGCGCCGCGCGGTGGTTATCCGCCTGTGTTAACTTTCTTCTGAGCGCGTCGCGCGCTATTCCAGGCGTGCCGCGCAACTCCGACTGTCCAAAAAATCTTCAAATCGCTCCAAAACTTCTGTGTTTGATGTTGAGGGCAGCGAAAGGGCTTTGCTCGATACTCTTGTTCGGAGATCTCGACAATGAAGTTGGTCAATTCAATTTACCCTTTTGAAACAACAAAAAACCCCAACGGTTAATTTGTTGACTGAAATGAATAGGGTGTTTTGAAAATTTTGGGAGAGGTGTTTATTTTCAAACCAAAACTTTAAACATTGCCTTCGGACTTCAATATTTCCTTTAAAATTTTCTGTGTTTACACAGGATGCCTTTATGCCAAAAAAGGAGCCTGACTGCTACTGTAGAATGATTTCATACCTCTGGACTTTGAAGGACACACCTGTCTGTGTTATTTCGCAAGAGTATGGACTGTCTCTTTAATTGGCTGACAGCTTCTGCCTTCATGTGTCCCTTAAACTTTTTCTTTTCTCAACTGTAAGTGTCAACAACCTTCTTGGATTTATTCAGACTTTGTAATGGCCTATTGATCATGAGGAGTGTTGCTTTTCACCATACCTTCTCTACTCAGAAAATGTTACCATGATGTCTTTGTCTATTTAAATAATGAAACCTATGTCTGTTTCAGACTTTCCAACATACTGACAGTAGGTCAAAACATCTCTTTGCCTATTATGAACAATAGTCCCAATTGTAGGGCCTCTTGAGGAGATAAACCTAAATTTTCTGTGTCAGCTGTGATAAACAGTTTTGAAAAGACACCTGTCTATGATTGGAGTTGCTTTCAATAATGACATTCCTTGATTAGCTTTGCATGCATGTCCTAGGGTTTTTAAAACTCAGATCATAACCAGTTTCTATCTTTGTGTTGAGGAGGCAAGTATATAAGATGTGGAAAACTACTGGCCTATTTCATAGCTGCCAAGGCTTTTATTAGCCACCTTCTTCCTAATGAAACTCTGAAAACACCAACCTGCTGCATCTGAAGAAAAAACCTGTCTTTGTGGTGGAGTGTAGCTTGCAACAGCTGGACTTATACTGGCGCTTTGACTGATATTAAGATGTCTTATATCTGGGGCTGTGTACTAATTTCCTGCCTCTTCTTTATGTTCATCTAGAAACCATGGACTGTATTTCACATTTCAACAGGAGCAAAAGAACACACAGGGGTCTTTTCACTGAAGTATTTTCCTGCTCAAGACTGATTGAAGCTATTCATATTAACACCCCTGCAGAGATATTTGATATGATAGCTTTGATTAAGGAGTCCTTTTTTGATGCGCTCTGATGATGACTGAGACTTCAAATGATTTTCTTTCTTAGGACACAAGACCAAAAACTCTGTTTTATTTTGTTTCGCACATTCCAGATCTTAGCCCTGTTTTGATTTATCACTTTCACTCAGAAACCTAGAGTCACTGTTTTACTGTCTAGTAAAAAATAGACCTGTGCTTATAGTAAGTTTTGCAATCCTTGAAGTCAATATTGGCCATCGCCCTTTGCTTGTAGATGAAGGAGGCGCCTTAACCCTCTGCTTGTAGATGAAGGAGGTTCTTGGCCATGACAAATTACTAGTCTGTTTGACAGTGTTGTCTTTCTTATACTGTGACTTCATGCTGAATGGAAGCTGCAAAGTCTTGAGGAGTAACTCCTTACCTTGCATATGTATCTCAGGCTCATGTTGACATTGAGAAGCAGCTGCTCTTCTAAATGTGTATTCAAGAAATTTCTCCTGAGATGAAGATATATTTCTTGTCTTTGTAAAATCCATAAAACACTGTAAAACACCTAATAATCAGCTTGAGACTGTGGTCTATGCAGTGCTGAGACTTAGGGGTGTGTAAGTGGCACGACTTAGAGCTGTGATCAATTTCATTTGCAGAGTGGGAGGTCTGTCATGATTGGTCTGCAATAGATGGAGGTTTTTGGCCTTTTGATGGTTGCCAAGGGTAAAATGCCTTAAAGCACCACTCCCTAACTTATGGGAGGCTTTTGAAACAGACTTGGATTTTCCTTTTAGAGCTGATGGGCAGACCGGTAGGGCCAAAGCTAGAAAGGATAGTGATAATGAGTTTTAACTTGGACATGGGCGGACTGAAAAGTAGGAGGGCGAAAAAAGTTTTATGAGGGTTTTCTAGATGAAAAATTGACATATGGAGATCAGCTTCTAGAAAACTCAGCTATGGATCTAGTCATCACTAACAAGCGAAAAATATTGATGACTAAAAAAAGGGAAGTGTACTATCATTTGTATAATCATCCAAATTGTACAGGGGGTGCATGAAGTCAAAATATGGCCTAAAATAAATCTTTCCTTAATTAGAGAAAATTGCCTTTAAAAAGAGGAATGAAGGCACAAGTTTAATCATTGTTTTTTGGTGAGCATGAGTTGGTGAGACCAATAAATAGGAAGCACAATTTTGTGCGTGGATCTTGTGAGAGAAAGGTGTGCCAAGAGAATCTTGTGCACAGATTGTTAGTGAGACAGTGAGAGATGGTACAGAGAGATATCAAGCTTGAGAGTGTTGGGTTTGTGTTATATTCTTTCCACGACTAGTCACGTGTGGGGGGGTAACAGGGGGGGCGATCTCCCCCCTGTACATTGCGTTGGGCGCAATGTACGAGGGGGTCACAAGGGAGGCGGTAGCCCCCCTTGTCAAGGTCCAGGGCAACGCCCAGGAAAATTTTCTTTTGGTCCTTATTTTCCGGTGGGCGGACCCGCCCATGGTTTCGTCCATGGGTTTGCACATGATTTTGGGGCATGATGGTTTTCGACCCCTGGTATTTTGTAGATCCGGTCAAGGGAACTAAGTTTATGCTCTAATTCAGGGTTAATGGATCAGGATTTATGTATGCTTCGGCATGTATATATATGTGTTGTAACACTAAACGGAATATAATGAAAAATCAAGCTGGTCATCCCGATTTGAGATACAGGGGAAAATCTTTGTGTTTATCTGTTTTATGTTTTATGATCTTGCTATTATTTATTTTATGTTTTTAAGATTTTTTTGCAGATAATTTCTGTACAGGGTTAAAACCTACATTTGGTATTAGAGCAGTTTCGGCTTCAAGGGGACGCCTTTGCTGCTGAGGGGTTTTTTGCTCGGGCCTGAGGTAGACCCTATTCAGTGGGAGATCTGTGGGATCGATTATTTCAGTGAAATAATATGGCAAGCGGCGGGAAAATAGAGATCGAGAAATTTAATGGTCAAAGTTTTGAGTTGTTAAAGCTCAAGATGGAGGATCTACTGGTGGATAAGGACCAGTGGATCATGGTAGATCCAGGTACTAAACCAACGAAAATGTCAGATGAAGACTGGAAGAAACTAGATCAAAAGGCAAAGAGCACAATACGGTTGTGTGTCTCATATTCAGTATTTTTGAATGTATCTGGGGAAGCTATGGCGAATATCTTGTGGAACAAGCTAGGGATTTGTACCAATATCAGTCTCTGGTGAATAAATTGTTCCTGCGGAAAAAGCTGTATAACCTGAGGATGAAGGAAGGAGACTCGGTGACAAAGCATCTGAATGCCTTCAATATTGTGGTAAGTCAGTTTTCATCTTTTGATATTAAAATCTTAGATGAAGATAAGTGCATCAGTTTTTTGTGTTCTCTACCAGATTCGTGGGACATTCTGGTTATTGCAATAGGTAGCAATACAACTACCTTGAATTTTGATGACATTGTCTCAGCCTTGCTATAAGAGGAAATGAGACGGAGAAATATGGAGGGTCAAAGTGGAGATGCCTTATCTCTACAAGGAAGGTCCCAGAACAGAAACAAGAATAAGGTTTTGAGTGGGAGATCTAAATCTCCTGGAAAGTTTGTAAAGGTGTGCTGGAAATGCAGAAAGAAAGGGCACTACAAAAAGGACTAGATCTTAAGCTCCTGAGAAAGCAAAGGGATCTGATGATGCTCCTTCTACAAAAGCAAAAACCACCTCGGATAAAGGTGGGGATGTTTATTTGTCTTCTTCTTCAAATACACATGTAGATCATGAGTCATGGTTGATTTACTCGGGTGCATCCTCTCACTTCACTCCCCATAGGGAGTGGTTCTGCGAGTATGAGAAATATGATGGCAATGATGTCTTCTTAGGTGATGATAGGAAGACCATAATCGTTGGACGTGGAAAATTCAAGTTGAAGCTGCAAGGTGGAAGGATTAGAACACTTCCTGGTAATCTGCACATTCTTGCATTGGCCAGAAATCCGATTTCTGTAAGAAAGATGGATGATGCGGGTGTAAAAATAGTGTTCGAGAAAGATACATGTAAGATGGTTCGGGGAGCACTGGTATTAATGTAGGGAGTTCACATTGGAACTCTATACAAGCTTCAGGGCAGCACTATTATTGATGGGTGCAACATTTATGTGGTTCTCGAAAGTGGAGCGGAAAGTCTAGTGGTCTCTGGAGAAAAGACCATGCTATGGCATCAAAGGCTTGGACATATTAGAGAGAAGGGCCTTCGGATACTGCATGGAAATGGTATGGTAGAAGGTATGTATAATAGTGTTGGAAATATTGTCATTGATGGCAAAGGAGAAGAAAGGAGCAGCACCTGAACTATCACAAAGAAGAACCAACAACAAAAAGAGGCAGCTCAGACACCAGGAAGAAGCAGAGGCAGTAGAGAGAGCATTAGACAAGAAGCTCAGGAGGGAGTTGCAGTAAAGAAAATAAAGGTTTGGGGTCTTTACAGAGCTGCAGAGTGGGTGAGTATTTCAGGTTCGGGAAAACAGGGGTTTGTTCCTGTAAGCCTACAGACAGTTGAAAGGGCCATTTGATTTTGAAGATCTGGCCAACCAAGAATTTTGTAAGTGGTTTCAATTGCATATATATGGAAGAATTTATTTCAGCCTTATATGAATATTGTTTGATTTAGATCCTATGTAAATGGGCCTCGAATTCCACTAAGTAAATGTATAAATCAGTGTGATGAAACTCTGTGATAGGGGTCTGGATGGTACTCTGTTCTAATGATAAATTCAATGTCAATTTACCATGATTTTGGGCTAAATGTATGAAGGGTTATTTGATTGGTTCATGGGAGAACTAATGTATGAATTAGTAAGGGGTTTGTTTTAAAAATCCTGCCTGTATATTTATATGAATATGCAGGAATATTGAATCGACTGAATCGAGCATATAGTGAATACAATCGACACTTTGGTAGAATACAGAGTATTGTATTATGCATTGGTGAATTGTACGATGGAACAATGGAGGTGTAAGGTTAACAAATCTTGGCAAACGGAGAGGGTTTTCCCATTAAAATTGGCTTGAAGGCATAATGAAATACGCATAGCAGAACTGTGCGTTAATAGCATTGTACCAACAGCAAACGTGATGCGGAGGTGTTGTGCCTTGATGGGTTTTAAAACCTGTACAAGATCATGTTCGAGGTAAGATGAAAACGCAGTTAAAGGAAAGTGGAACCTTGAGTCAATAAACGGAACCGTGAGCCAATGTCTAATGAACAGTAAAGGCAGTTTCGACTGGTGGGTTCGCGTGACTTCTCAAATGGTAATTTGTTTTACCTTTTTGAATGTGATAGCGTTCAGCATGTAACACATGGCAAAAGTGGTTAATCGAAAACCATTTTTATCGCTTGATTTTGAGAATTCAAGGAGTGAGCTGTTGTGTTACACAACAATCGTCGGATGTGGATCGATGGAGATCCAACGGTGGATACGCATCAAGTTGCTTGAGAATTAATGAATGGGTAAGTCGAAGTGCTGTGGGTCCCAATTTTTATTATATATTGAATTCTGGGTTTTAACCAAGGTCGGGTTTGATATATGTTCATAACCATTGTGGCTCGGACTTTCATATTTGTCGGCATTCGGGAGTTTAAATAAGGTTTCCACTTGGAACGAAATCTTAAATAAAACGGGTTTCAATATGGCTTATTGACCATTGGGGTTAAATTATAAAACCTGAGTTATATGTCGAGACTTATATAATGGTTTAGTTGTAATATTTGACATATTATAAGATGGGGTTGATTATGGTTTTAGCCATCGGTTCTGAACAAAAGCTTCTGATATATGAAGATTGAAAGGGGTCTTATTTATAAGGTTTTAAATCAGAGATTTAAAATATAAGCTTCCACATAGAAGAATTTTAATCTGATTTGGATGGTTTTATAACCATATAGAATTTTATTTAATATCTCAAATCTATGATTTGAGATATAAAAGTTTTAGCATTAAATTGTTAAGGTTGCCCAGATTTGACTTTGGTTGGAGAAAAATTTGGGATGCATTTTTATATGCACAATGAACTTGGAGAATGTGGGTTTGGTAGGGGTACATGCATAGAAAGCAGGAGAGTATGCAGAAATGTTACACTACAGCAGCAGAAAATACAAACACACAGTAAGCCAAGAACTAAAAGGGTTGAATGAGATATATATGTTGCAAATATAAATGTAAATGTTTTAATTAATTTTATATTGTTTGTGATGCAAAGGCAAGTCTCCATAGGCAAACAAAACTCCACTGTAAAATTGAAATATGTACATATTACTATATTCTTTTGAACGAGATGAAAAAGAAATGAGAAGGTGGAAGGCAAAGAGTCATTGTTGTTCATTTCGAATTCCCTGTGGAATGCAAACAGTTATGAGGTGATATCCATAAATAATGTTACCAACATATGCATAAAAAGAGGTTAGAGAATGGAGAATTGAGGAAGAGAGGGTAAGAAGAAGGAGGAGCAGATAGAGAAGTTGTGAAGATTCAGAGATGATATAAGACAAATATGAAAGCTGGTGGATAGCATTGAAGAAGGAACAGAACAAAGCTGATATCCAGGTAAATCAACATGTGTTTTTTTTATGAAAGAGTGAGGAAGTTGGTGCTTCCATATAAATTTGTAGATTGATAGATGTCAGTTGTAGCTAGCTGAGGTAGGAGCCTCCTGTAGGTTGTAGCCTGCAGAAAATAGATGGGAGTTGGAGCTTCCTTGCAAGTTGTAGCTTGTAGAATTGAGGTAGGAGCCTCCTGTAGGTTGGATCCTACAGAAAATCAGTGGTGAGAGGGAGTTGGAGCTTGCCTTTGCATCACAACAATAATAATATGTGGTTTTCTCCCTTATGGGTTTCCACTTATATCTGGTGTCTATGTACATGATGATTATGTGTTGATACTTTTTATTTAATTTGCTTAATACCTGCTGCTCACTAATTAAGATTCTGGTTTCACTGTACATTAAGTTAATCATGAAATGAATATGCAAATAAGTGTAAATGAAAGTTTTACAAGACCATGAATTCATTAAACTGATTCACCCCCCCCTCTTAGTTTAACAAAGGATTCAACAAATATCTCTCTAGATTTTGATTTCTGTGAACATTGTGTATATGGGAAGCAGAATCAGGTGAGTTTTCCTTCTGGTGCTAAGAGGGCAAACAAGATATTAGAGCTTGTGCACAGTGATGTGTTTGGACCTGTGTCGGTTACATCACTGGGTAATTCTATGTACTATGTTTCATTCATAGATTACTTCTCAAGGAATACATGGATATATTTCTTGAGGAAGAAATTTGAAGTCTTTGACAGATTTAAAGAATTTAAGGCTCTGGTGGAAAACCAAACAGAGACGAAGATAAAGGTGTTGAGGACAGATAATGGTGGGGAGTTCTACAATAAGGAATTTGAAGAGTTCTGTAAGAAGTGTGGTATAGCATGGCATAAGACTACTCCATACACACCTCAGAAAAATGGAGTTGCAGAAAGAATGAACAGAACGCTGATGGAAAAGGCAAGAAGCATGCTTAGTGGCACTGGGTTAGGAAATTAATTTTGGGTAGAGGCAGTGGAGACTACATGTTACTTGGTGAACAGATCACCTTCATCAACGTTGGAGGATAAGACTCCACATGAGGTATGGACTGGTAAGAAACCCTATCTTTCACATATGAGGGTATTTGGATGTGATGCATATGTACATGTTCCTAAGGAGAAAAGGAGCAAATTGGATAATAAATCTGAACGGTGCATCTTTATTGGGTATAAGGATGGTTTAGAGGGTTACGAGCTTTGGAACTTGGAAACAATGAAGGTTGTGTACAGCCAAGATGTGGTGTTTAGAGAGGTGAAAGATATTTTTAAACATGAATTCATACCAAAGGAACCTGAGAAGATAGAGTTTGAGCTAAAGGATGATGAATCAGACTCTACAACAGAAGAAGACTCAGAAGAGGAAGAGCCACAAACTCCAGCTATGAGAAGATCAATTCAAGAAAGAAGACAACCAAAAAGGTATAGTCCATCTGCTTTTTGTTCAAATTTTGCTTTAACTATAACTGATGATGATCCCAGAACCATCAAGGGGGCAGTAGATTCAGAGGATGGAAAAACTCTAGAAGGAGGCCATGGTTGATGAAATGGCATCCTTGCATAAAAATGAGGCATGGGATCTAGTGAAGTTGTCGGCTGGAAGGAAGCCCATCGAGAGAAAATGGGTGTTTAAGAAGAAGATGAATGTAGAAGGCAAGGTGGAGAAATACAAAGCTCAGTTGGTAGCAAAAGGTTATTTCCAGTTGCTGGGAATTCATTTTGGTGATATTTTTTCTCCTATTGCCAAAGTTACTTCTATTAGATTACTTTTATCTGTTGCTGTTGCATTTGATTTTGAGGTAGAACAGATGGATGTGAAGACAACATTTCTTCATGGGGATCCGAAAGAGGAGATCTACATGAAACAACCTGAAGGCTTTATGGTGAAGGGGAAGAAAGAGCTGGTATGCAAGTTAAAGAAGTCTCTGTCTGGGTTAAAAAAGTCACCAAGGATGTGGTATCAGAAATTGTATACCTATATATGGGGACTTGGCTTCACCAAAAGCAAGGAGGATAATTGTGTTTATTTTAAACTAATTGGCGACCGTGTTATTTATTTGTTCTTTTATGTGGATGATATGTTGTTGATTGGAAATGATAAAAAAATTAACCAAGATTTGAAGACCCAATTGTTCTCTAAATTCGACATGAAGGATCTTGGTGCTGAAAACTATATTTTGGGCATGGAAATTAAGAGAGATCGGGTAAAAAGGAAGCTCTGGTTAAACCATAGGAAGTATGTCGAGACTATATTGAAAAGGTTTAATATGTAGGATAGTAAACCAGTGAATGTTCTAATTCTTGTAGGATTAAAGTTGTCTGCTGAACGGTGTCCCAAGACACAAGAAGAAGAGGAGGATATGTCTCATGTTCCATATGCAAGTGAAGTGGGTAGCTTGATGTATGCAATGGTCTATACTAGACCAGACATTGCACATGTAGTGGGAGTATTGAGTAGACTTATGTCAAACCCAGGGAAGGAGCATTGGACAACAGTGAAGCGGGTTTTTAGATATTTGCGTGGCACTAGTGATTATGGCTTGTGCTACCAAGGAAGACCAATATGGAAAGAGTGTTGGACATTCATGGTTTTGTTGATGCAGACTGGGCTGGAGATCTGGACCAAAGAAGATCTACAAGTGGGTATGTGTTTAGCCTATTTGGAGGTGCAGTCAGTTGGATGAGTAAAATACAGTTTGTAGTGGCTCTTTCAACTACAGAGGCAGAATACATGGCAGACACTCATGCAAGAAAGGAAGCAGTTTGGTTGCAGAGATTGTGTTCAAGTATGGGGTTGGTGCAGCAAGCTATAAGGATAGACTATGATAACCAAAGTGCAATTTTATTGGCTAAGAACCCTGCTTATCATTCAAAGACAAAGCACATTGATGTTCAATATTACTTTGTGAGATATATGGTTGAAGCTAAAAGGGTGTTGCTGGTAAAGGTGGACACTTTGAAGAATGTTGCAGATGCATTGACAAAGTATGTGAGCACTAAAAATTTCTCTTGGTGTTGAGAAACAATGGGTGTTGTAAAGCTGGGCTAATGACTCAGCTCTCCTGTGGCCCCCTGCAGAAAGAAAACAACAAGAGGGAGAATGTTTGGTTTGTGTTATATTCTTTCCATGACAAGTCACATGCGGGGGAGATGCCAGAGCCCGGTGACCTTCCCCCACCATCCAACGACACGTTGGGTGCAACGTACGGGGGGGTCCACTGAGAGAGCTGATAGGCCCCCTGCTCAGAGGTGGAAGCGTACCCGGAAAAAAAAAAATTTGATTATTTTCGTCGGCGGACACTTATAGTTTTATTGGTTTACATGGTTTTGAGGCATGATGGTTTTCGTCCCTTGGTATTTTGTAGATCCGGTCAAGGGAACTACGGTTATGTTCTAATCCAGGGTTAATGGATTGGGGTTTATGTATGCTTCGGCATGTATATATATGTGTTGTAACACTAAAAGGAATATAATGAAAAATCAAGTTGATCGTCTCGATTTGGGATCCAAGGGAAAATATCTATGTTTATCTGTTTTATATTTTATGCTCTCGCTATTGTTTATTTTCTTTTTTTAAGATTCATTTGCAGATAATTTTTGTACAGGGTTAAAACCTACAGAGAGAAGCATTGTATTGTTTCATATTCTTGACTTTATGCAATATACAGATAACGGGGTTTTTAGTTAAGGATTTCCCCAAATACATATTTGTGTTGTGTCATTGAAATTCTTTCTCTTTATTTGTGTTGTGCGATCATAATTGGTTTCCATAATTTGTAGAATAGATTCAAGTATTTTGTTTTATCATATTACAAGATCAGTTGAATATATGTGGATTTTCTACATTATTTTCACTTGATCATTATTAGTGTTTTCTTAATAAAACAACCACCAAATCATAAATAAAAATGACACAAAATACAAAATATATAGCTGATCATCTAGGGCTAAAACCTCTCCAAGTCTAAGAGGAAAACCCACAATAATTCTTCTTCTTATAGAATATTCAATTAACGAATTCCAGGACCTAGACCCTTGACCAAAACCCTTCCAAGACTGAGTAAATTCCTTTCCTTTATGAGTTTTTCTTCCACAAATTCAACCTTAGTCAAACTAGCATTCTAGTATTAGAAACATCTCCTTCGACCTCCTTTTTCAGGCCTGCAACTTCTTGACTACAATTCGGCCTAACTACAGAAACCCTAGGTCGCACGTGTGAGCAAGATCATGGAGGAATCTTCCTCTTTTATTCTTCACTTGGTGAGATACTTTTTCTTCAACAACTCAGCCTTCAATATGATCCTTTTTCCACCCAATTTTGGAATTTTATGGTGACTGTAATATCTGGCATTCCTGAAGCAGTGAGAACCCTAATTCCTCTTGCACATGTGAGATATTTTAGCCCAAAACATATCCAAATTTCTTGGTCTATTTCTCCTCTTCTTCACTTATCCAAGTGGCCTCTTATTTGCACTTATTTCCTTGAATTTTAAGCTTGATGAATGATCTCTTGAGTGAGGTCGAGTCCTCCTATATATAGGCTTCTCTTTGAAGCTTTTAGGCTAACTTGACCTCATCTCTAGGTCGACATGTCCATTTTGATAGGCCGACTTGATTGTAGCACATTAACAAGGTCTTGTAGGGTCCTTTTGACTCTTTTTTTTACTCAAATAATTTTCTTACAATATGTAACATGCCCAAATGGGTCATTCATACATGAAAACTAATTTCTTGACTTGTAGACTCAATGACAAGCCCTAGGAGCTCATAATGGGAGACAGACCTAAAACTAAATTTCCTTGAGCATGAAACCCATACCTCAAGATCAATAATAATAATTTTTTTTTCATTACATAAAATATATAAAAACATGATTACATATGTCATTATGAATATGGAACATAGTTACATTGTAGAAATTATATAACTAATGCGTTATATATCCAATATTCTCCTGATCACACACTATTTTAACTTCATGCACAATACAGAATCTCTTCTACTATTGATCATCATATGCAGAAATTAAATCAATTGCATGCACACATTGAAACCATAAAAATTCACACATATGAACAAAGTGTTTTAATGGGAAATCATGAAGCTAAAAACCCCAACTATCTGTATATAATATATGTCATAGATATCATGTAACAATCCTCATACAAAGCTGATCATATCAAGCTCTCAGTACAATACAATCGCTACACACTAATCAGGCCTGATCTAACACATCCATGCATACGATCTTTGCATTTGCACACTGCTAATAGCCTACCTCTATTACGCAATCCTGTGAAGAATGGCTCTGAATGAACTCGAATTAGTCCAGCCTTGCTCACAAAAAAATCCTCATTGGCATATCTGCGAGTGTTGCATGCAATCAATCGCCGCTATAAAGTCCATGACAGTAGCATCTTGCCCTTTCACCTATCTCTCCACTGGTCTCCACTGAAACTGTCCATGCACTGTAGTTAACTGATGTATTCTTCAGTTTATTAATGATTTAATATTTAGTGAATTAATTATTAATGAATTCACACCACTCTCACTAGTGTATCAATCAGTTAGACTAGATACAACTAGCTCAACTGTGTCTAACTGAGTTAAATTGAACACAACTCCACCAACTACTTCTATAACTCCACCAAACTCTGTCACATGAGTTCTAACTGAATTCTCCATGCAATAGCTCCACTTAACCCTCAGGAATAGCATAATTCCTTCTGTCAGCTCTTGTGCCACATCTATGCACTTAACTGAAGTGCTCCAAGAGAATAAGTTAATATTTAGAGTCCAAATATTATTAAGAGCTAATAATATTCGAAATATCTATTTTTAGAATGGCAATATAAAAATAGATTCCGCCCAATATGTCTAAAAATAGAAGTCCATCTATTTTCCCAACTTGACCAACCATCCACAAATAGCATCCTGCAACTCATAGAATATGATCGACATGTCTAAAAATAGACTTGCACCAAAAATAGCCTACGGGCCCACTTAGTGAAGGCGACTCTTTTCACTAAGCTCATCATCTTGTTGCAATCTCAACACTCCCTCTCAACAAGATAGGGATTATCTTCCACCCCGATCTTGCCTCTATGGTATTCGAATTTTCTCCTGGTGAGCACCTTCGTCAAGATATCAGCATCCTGATCCTCCGTAGGAATGTAAGAAAGTAACATGATCTTCCGCTACACACAATCTCTGATATGATGATACTGAATGCCAATGTGTTTAGATATATCATGAAACACTAGATTAACTGAGAGTTTGATGCAACTCTAATTATCACAATATATCACAGTAGGATCTAAGTGTGAACCAAACAATCCAACCAGGATCTTCCTCATCTATATAGCCTCGCATGCAGCCAAACTTGCTACCATGTACTCGGCCTCTGCTGAACTGAGTGCCACAGATATCTATTTCCTGTTGTACCAAGAAACTGTTGTAGACCCGATACTGAAAATCCCTCCAGATGTGCTCTTTCTGTCCGTTGGGCTCCCTGCCCAATCTGCATCCGTGAAGCCATGCAGCTTCACCTCATTTGACTGTCTGTACCACAATCCATATCCCGATGTGCCTCTAAGATATCTCAATACATGCTTCCCCGCCTTCCAAAATAGCTTGGTAGGCTTAACCATAGCTTGTGAAATATGGTTAACAGCATCACATATGTCCGGTCGTGTATTGACTAGATACATGAGCGAACCAACCAAATGTCGATAAACAGTGGCATCGACTACCTCTGCCGATGTAGCATCCTCTTTCCTCCAACCACCAGGAAGAGGAGTGTCGATAGGTTTGCAGCCTTGCATGTTGAACTTCTCCAGTATCTCCCAGGCATACGTGCCTTGAGACACAAACAGTCCATCACTGCACTGCCAAATTTCCAATCCCAAGAAATAACGAAGGAGGCCCAAGTCTTCATCTCAAACTCTTTTGCAAGATCGGCCTTGCATGAGAGTATCAACTGTTCATCACCCATCAGTATCAAATCATCTACATAAAGTACAATGATCAGCAACTTACCCTCCACCACAATCTGGTATAGGTTTGGATCCGCCTCACTCTTGGTGAATCCAAGACCGGTGAAATAACTGTCTATCCATGTGTACCAAGCACGAGGTTCTTGTTTCAACCCATACAGCGCTCTTTTGAGACTGCACACATGTGACTCGTTGCTGAAGATCTCGAAACCTTCGGGCTACTCTATGTACACCTCCTCCTAAATGACTCCGTTGAGGAACGCAGTCTTCACATCCATCTAATGAATGCGCCAACCCATCTACGTTGAGAGAGCTAGGATGCTCCGTATGGAAGAATACCTTGCGACAGGTGCAAAGGTTTCTTCATAGTCGATCCCCTCGATCTGTGAGAAGCCCCGGGCAACAAATCTTGCCTTGTACTTCTCGACGCTCTCGTCAGCAGCTTGATTGACTTTGTAGATCCATCTCAAACCTACCAATGATTTTTCTTCCGGCCTTGGGACAATCTCCCATGCATTGTTTCTGACAATAAAATCATACTCTTCCACCATTGCATCTACCCATGCAGGGTCCTCCAAAGCTTCCTCGAAAGAAGATGGTTTTGTCACGATACATTTGCTCATCATAGCCATGTATCCAATATATCAGTCAGGTGACTGCCTCTGTCTGTGCTGTGATTTAGGTGCTCCTACAATCTTCTCTGCATCAAGATTCAGTCACTCAGCTTCTGTAGTGCGCTTCCGCCCTCTGATGTTTGGCGCTTCATGAGTGGTTTCTTCCACTCCATGAACCTCCTCTTGTGGGTGATCCACATCTTGAGGCTCATCCTTAAGAACTAATAGCTCCTCATCTTCATGCAAGTGTGGCTCCCTCTCAAAAGAACACTTCATGGCTTTCTCCTCATGAAATTTGATATCTCGTCGCACAACAGTCTTGCGACTGTCTGGAAAATACACACGATAGTTGTGGGGTGTTTCTGTGTACCCCACAAATATCCCAACCTCTGCAGTTGGCTCTAGCTTCTTCCTGGCAACCTTCGTCACATGAATGTAAACAGGTGAGCCAAAAATCTTCAAATGAGAAATATCAAGCTTCTTACCAAAAAATGCCTCTTCGGGTGTACTCATGCCAAGTACTCTATGATGACAACGGTTTTGCACATAAACCACAGTGTTGCAAGCTTCAGCCAAAAAATTTATGGGAAGGCCCTAATCATGCAACATCACCCGTGTAGCACCCACAATCATTCTGTTCTTTCGCTCCACGACCCCATTCTGTTGTGGGTTATGAGGCGCTATGAGCTATCTTCGAATTCCTTCTGCGCTGCAAAATTCTTTGAATTCGCCAGAGATTAATTCACCACCATTATTGCTCCTAAGAGCCTTCACCTGCTTCCCCGACTCTTTCTCCACTAGTGCCTTGAACTCACATAACTTTGAGAATGTCTCGCTCTTCTTCTGCATGAAGAAGATCCAGCACTTACGAGAAAATTCATTAACAAATATCACATAATACCTGTGCTTTGTTGTCGAAGCTACTGAGAAAGGTCCACACATGTCTGTGTGAATTCTCTCAAGGATCGTCGTGACGCGAATATCCTTCTCATGAAATGTGGCTTTCACAAACCCAAAGTACATCCCTTGCACTGATCTGACTGCGCAACTGTACCTTTGGGAATCCCAATAGAAATATGCTACAAAATTTTCTAAGCGCCATGGTGAAGATGGCCTAATCTCCTGTGCCACAATTTGCCCTCATCCCGGCTCACCACTCCTTATTATTTGCCTACCATTGTTGCACAGCCATCTACCTACAATTGATAAAGGTTCTTAACTCAAACCCCTATCCTCCGGGTTTCACCAGTTTCCTTACTGCGCAGGAAATCCTTTCCCTCGCTAAAGACAACATCATATCCCTTGTCTTCCAACATCGCCACAGAGATCAAATTCTTCTTCAATCCTGGAACATGCATGAAATCCTTCAAGATGAAAGGTTTTACAGACTCCCTCTCAAAGGAAATTGTCTCGATACTAGTCGCACTGTATCTACCATCATCGCCCATCTCGATGTGCACTCCAAGATCCTTCTCATCCAGATCAGTAAACAAATCTTTGTCTCTGGTCATATGGAAAGACACACCACTATCAAGAAACCACACTGATCACATCACACTTAAGACCAAGCATGCGATCAATGAAAAATCCAGCTCAAACTGGGAGGCTAAGGCCTCTCCAGCTACAGATCCAGCAGCCTACTTATTTTTCTTCTTCTGTGGAAAATTAGTGGCGTAATGTCCGTGTTGGTGACAGTGAAAGCACTTCACCTTAGATATGTCCTACTTCTTACCTTTCGCACCGGATTGAGAAGGAATTTTCTTTCCCTTCCCCTTCCTTGCTTTGGAAGCCAAATCGAAATTTTCTTCATCTTCATTCTTCGATGAAGATCAATCCCTGATACTTCGCCTTATCTCCTCCTGCACAAGATCCGACCAAAGTCACTCCCATCCTAGTAGTTTCTCTCGACCATTGACAGAGTCCTCATAGGAATTCCAAATCTTCGGAAGCCCAAGGAGAGCCAAGCTCACCAAGTCCTCTTCATCTACAGTAACCTCCACACTTCCCAGCTCATCCCTGCACTGGAAAAACTTCGTGAGGTACTTGGGTAAACTTTTTCCCTTCTCCATTTTTATTTTCCTGAGCTTGTCTTTGAGCGCCAACTTCCTATGGTCGCTCTTGCTTTGGAACAAGTCTGTCAAAGCTTTCCACATCAATAATGGATAAGATTTACCATGAAGGTTGGACACTATGTGATCCTTCACACCTTCCAATAGAATTCTTTGACACATTGCTGTCTTCTTTTTCCATGCATCAAGTGCGGCAGCATCGCTAGAAGTAGGTTTTGGAATTTTTGCATCTATGAACTCCTTCAACCCTTTATCCTCCAGCACCACCTCCATCCTATCCTTCCATGAAATATAATTTGAGCTACCCTAAATGGCATACTCCAATCGCAATCTGTTGAAAGACATCTCAACTTCGACACCAAGAAAACACTGCTGCAAATTCAAATTCCACCAGCACAAAACTCAACCGCTTCAATGATTTGAAATTGCTCCAATGATCAATATAGCTCTGATACCATGTAGAAATTATATAACTAATGTGTTATATATCCAAGATTCTCCTGATCACATACTATTTTAACTTCATGCACAATACAGAATCTCTTCTACTATTGATCATCATATGCAGAAATTAAATCAAGTGCATGCACACATTGAAACCATAAAAATTCACACATATGAACACGGTGTTTTAACGAGAAAGCCTGAAGCTAAAAAGCCAAACTATATGTATATAATATATGTCATAGAGATCATGTAACAATCCTCATACAAATCTGATCATATCAAGCTCTCAGTACAATACAATTGCTACACACTAATCAGGCCCGATCTAGCAAATCCATGCATCGATCTTTGCCACCTACTAGCCTGCCTCTACTACGCAATCCCTGCTAAAGAATGGCTCTGAATGAACTCAAATTGGTCCAGCCTTGCTCATGAAATCCTCATTGGCATCTCTACTAAGTGTTGGATGCAATCAATGCATCACTATAGTCACAATTGATAGTCATCTTGCCCTTTCACCTATCTCTCCACTAGTCTCCACTGAAACTATCCATGCACTATAGTTAACTGATGTATTATTCAATTGATTAATGAGTTAATATTTAGTGAATTAATTATTAATTAATTCACACCACTCTCACTAGTGTATCAATCAGTTAGACTAGATACAACTAGCTCAACTGTGTCTAACTGAGTTAAAATGAACACAACTCCACCAACTACTTCTATAACTCCACCAAACTCTGTCACATGAGTTCTAACTGAATTCTCCATGCAATAGCTCCACTTAACCCTCAGGAATAGCGTAATTCCTTTTGTCGGCTCTTGTACCACATCTGTGCACTTAACTGAAGTGCTCCAAGAGAATAAGTTAATGTTTAGAGTCCAAATATTGTTAAGAGCTAATAATATTCGACATATCTATTTTTAGACTGGAAATCTAAAAATAGATTCCGCCCAATATGACTAAAAATATAAGTCCATATATTTTTCCAACTTTACCAACCATCCACAAATAGCATCCTGCAACTCATAGAATATGATCGACATGTCTAAAAATAGACTTGCGCCAAAAATAGCCTGCGGGCCCACTTAGTGAAGGCGACTCTTTTCACTAAGCTCATAATCTTGTTGCAATCTCAACATACATATTTCAACAAAATTTTCCATCGTCTCATTCCTCTATTGTGTGAGTACTTCCTTGAGCAACAAATTGATGAGATCTCCTACTCCATCATATCTCTTCTATTCTACCATGGGAGGAAACTTGGGTTAGCAAGAGAGAACATTCCTAAGTGAAACTAGCTTGAGTACTAACCCTTTGTACCTTGATCTCATTGGGGTCATGAACCGAGAAACAACAAGGAGTATATTTGCTATAATTCCACTTACCCAGGTTGTACAAGAAATGAAAGGTAGGAAAGGAAATGAAAATTACACATAGATAAATATAACATATAGCACAATAATATAGTGAAATCCCAACTACTATCTATAAATAAAATAGAATAATGGTTTCAAACAAATATTCACAAAATAGAGAGATGGAAACTACAAATATTCACAAAAAATTATTACAAGAGGTAAAAATAATTTCATTTAACATAAAATAATAACCCTACAGGTCCAAAACTCTAACCCTAGAAGATGAAGTGGCAAAATGTTTGTGGGCTCTAATTTTTTCAATTGGTACATCAACTTCCCAAGGGTGTGATGTTTGCATACAATCTGCATTTAATGAGCATAGAATCTCACTGGAAATAACTATCCAAGGATTAAAAATGTTGAATGGGGTCAGGGAATTCCATGGCAACTCTTTTTCCTCTAATGGCCAAGAAACATCTGTTAGGGCCTCAAAAGGGTCCTGGAATTTTGGGACTCAAAATAATAATAGAAAAAATGACAAAAAGATAGAGAATAGTTAATTTTTTGGAAGAGGTGGGTTTCCACCTATTATCCACCTATAATGGTACTCCTAATTAAAAATAAATGTTCTCCATTGCATCAAGTTCCCTCATAACATGGGTAAACTTCTACTAAATTTGGCTCCTAGTGAGGCACTTTCCTTGGTGAAGAAGTTTCCCTGCTTTGAAAACACAGTATAGTTGTATGTGATGTTGTTGGGCATCCATCTTAACATCCATGATTTGATCTATTTTAGCTTGCTGAATGTAGTCAAGATTAAGTTATGTAGTATCCAATTTCTTGGCTATCTCTAAGGTGTCCAATGCAGGTGGAAAATATGGTTTAAGAAGTGTCATATTAAATATTGGGTGTAAGCCAAGAAAAGGGGGAATACTTAATTCAAAATCATTTTCATCCACAACCTTTATGATTGTGTAAATTCCATGTCATAGTGGCATAATATTCCTATGGGGGTCTTATGAGGCACTCTTTCTGTAAGTAAACCACATCTTATCACCACCATAAAACTTGTGTGGAACCCTATGCTAGTCATGTTGTTGTTTGTACTTGGCATTGGATTTATACAAGATATCATGCACCTATTTTGGGAGGAATTGCAACCGTTTAGAAAATTTGGTTGCTCTATCTACTTCAACATGAGCACATGAGAAATCTATTGATGAAGATGCAATGGGAAGAGCTATATCAATTAGGGCCAATGGTTGGAACCCCAAGCACATCTGAAAAGGGATGTTTCCAATAGAGTTGTGGAGGGATTTGTTATAGGTATGATGAATGTATGGAATACTTTCATTCCATGTATGTTGATGCTTGGAGTTGTATATGTAAAACATATGTATAATCATATTATTGACCACTTCCATTTGTCCATCTATTTGGGAATGAAAGGTGGGCGATTTGATCAAATTGGTATCCATAAAAGACCATAGAATGAACCAAAAGGTATTGAGAAACTTGTTGTTCCTATCTAAAACAATGGTCCAAGGTAGCCCAAAATGAACCTAAACATGCTCAAGGAAGAGTTTAGTAGAGAATTTGGCTAGGATACTCTTCTTGCATAGTTCCATAATGGGAATCTAAGAGAACTAGTCATTATTAGAGGAAATTTCAACTCAAAAATAGTCACATAAGAAAAAATTAAGAAATTAATAAAATAATGGAATGTAAACAATTTTTTAATGTATCATTAGAGGAAATTTCAGCCTAAAAGTGCCCATGAAATTTTCACGTACTTTCCATGTCATAATATGTAAACCAATCAAAATATTTTAAATTTACAAAGAGGTACATGTCCTAAATAATTTTAAATTGTTTAATTTTGGTATCCCTGAAATATTTTATTATTAATTTAGGTATCGATCAAATATTTTATTATTAATTTGGGTATTCGTGAAATATTTTATTAATGTTATTTACCTACCTTACTCATATGAATTAGAATATTGAAAAAGTTATTAATGCAATGTAAATCTTGATATTAGTGAAAAAATATAAATTAAAATATGGGTCCATTTGACATTAATAATCATGGCCAAAAAAACACCAAAAAAATAGTTAAATATAAAATATATATAAATAGTTAAATATAAAATATAAATATAGACAATTATAGTTAAATGTAAAATAGTTAAATAATTAAAAATACAATACAATTATAGTTAAATAATTAAAAGGTATTCCAGATGCGGATGTTGGAGTTGCTTGATGGGACATGGGTCCCTGCGCAGCTCCCAAAGGAGCTGGCATGGGAAGCCCATATGGCTCCCTGTACCAGCATTTATGATCTCATTAACTCGCCAATTCTGGCAGGCAATTATTCTCTTGATCGACTCACAATACCATTTCATATGGCGGTTATTTTGGTCTTGGCATTCAATATGGATAGTGTGCAGGATTTTGTTTGTTGTGGCAGATCTCCGACTCCCCTCCGTGGTGAATGCCCTCCTGGATTTGCAGACTCCAGTGTGAGAACCCAGACTGGTCGTCGGTGCAACCTTCTTGCATGTTTTGAGACTCTCCCTTGGTATCACTACTCTCACAGCTCCCTCTGTAGTGTTAATCCTCTTCCCAGAGTTTCGGCAGATCATCTTGGTGGTCTGGACTCTCCTGTTAGTGCTCAGTTGGCAATATTCCGCGGTATTCATTCCTCTCTCAGGGCTCCTGAGTTCTCATTCTGTCCTTTCTGCTCGTGTTTCCATCGCCCCGCCCCTATCTCCATGTCTCGTCTCCTCCAGAGAATGTGGTGCAGCCGAGGAATTAGTCGGGGCCTTGCCACTTATCATCGCCCTTCTCTCAGCTCCGCCTCAGGATCCTCCTCTGCTGATGAGGAGCATGTTCAGCCACAAGCTCCGCGAAGCGGCAGAGGCAGAGGACGTGGGCGCCTCCCGGACACTGTTCGTGCTGCTCCATCAACCCCTCCCACGACTTCTGTTCCTTCCAGCAGTGCTCTCCCCCCATCTCTCATGCGCTTGCTGGGACCTTCATTCGGAAATCCTCCCAGCATGCGGAGCTTCGTTTCGACTACTCCTCAAATAGGTCCATTATTACTGCATTTATCACTGTCACTCTCCGTGAAGAGATTCCTAACCCCGCTCCTACCCACTCAGCCTCTCCCTTGCCCCCTCAGGTCTCAAGCTTCCCCGGCGGAGAGGTCCTTCCTACAGCTCCCAATCTCCCTCCACAGAACGCGCTGAGCAAGGAGGTTGAACACACCGACATGAAAGACGTGCACCAAGCTGGAATGGACGATAGCAGCAATGATTATGATTATGGATGCAGGATCGTGGAGGAACCGTTGTCTCCAGCACATGAACAGTGACACATTCAGTTCTCAAACTCTCCAGGTTTTTCTGTTCAATTACTGTTGGAGTTTTTTGCTTCCTGGTCTCAAGGCTCAGCTGGAATGGCTGATTGTTAATTTTAGTACTTATTTCTATGTTACCTTGTTATGGATGAACTTAAGGTTGGTTTCCCTTTCATGGGTGGCCAATACTTTTTTGTTAAACGGACTGGTTTCCCATCTAGGGCGGTCCAGACTCTCTTTGACTAGCTTGTTCATCAAGCCCAGTAGTCAGGCTCTCACAGCTGACACTGGGGCAGTTTTGTACTAGTAACTTTCTATACATAATATAATTAGTTTTACATAGAAAAAAAAAATTTAAAAGGTATTTAAATATAAAATGTAAAATATAAATTTATTAAATCGTTAAAAATAAAATATAGTTAAATAGTTAAAGAACATATTCCAAAAACGAAAAATTACTAGATTCAGCCAAAAATCTAAAATATATAGTTAAATATAAGATAGTTGAATATAGTTAAATATAAAATAGTTAAAAAAACATATTCCAAAAAGGACAAATTACCAATTCCTGCCGAAAATATAAAATAGTTAAATAATTAAATATAATTAAATATAAAATATTTAAAAAAATGTATTCCAAAATGGACAAATTACCAGATTATAGCCAAAAATATAAAATATATAGTTAAATATAAAATAGTTAAATAGTTAAATATAATTAAATATAAAATAGTTAAACAGTTAAAAAAAAAGGTTAAATATAAAATAATTAAATAGTTTAAAAAAAAAAAAAACATTTTCTACAATGGAAAAATTACCGGATTCCGACCAAAAAATATATTTCGGGTGAAATTGTGGCTTCAGTGGGAAATATAGTAAAAAAAAGGTCAAAAAAATTGTTAAATATAAACTATATATACACAATTAAATATAAAATGTAAATATAGATAGTTATATTTAAATATAAAATATATATAGACAATTATTTTAATAAAAGTGCCATATATTTAGGGATTTCGATAAAAAGTAAAAAATTATAAACAAATATATTAAAAAAAAGTATTGAATCTTGTGCTAATAAATATTGTGGAACATAGATAAACGTAAATTAAAATTTAAAAAATGTTTACATGGCATTTTTTATTAGTTTCTTGATTTTTCCTCACGAAGGTACGTATCACTTTTATCAAAATAAACATTATATATATATATATATATATATATATACAAACACAAGAAAATGTAATATTTAAAAATTTAAAAATAAATGTGACAAAAGCTAATATTTAGAATTTTAAAATATTACTAATTTTTGGTATTATATTTCTAAATATTTGTGCATATAAAAATATGTTATTATTATTTGGGTTGTGTGTGTGTGTGTCTATATATTCTAACTTACATACGAAATGGATTTTTCATCAAAATTTGACGATACAATCTCCTACAAGATTATGTTTTTCTGTTGTTTTAAATACAATTGTTAATGCATAAATGGATTCATTACCCTAAAAAACCCCTGGGGCACTTCAATTCTATAAATTAAATTACTTAAACTCAAGTTTTTTAAGATATCTCCCAAATTTTAATTAAAATTAACCAAAAAAAAAATGTTATGAAAAACGGTCATTTCAATTATAAGATAGACTGCACACCCACACAGATATATATATATATATATATATATATATATATATATATATATATATATATATATATATATATATATATATATATAAAATCATGGGACAACTCCACATGCATCCTAACAGAGCCTAAACTCGAATTTCCTAAGTTAACTCAGTCATTCGGACTTAGTTAACTAATACAAGTTGTCATGAAATGAAATTAGAATTTATATTCAAATTTAATTAAGGGAAAATTAAATCATAAGCCCCCTTTTGGTGTCATTTCAACATTCCCTCTCAACAAGAAAAGGATTATTTGCTACCCCGATCCTACCTCTGTGGAATTTGAATTTGCATCTTGCTAGTGCCTTCGTCAAGATGTCTGTATCCTCCTCCTCCATGGGAATGCACTATAATGACATAATCCACCTCTGAACACAATCTCTGAGATTGTGATACTGGATATTAATATGCTCAGACCTATCATGGAATACTGTATTAACCGCGAGTTTGATGCAGCTTTGGTTATCATAATGTATCACTATCAAATCTGTTGTGGCTCATTTGCATTTACCCTTGGAATATTTTTCAAAACACCAAAAAAGCATATATTTTAGAAAATGTAAAATTTTGTATGTCGAAGAAGAATTTTGATTTATATGTTGGTCCATTAACATTACATGATGATATGTGAAGGTGGGTCGAGTCGAGCTTATTCACGTACGGAACATTTCAAGAGTCGACCGATGGGCACGTTCAGAACATTACACACCGGTCAGGGTAGACTCTGGCCAATTCGCAAGCTCAGGAGAGACTAACGCGGCTAAACACCAGATAAGCTCAAGAGGGTTACACCGTGGAGGAAAACAAACTAATTTCTCGAAGGCAGAGAAATGGCGTATTTCCCTTAGAAAC
This sequence comes from Pinus albicaulis, assembly GCA_034641835.2. NCBI lineage: Eukaryota > Viridiplantae > Streptophyta > Pinopsida > Pinales > Pinaceae > Pinus > Pinus albicaulis. The sequence continues at coordinate 1,441,696,405 of CM076581.1, forward strand.
TTAAGTGTTTTGGAGGAAGCACGAAGGCAAAAACAGATGGCAAGGATCAAAGCACAGAACTAAAATGGAGAGATGGACGGCGGAGATCGTATCGCATATCGCATTCAGTAAAGGTTACAAGTTTGAAATATGGTTAAACTTGTGATATTGCGATGCGATGTGATCGCATATCGCACTTCGCAATTTTAAAGGGTTAGCGCTAAGGAATGTGTTAAAGGTTGTGATCTGCGGGCTACGGGCGGGCCCACCTCTCTTTTTCATGTCACCTTCCTCTCCCCGCATTTCGCACTTCACAAGTTTTAATTTTTACCTCCACCGCTCATAAACTAAATCCTCCAATTTGCTATTTGTGATATCCGTGGAACCCATCTCTGTCACGTCACTTTCCTCTCCTCGCATTTCGCACTTTGCAAGTTTTACAACTTACCATCCATTTCTCATAACAAATATGTCGATTTGAGATTTACGATTGGCCCCACCTCTGCTTTCCATGTCACCTTCCGCCCGTTACACATCGCACAGTTTAACACTTACCTCCCGTCTTTCATAATAAAATCCTCGATTTACGATTTGCAGGAAGATGTGATGAGGTTTCAAAAGTGAACTCCAAAGGTTTTCAAATTTGGAGGTAGGGCATTTCTTGTGTTAAATTGCATCGGAGGGAGAAATGGAGGATTATAACGTAAAACCGGTAAAACGCCAAATGCGATAGAAAGAGGAGGCGATGCATTCTCTAGGGTGAGTAGAATATAGTTTGATTCCAAGCCTTGCGGCGGTTGATAAAGGGAAGACGGAATGTTGCAGGCACACATAGAGGCATAGGCAGAGTCGGGCAGAAGAACATATCGTGGCACTATTGGAAGCACGACAACTGGGTCAATTCGGGCACTAAGACGTTTTTATAGAACTGTGTAGATATCGCATCATAACCAAAAATGACACCTCAACACTTCGGGGGGACGCATCAGCAACAATCAGATTCACAAAAATGAATGATATTTCCAGTTTTAGTTTGTTTTCTTGGTACGATTGCGTAAGTAATTTTAACAGTTTAGATAGTCGAAGCAGTTTCAAGAAGTTCGGTAGTTACGAACTATTTTGATGTATTTAAGTAGATAGAAATAAAGAAAAGGAGTTCCAATTTTTGGACCTATGGAAGAATAAAACTGTGGTACTTACTTTATAAGGAATTAATGAAAGAAGCATCAAGTTTCCTGCAACTGTTGATGGTGATTTGTTCTTCCTGTGCCATTTTGTGTCCCTTCTTCTTTGAATGCAGTGAAGTAATGTAGCAGTTGGTCTCTTAATTACATCTGTGAGTAAGAGTTAAATAACCTTAATTTTCACTCCTTCACTCCAACTACTCTCCCTTCATAAACTCTTTTTGGAACTTAAAAGTAATAGATTATGTGTGTACAGCATATTATTTTGAGTTTCTTCTCTCTACATAAATTCATTATGAGATTTAGAGTGGTATATTTTGTGTTATAGCATATCATTTTGAATTTCTTCTACAGTTCTTCTTTTACATTCAAATATCAGCGATTAATGGCATTGTAGAGTCTTTCATTATACCAGGTTGTTAAGGGTTTTAAAGAATTAGTTTCCAAAGAATTGAACGAAGACCACCTGACATAATTACTTTGTGACACACTTTCAAAATTGTCTTAAGCATTGATTCCTTTCCACAACCAAGGAATTATCTCTTGAGATGCAACATTTTCTAGCGCTGTTGCTGGGGACGAAGAAACAAAGTTTGTTTTCCTTGGGTTTTTCACATTATTTCCTTTGTTTGTTCAGTGAGGCAGAAATATTTGGATGTTTTTTTTTTTTTTTCAAAGTGTTTCCTTTCAAAAGGCCTCACACAAGGTCAGATACCTCACAGCATATAGTCCCTGCTTTTCCAGATCCAGAAAGATTGGTTTCTAAAAAGGTTCAGAAATTTGAAACTCCTTCAACACCTGATCCTACATTGTATGCTCCTGACAGTAGTTCTAGTAATCCTTTGTTTGAAGATATTTCTGAAATAATTCCTTCCTTGGAAAAAGATTCACCTTTCATGCCACTTATTTTCAAGAACCTAATAGAACCTAAGGTGGAAGAACACTCCTTTGAGTCTATTTCTTTTACTTTTACTTGAGCTCAACAAAATATAGTTGTTGGTCCCTCTATTATTGTCCATCAGCCTATCCCCATATCATTTTTGCCTCCACCTTTTTTCATTTTCACAGTAGGTTCGTTGATTTCATATAACCCAAGGAACAGTCAATAAAGGTGCAAACATGGCAGCACCAACCTTTTTGTTGAACAGATATGCTCCACTTAACCTTCCTCGACCAATGAATGCAATGCCTCAAGATTATCTTAAATAATCCCATGTTTTACTGGAGAAGATGAAATAACTGTAGAACAACACTTGCCTATGTTTTGTAATTTTGCTGAAAATCTGAATGTAGAACATCTTGATGTTGTGAGGCTCTTTGTTCAATCTATAGATGGAGAGGCTAGGAAGTGGTTTAAGGGATTGCCAGATAATTCTATTAATACATGGGAAGAACTAGAAAATCAATTCACTCAGAGATGGGGTGAAAAAAGGAATCATGGATATTCACTAATGGAATTCAATGTAATGAAAATAAAATCAAATGAAAATATATCGGATTTTACCAAAATATTCAATAAGTTGTATAACAGTTTTCCTGTAGAAATGAAGTCCCCTCCGTTTGGAGCAAAAGTGGTTTTTTTTGGGGCTTTTGAAGCCGATTTTAGTTTCATGCTTAGAGAAAGGATATCCCCTACTCTAGATCAGATATAGACAGATGCTTTAGATACTGAAGCTAATATGACTGCAGCTGGAAAGGCGAAAGGGAAACAGCCAATCCCAGAGAAGGGGAAAGAAAAAGAAGAATCATCACAAGATCTAAGAATTGAATATATGACAAAGGTGATAAAAATTTGAAAAATAAGCTAGTTAATATGGAATTGGAAAATAAAAACTCCAAAAGACAAGTACAACAAAACCGAGGGGGGTTTAACCCTCAATTCAGAAGATGTCCCCTGCAAATTTTGCAGAGGGAAAGAATAGATCAAGACTAGGCTCAAGCACCAATGTATATAGAAGCAGCACCCGAAGAGCCAGCAGAAGATGACCAAAGGGAGGACGAGGATCAAGTATCTGCTATGTATACAATAAAAGAGGATGAAGAAGAAGATTGTGATGGATAATATGTTGAAGCTGAAGTATCTTCTGATCAATATGAAATGGATGAATACTGTATGCAATTCATAGATTTCATGCAAGCTGAGTTACATAAAAAGTATTATTTAAGGTCTAGAAAGAGATCTAGAGTGCACGATAATGAAGGTGAACAACAAGGTTCCATTCCTCATCCAATGGCGACTCCACAACAAAAGGACACTATGAAACAGGTCAGTAATGGGAAACAACCTGTAAATTCACTTAATAGAACAAATGTATAGCAGGGTGAATCTTCCCAGAACAAATTAGTTGACACTAATATCTTGGAGAGAGTTGTTCCTGTACCCGAAAAAGCGACAAATTATAGAAGGAGTGAAGAAGAACCTGAAAAGAATGTTAAGCAAACTCATGCCTTCAGTTTGGAAAAAGAGTTGGAGAAGGTTAAAATTCAGGTACCTCTTCTAGAACTAGATAAAATACCAGCTTACAGAAAATAAATTTCAGAATTTATTAATCTCACACTGTTGTGGAGGTAAATCCCCTCTGCGGACAGAGGCGATCCCTACTAGCCCAGATCGGGTCTAGCAACAATCGTTCACGCTATAGTGCAGGTTCCTAATTTCAAATAAACCAACTAGCGATGAAGGCTTACCTGGAATCCAACGTTGTCGCTCGTAGAGAAAGTAGCGCTTCCGTTCCTTAGCTCTCACAGATCACAATCCCCACGATCTTCGTGATCGGACACCTGCACACACAAGAAACAAAACAAACGCAAGCATAAAATCTAGTACATGGAACTATATGTCAGTCAGAGAAGACATAAATCATCATCATAATCAACAACAAGAGTGGAACCATAACCAATAGTCGCTTATCATTAATCAATCAAAGAAGAATACAACCATAGCCCTGACGCTGAATTCTCCTTCAGAGGGTCGCCAATAAAACACGTCTCGAAAAAGCCTGTCTGGGATGGGAAAAACCTCTCTCTTCGGATGTCTCGACAATAATCTCCTTGCTTGGATTTTGCCTTAAGGGAATGAATCAATGCTCTTGCAGCATAAGGCCCTGATGGCTCTTGGGAACTTGGAGACTAGCTTGCAAGGGAATGAGCAAGCTTTTATAGATGGAGGAAGGGGAGTTGGGATCCCTATAATCATGGGATTGGCCCTATCCTCAAGGAAGCTTCCATGAGAGGTGGCAAACCACTTCCTCTACATGAAGATCCGGAGCCAAACCTCCCAACTCAAATTAGATACCAGTTTCTGGATCAGTTAGCACGAAACTTCTGCCATTTATTTTTTAAAAACACTCCTTAAAATGGTTGGCGCGAGTGCGACTCTGGGACAGAGCGCCAATTGGTGCACCCTTTTTGAAGGATTTCTCCCATTGGTGCGGGTAATGAACTGTCTACCCGCGCCAATGCAAAAAGGGGTGTTTTTAGGGTTTTTCACAAGGAGTTGTCTTCAGGGCAATGAAAGTACATGTTTAGGGGAATGCCATGAAAGTGTTTTCAAGTTATGTTACTGCTCACAGGTCACGGAATGAGCCCTCCAATTGTGCGGGATGGGGAATTGCAGGGACGGTGACAAATTGCTGTGTAACAGATGCCCCCTAAAGCATGAGGCCCGAGAGAGAGAGAGGGGTGAAATGCTTTACGAGAACGTGTCCAACCAAAAACACCGCCGTCGAAAAACCTGCATAGAGAAGTACAACTGATATCTCAGATACATGATATGTATGTGGTATGGGCGCAACCATCCATAACAGAGTATACAATAATCTAGATCTGAGGCATGGACGCAGCCATCCAGAGAGGATCGATAAATAGACTCGGGTATGGTCGCAGCCATCCAATCAGTGAGTCATGTAAATAATCATAATAATCCACAAAATCACAGCCTAGATTACAACAGACACAATCCAGGGTCTTGCACTCAATCTCGACCCGAACAAAGTACAAGTTCAAGCATGCGAATATGTAAGCTGAAGTCGAACATGCAAGAACATCGTCTGATTACCAGCCAATGATGAAAGCTGTTAACAGACGCGAGAGGAACCACCAATAATGACAATGGCCCTCAAGGAACTACAGGTACAATCTACGGCGTGTGAATCAATGAGTTGGCGTCGAACACCCGCAGAATCACTCAATCGGAGGCCAATGATGAAAACCTCACGTCGAATGCAACGAACCTGCCATTGAGGCATGCAGGCTCCAAGGTACCATAAAGGAGTCTCTAGATCAGCTTCCTAGATAATGAGCTGATGTCGACAGGAAGTGACCTTGATCGAAGGTGGGCCACAATGATTCCCACATCATCGACACGAGACAGAGGAACATGATGTCTTTGTGAATCGGGATTAGATGAGAATCAGAGGAAGGTTGATACTTACGAGCAAGAGATATGTCTTGAACATATGGCGAGCGCGACAGTGAGTTTGGCAGTATTTGACATCAATGGATCAGAGGTCATGGCGACGAGGCAAAGAGTAGATGAGAGGTCAAAAAGGATTACCCAAACCCACGGAGGCAAGTGAACAAACGAGATGAGATATCCCCAACCCGACACGAATGTAGACAAGTGCCATGTTCAAGAGCGACATACTGCCGACATGACAATGATTCTGGTTCCATTTTCCCCCACCATTTCTGGCGAGTACCCCAATTATTTTGATAACAAGCTTGACGGGGATAGCATATGCTTGTAATATAATTTTTTCCTTCGTACGAATCCATCCTAGTACATTTAACAAGCCCTAGGAAGGAGCGACTCGAATAACATCATTACGACAGAGGAAGAACTCAGCGTCTTTTCATATTTAGAGAGTTTGGAAAGACAACGGAAAAGTAAACTCCAACGGTCCCTTTTCGTAAATAGTTCCTCAGATCCGAAAAATTAGAAAACTATGTCTGAGAAAACCTCCTAGTCGCAATAGGCTAGGGTATTCCTTTTTCGTAAATAATCTATCCCAGCCCGAAAAAGGGGTAAACGTATACTGGGTAGATTTGGTTTCGTGGCCACTTTAACGAGATCAAAACGACAAGGGCCTCGACAATATTTTCATGTTTAGAGAGTCAGAAAAGAGCTGAAAGATGACTCCGAAATGACTTTTTTGTGTATTTACCGAGTCCGAAAAAGTATAAAATACAACTCGTGTCACCATTTAAGTTGCGTAAAAACCTATTGTTGCACATAAAGGCAAGTGTAAAATCCATTTTTGACAAAATATATTAAAATATTAAATAAAAAATGACTTTTAAAACCTAATTAGATTTCAAAAAGTTATAAATAAGTCTCAAATAGTAAAAACAAAATTACTTTTACTATTTACCTCATTGAAGAGCAGCAGTGGTCCATTTGTGTGCAAACTTCTGACGGCGACTACGACCGATCTGGGACGTTATTCAGTTCTGCGTTTGTTCCAGGTAATAGGCGTTTCCTTAAGCTCCATTCCAATCCATTTTTTATATGTTTTTATTATGTATTAGACTTCTGGGTGAACCATTTTGAAATTTTAGGGCTCACTCCATTGGCGCAGGTATCGGGCATAGACCCGCGCCAATGGACATTTATTCACAAGATATTTCCAATGGCGCTAGCATATTTTCAGCTCTCAAAATTCTAAAGGCGTGACCTATCTGTAGTTTTCAAGTATGCAGGGATAACAATGTATTTTTTATTGTGTTGATGCAGATATAAAGGAAAAAATGGTTATTGAATGGAAGGAAAGGGAACATGGAGAGGAGGATGAAATGGCCATGGAGAATGAGGCCTGCATGACTACACTTAAGAACTGTGGACTTAAGAAATTCTTCCTCATACCTTGTTTACGAGCTCAGCCAGAGCTACTACAATACTTGGTTAGTATATGAGACGAAAATGAAGAAGTTTTCAAACTTCGGGACCAAGTACTGGAACTGGAGGTTTCTGACGTATATTTCATAACCGGACTGTCGCGCAGAGGTCCGGTGCCCATCCTGACAGGAAGCAGAGCATCTGGGGAAAACATGGAGCAGGTAATGGTGAGGCCCAGGGGCACGAACCGGATCAGGAAGCGGGAAAGTGGACATCCACACTGTCCAAGATCTAGCACTGAGAGTAGTGCTACACACCATCACACGAGCTGCGGGATCGCAAGCTCCACACGAGGCAACCAAGGCCCAACTCCTGCTAGCCGCTGAGTGTATGAGTCCAACACTGTATGATTGGGCTACTGCAGTGACCACAAATATCAAGAGGTAGCTCACAAAGTGCAAGCAAGTCAAACTGAAGTAGTTTGGCTATGGTTCCATTTTGGTATCGTTCATCCTGCAATGAATACCTATCTTTCAGGGCCAAGGGGCCATAGTTGCTGAGTCGATACCACGAGAGCCACGGATGGCTCGCTGGGCAGCACTTATGCCCAGATCAGGAGGAGGCCAATAGATGTCCTGGAGGCCAGAGTTTTTTGGATGGTTATGGCGTCAGTTGATCGTGGTCAAGGATTGGCCCTATGCTAGGACCGATTTCACTAGAGGCCCAGATCTCCCACTTCCAGAGGGGCATGACCGGGACAAGGAGTTGGGTATGACCTCTCCTTTTGATTTTTATGTTTTATGATTTTTTTTTTGGGTAATACATGTTCGTTCTGACACCAGTTAACATGTATGCAGATGTCAGCCCAGAGAGACCTGCCGGTATGTCTTCCATTGCATGGAGAACTCAACCCGCAGCTGACCCTCAAGCGGAGGGTGCCGAGGGAGGAGAGTTGATCCAGAACCTTGAGGGGATTTCCCGAGGGGTTCCAGATTACGCCCGGCTGGCAGATGTCCCAATGGCGTATCAGAGACATACGGTGGGAGTGCCTAGTCGCCTCCATCGACTTTTGAGACGCTTAGTGCGCACGGTAGCATGTTACCACGAGCACCATGCAGATTAGATACCTAGGGCTTCTTTCATGCATATATTTTTGAGAGACATGTCGTCTCCGGATGTATTAAGATGAACATTTATATTTTTTATTTTATGTGATGCAAACTATGTAAACATTTCGACACACACACATATATATATATACATACCTATTTCTGGATGGATCTTCTCACATGTGATGATGTTTTATAAATTGCGCAAATGTCTATCTAGAACCAAATTAGCTACTGCATCTGTTAATGTATTCATATGTCTGGGTATGTGTTGATATGTAATATAGTCAAAATTTCTCTCCAGCAGACGAATACACAAATACAGGCGTAAAATGGATGGATTTCTTACTGAATAATGCCCGTTAAGTTGTAATACTACAAGTTGCGAGTCTAGATACACAATTAATTCACGAATGCCGAGGTCCACAGCCTCGATTAATAATTCCAATACAGCACTATATTCCGCAATATTATTTGTAGCAGGACCCAGACACAACTTGCAGGTCAACCAACTCACCAGCAGGATCATAGATTACCCAGGCTACCGAAGACAGATTCCTGGTACTGCGAGAGGCATCATCCGCGAAACCCACAAACGGAGTAATAGACATCTGCACAATCAGGAAGACCCGATCACCAGAAAGATGCTTACATGCACACCACACCACACATGCACACAAATGAATATACACACATATGTACACACACCACACCAAAAATGACTTCAAGCGTAGTATTTCTTAAGGTACAGCCCATTTCTAGGCTGCGCCAACGGAACTCCTTCATAATCAATGAGCTCATAAGCCCCATTCTTCAATACTTGTTTTACTATGTAGGGCCCATGCCACATAGTTTGGAGCTTTCCTGCACCGATTTTATCGTGCGCTTAGTCGTATAGGAGGACAAGGTCCCCTTCGACAAAGGAACGTGGAGAGACAGATTGATCAAATTGTGCTTTGACCCGCTTTTTCTATGCCTCAATAACTAAAGCAGCCAAGCGGCGGGTTTCATCCAACCGTTCCAAATACAAGAGATGCTCTTCTTCAGGAGAAGTATCGGGAAAAGGTTCCACAGCCAATTTTAAGGAAGGAATTTCGCACTCAACCGGAAGAGTTGCTTCCAGACCATACACCAATTGGAATGGTGTGAATCCGGTCGCACTCTTTGCTGATGTCCGGTATGCCCATAGAGTTGAGAACAATTGGAGGTGCCAATTGGACTTATGAATTCCAACTGTTTGTTGAAGCATTGTGACCAAAACCTTGTTCACAGCTTCAACCTGGCCATTTTCCTAGGGGTAATATGGAGTTGAGCTATCGTGTCGTAAACCCAATCTTGATGTCAGCTCGGCCATCATGTAATCTCGAAAGTGAGTACCATGATCGGTAACAATGGCCTGAGGGACCCCGAAACGTGCAATTATATGGTTGAAGATAAATTGGGCAGCTGTCTTACCATCAGCGGCTAGTGTAGGCATCGCTTTGGCCCACTTAGTAAAGTAGTCGATAGTGACGATTATATATGCATGCCCCCCGGCCAAATGAGGGTTACATGTCATGAAATCTATGCCCCATTTTGCGAAAGGGCCGACGGTAATGACAGGATGCAGAGGGAGGGGTGGCGCGCGCATCTTGAGCTGAAAAACCTAGCATGCGTGACATTTGTGGACTGCAGCAATACAGTGTTTGAAGATTGACGGCCAGAAGTAACCCGCACGCAGAATCTTCTGGGCAGTGGCATATCCAGACATGTGACCACCACAAGCACCACTGTGACAGTCATTTAAGACTCTTTCAGCCTCTTCCAAATTCAAGCACCGACGGAGCACCGAATCTACTCCAACCTGGTATAATGTATCTTCTACAATACGGTAGGGTTGAGACTGATGCCGAATCCGACGTCAGGCATCTTTGGTCAACTCAGAGCGGAAGGTTGATGTCTGAAGATACACAATAATATCACCATACCATGGGTCACGGGTGCTGATAAGGAAGATGGTTTCGTCTAGAATATGTTCTTCGGAATGAGATGGGGGGGAGTTTGTCAGGAGGGAGAAAATAAGATTCGCGAAAACCGGTGATTTGGTCAACTTAGCAGTAGTAAACTCTAGGTCAAACTCCTGAAGGATAATGATCCATTTGGAGTATTTTCCCCCCAGTAATTGTCAAGAAAGAATATATTTCATGGGGTTGCAATTCGAAACCACGGTTACGGTACGAAGCAGGATGTAGTGGCGGAAACGTTGCACATCTTGTACAGCTGCTAAAGCTAGCTTCTCGATGTGAGCGTAACGTGTTTCTGTGTCGATAATATTTCGTGATAGATAGTAAACAACGTGTTCGTTGCCATTATCGTCATCCTGCACTAGAACCATAGCTATGGTGCTAAAGGCGACGGCAAAATATAGAGTGAAATCACGGTGATAGTTTGGAGTCCGAAGCAACGGAGCATTAACAAGTAACGTCTTCAGCTTCTCAAAGGATTGTTGAGCAATGTCGTCCCAATGAAAGGGAACGTTCTGCTTTAAAAGACGCGTGAATCCTTTGGCCACTTCCGCGTAGTTCGGTATAAACCGTCGTAGGAAATTAGCTTTTCCCTGCAGACTCTGCAATTGATATAATGAAGATGGTGATGGGAGATTGACAATGGCCTCGACCTTTAGGGGATCAAGGCGAATCCCGTCCTTGGAGACTATGAACCCAAAAAGACAGCCAGAATCCATGCAAAAGACGCATTTATGAGGATTGAGCCGTATATTATAGCATCGACAGCGAAGGAAAATCTGGCGGAGGTGTTCTGGGTGGTCCTCTAGCCGAGCTGAGTGAGCTGGAAAATCGTCCATATAAGGCTGAACGATATGGCGTATGTCATGGAACGCATAAGACATAGCGCGCTGGAAAGTAGCTCCAACGTTCTTCAGGCCGAACGGGAGATTTCTATAAGCAAAAGTACCCCACGGACAGATGAATGCAGTCTTGTGTTGATCAGCAGGTAGAATATTTAGTTAATTATACCCAGAAAAGCCATCCATCAAGGAATAGATCTCACTCCCAGCACATTCGTCAATGATTTGGTCTATGAAAGGAGTGGGGTAGTTGTCATTTGGACAGGCCCGATTAATATCTCGGTAATCAACACAAACTCTGATACTACCATGTTTCTTATCTACAGGGACAATGTTGGAGACCCATTCTGTGAGGGGAATTGGGTAAATGAAGCCCGCGTTCAGAAGTTTTTCAAATTCTTCTTTAATAGCAGCGGCTTTACGAGGATGCACCGGGTGTAGGCGTTGGCGTACGGGTTTCTCACCAGGATAGGTAGGAATCTCGTGCACTACTATGCTGGGATCAATCCCAGGCATTTCCTCATAGGACCAGGCGAACACGTCTCTAAATTCTCAAAAAAGATCAGTATAAACTCGTATCTCATTAGGAGAACAAGTCACTCCCACGTGTATGTTCTCGACTATCCTCGGTTTAACGGAGATGTCGATTGGAATGGTTTGAGTAACGTTGCTCAGGTTTCCCTCTGAAATCGCCTCATGTGTCAATATGAGCGTCTAGAGAGGTGGAGTGGGAACCTGAGATGAAAAACGCTCTAGACAATCTGACATTGCCCCCAAGCTAGGCATGAATGAGGAACTATGATGTCCATCGCTCCAAGGCAGCTCCTCAAGAGACATTGTTTCAACAATGGCTTCATCAGAAGGGAAAATCTCTTTAAGAGGATCAGGCGAGTCGGCCTCGCCGAGCCAGGGGGATTGAGAATAGATGTCTAAATCTATGCTCGAAGGAGCATGCTGAGGAGGGGGAGGATCATATGCAGTGACGATTTCACAGTAGTTAATCTCTACCGGAGTTAAGGGCATCGATTCTCCAAACTCAGTCACCTACTCAGGCGTAGGGATGAGCCATGGGTCGTCAGACCTAGAGATCATATTAACTTGAGCAGTGTGCGGTGGCGGTGCAAGAAAAATACCCATGAGGACGGGGTCTTTGAAGAGACCGAGTCCTACACTGTCAGGGGGATTTGGAATCTGATCCACGTAAGGAACATTGTTCTCAGAGGTGAAGGTGAAGAAAGACAACTGATCCACAGTAACGATTTTTCCCTCGTGAGGGAACTTAAGAAGTCGAAAGAGGGTGGACGGCATGCATAACATGGCGTGAGTCCAACTGCGGCCGAGAAGTATATTGTAGTTAAGCTTGGCGTCAACTACTTCTACTTCTACATTGACTGTCTTCCCCTGTAAGGTAATCGCTAAACTCTCTAGAACACCCAAGGGTTTTGATTCCCGACCATCAAATGCCTCTAGGGCATTAGGAGATGATGAAAGGTCCGGAGAGCCAATGGCCTTCCAGCAAGCGGACGACATGACACAGGTAGAAGCATCTTCATCCACAACGGCCCTATGGATGTTAAGACCGTTGATCCCGACTTGAATAACAAGAGCGATCTAATGTGGAAGTCAGAGGGTAAAGTTCTCTAAGTCGAAGGTGAGAAGATTAGAATCAGTGGGATCGATCCCACCAATTGCAGACAACAAAGCTTTCCGTTGTGACGGGCAACTTTGAATAACTTCCAATGTAGACATAGCAGAAGGCGCCTGTGCTAGATCCTCAACAATATTGTAGTGCTGAGCAGCACGGGCGTTTGAGTTGTAGGAAGACCTTCGTAGAACACCTTTGGAAGGTGGCCTCACAACGGGTTCAGCAGTAGGCTTCTCAATTTCCAACGAACCGGAGACAGGTGGGGGAGGTGGACCATCCACAACTGCCTTCGCAGGTGCCTAACGCGATTCGTTGTAATCCTTTGAACGCGTAGCAATAGAGATAGGTGCAGCACCATTAATCATAAAGACCTGAGACCCAAATGGTGCAGATGGTGAAGGTTGTTCAACCATCTGGGTCTGCTGAGACAGGAACGGTTCTTTAAGAACTACCGGAGTCCCTTTGGAGCCTTTTAGAAGTTGACTAACTTCAGATCGTCATGGACAATCCTTGGTATAATGATCTCCTTCGCAAATAAGGTAGGGGTACTTCGGTTTACGTTGGGAACCGTCCTCGGTACGAGGTTGGGACTCTGGATTTGGGGCGTCGGATTTAGATTTTCCTTTGCCCTTCTTTTTCCCTTTGGAGGCTTTTTCTGTAGGATTAGCCTGAACAGCGTTAACCTCCGCAGTTTTGCTAGAATCGGGAGGGGCGGGAGGAGCAGAATTATTGGATGAGTTGGACTTCTGCTTCCCACTCGAAGATTTCTTCGAATTATGAGACACGGAACCAATAACACCATCCACCGCCGGGGTAGGTGGAGCTTTAGAGGTTCCAGACCGTGGAGCATCAGGAAAAATATCATAAAGCGTGCCGGACTGAGAGTATACTAAATCTGGATAGTCGGGGCAACGCGGCGTGCGGCTTCAGCCGCCACACACGCTCCGACAAGAATATCTTGGGTGATTTTACAACGAAGGAGGGTGGTCCGGCCGTGAGTTAGCATGAGCCAGGACATGAACTCGGGGAATGGGTATAAATTGCACGTCGCTAATCACAGAATGATCAAAATGGGTGGTTTATTCGTTCAAAGAAGTCAGGAGGTGCGTCCCGGCTTCGTAGCGAACCGGTAACTGAAAGTGAGTTAGAAAAGCCATGGCTAACGTATTGAAATATTGAAATATGCCACGAGATAATTCAATATACCACTTAGCAGTAGCACCAGTCAAAGTGCGCTGGAAGAGGCGTAGACGAATTGAATCATCTACCCAAGAGTTGGACGAACACCAAAGATGGTAAGTCATCACATGAGCTTGGGGGTCCTCCCTAGCTTTACCCTCAAACTTGGGGCAATCACCGGGTACTTTGGTAGGAACCGGAGGCCAATAAGGATTGTGCAAAATTGGATCATTGGTTAATTTCGAAACATCCGGTAATTCCAAGGTAGCCAAGAACAGCAATGGCGGATTGGACGGCATACCTGGCCCTTGATAAGGACCAGCACCTGTACTCCACGCCGGTTGAGAATATCCTTGCCCCCAGGGGTTTTGTCTCGTAGGATTATGACTATAGGGGGTATAGGTCGTATAATCAGTCTGATTCGGTTGCTGGTAACCAGCGTACGGGGCTTGATAACCAGAGTATGGACCTTGATTATATGTCGGCCCTGTGCGAGCAGCATTTGGATTTGGTTGCTGAGTATAGGTGTAGCCGGGTTGTTGAGAGTAATAGTTAGAACCTTGGGGCTGGCTATAATTCGGTCGATATTGACCATGCGAATAGTAACTGCCTTGAGGTCGAGTGGGCTGCTGATAGGTGGGACCCTACTGAGCCTAATAATTAGGGTGCAATGGTTGATTTGGTTGCAGCATCGAATAAGTCAGCTATTGGGAAGGGTTGACAGGATGTGTAGGCTAGCCTGGTTGAACAGATCTGACCTGGCTAAGCAGGCTGCCCTGGTTGAACAGGTTGGCTCGGATAAATAGGTTGTGCCAGTTGTGCAGGTTGACCTGGCTATTGAGGAGCACCAGGTTGTACCAGATGGGCCAGTTGGCCTAGTGGTGGGATACCAGGTTGTGCCAGATAGGTCAGTTGGCTGGGTAGCAAAATGGAGCCAGGTGGTTGCTGATAGGTGGGACCCTGCTAATAACCGGATTGACCAAAAATAGGACCATAAAATGGTCCTGGCTGATGTGCAACGTTGGGATGAAGAGGATACTGCGGTTGCAAAGGTTGAGAAGGCTTGAATTGCCCCCCAGGACCGTATACCGGCCCCGGTTGGTACCCCGTTTGACCTGTGAGTCCTTGAGGTTTCCCAGGTGGGACTCCAGGGAGAGGCTGCACAGGTTGACCTGAAGGGTTGTAATACTATCGTTGCAGACCGTATAATGGCCCTTGCTAGCCCGGAGGGTAGCCCTGTATGGGCTGTCCCTGCGGGTCATAAGGATAGCCAGGTTGGCCCAAAGGTTGACCTTGAAAAGGTTGTCCTTGTGGGTTATAAGACTGTCCAGCCTAGTTATATGGTAAACCCTGAGCATGAAGCTGAGCCTCAGGAGCAGGTAAGCATAAAGGGTTCCCATGCTCATCGTACTAATATGGAAATACGTACACGGGTGTACCATCCTGTGCATAATGTGAAAAATATGAGCAATTCGGATCTTGAGAGGACTATCCAACCTCGGGGTTCGACTGTTGCAGGGAAAATCGATACTCCTATGAAGAGATGTTCTCCGCCATAGCAGATGCTATATAGACATCTTCAGGAAGAGATGTGGTCCTTACGGACTGAGTGGTAACAACGAGTGCAGATGCAGCCACACAGACAGTGGGCCTAACGGGTACAGAAGTGACCTGAGGGGATGACGTAATGGGTGTCCATGGAGACATCCCCAATGAAGGAACGACTGGCCTCGTAGAAGGACCTGATACCCCCATAGAGGCAGCAGCGGCAATAATCTGACCCAAAGATCTATACCCAGCTGGTAATGAGGGACCGGGAGATGACATCACAGATGGTTCAGGGTTGTCTGCTGGAAATAATCTCCGAGGAAATAAATGGTAATCTTCACTGGATGTGGGGATTTCCTCACTGGATTCACTCATGTTTGAGCCTGCCGCTAGATCTCATAATAGACGGCGAGGACAAGGAGGAATAACAGCAGCTATAAAAGGCGAACCAGATGTAAGAGGAGGGAAATCTCCCCCTACTCCTAATCCAAACCAAGGGTCAGAAAAGGGCCAATTGAACTCAACTGGTCCTCCAAAGGGCTGCTCAAACAAAACTGGTCCCCCGTCAAGAAACTTGGAAACGATGGGCTGCTGGGGTTCAGCAGAGGATTGAGAAACCTCTGATGAATCGTCCGTGTATGGACTACCAGTAGACGAAACAGAAGGTTCCGCCACTGTGGTAGTAACAACAAGAGAAAAAGATCAAACACACACATGGGCTGAAAAAGAGTTAAGGCACACAACCAAATGGCCACAAGCAAAATCTAACAGGGCGTGTCATCGCGGGTGATTTATTTTACCACATTGAAAACTAGAAACTTCGTCATTTCATGTTTTAAGAGTCGAGAAACGGATGAAAGGTGACTCTATCACTTTCAGTTTTGAAGCAAGCATGAAATGACAAGCGCTTGGTGATCCTTTCAAATTTAAAGAGTCAGAAAAGATCAAATGACTACTCAGGAATACTAGGCAAAGGGTGTACCAAATAACCATGAACTGCAATATACACCTTGGTTTCAAAATGAAAAAGAAATCAACCAAGGACTTAACGTACGTGCAGGCAATTTCCCCGAATGTTGTGTCCGATGTATCATGGGTATAGGGCGGAAAAATCGGCTTCCTATGGATAAAGGATAGAAACCTAGTGGGGTCTCCCTTTATATACTCGATGGTACGGGGAGCACAAGTCCGTACTAGTGCTGTCTAAAGCCAAGAGGCGAACGACAACTACTAGGTTTTAAGACACCAGAACGCATCTCTAGCCTAGACCTCTAAATGTGTTTCGTTAGATTTCAATGTTGCCTTAGTGTAAATTGAGTAAATTTTAATGTTTATCTTCAATTATGTTTCAGTTTTCAGGCCCTAGCAAGTGTGATGTCTCAAAATCTCCTAAATGCACACTATATGCCACAGTATATCATTCTATTTGATGAAAGCTAATTACAAGAGAGTTAAGAGCTTTTCACACAAACAAAATGATCAGAAAACAACCAACAAAGTCTCTAATGAAGCTAATGTAAACCAAAAAATTTTCTCTCAAAGTCAGTAATCACTAATAACACCGAAAAGATTTTAATTTGCACTAACTAATCAAAAGAAAAAGAGATTTTTGTATTTTCAATGTTTAATAGAAAACTGCACTAAACAAAATGAAAACTAATGAAAAAAGAAATTTGAGAAGTGATGAGGAAAGAGAAAAACACACCAATTTCACTCAACGCAAACACACAATCAGATCTCCAAATTGACAAAATAGTCCCTCAAAACCACGAGAATCCCAAAGACTCAAATGGACCATGTAATCTAGGCCCAAAGCGAGACAAAGCGAATTTCAAATGAAGAATAAATCAATCACTCAAACAACGCAATGAAACGATAGAAAACCACCAAACGAATGTAAAGAAGCAATCACAAGGTCGACTGAACCGATAAAAACCAAAAACTCCCAAGGGAGGCCCGACACACAGGAGCACCTAGATGCCCTAGGGATAGAATGTGAAATCGATGGAAATGGCAATCAACTAAAGGACGAAGGTCACAGCCAGTCAAACAAGGCTCCAGAACACTCAAGCAGTTGAAAAAAACAAAACCAAACACACTGATCAAGCTCAGGAAGGTCAAAACAGAGAAAACCCTAGTACCTCACAGGATTGGCGCGACTGTGAGGCTGAAACTAGCGCCAGAAAGGAATTGGCGCGGGTAATACACAAGCAACCTACGCCAATGGGCGCAAATGTCAGGCTATAAAGAATGCCAGTCGAGTTTGCTAAGGAAAAATAAAAAATAGACAATCCAACAAGCAGACCAGTGATGATCAAGCTAACCAAAAGCCAAAATCACAAAAAGAGCAAGCCAAAAGAGCTGAACAAGCAAGCGGAATTGAGAAACAACCAAAAATACAAGACAATACTCCAAGTGTTCAGTTTACAAACTAAACCAGAGATTGACTGAAGCAGCTTTGATCTACTTCACAATTGCAGAGCAAGAGCATTTCGAAGGCTATCTGGCTAACTTCAGGCTTCGTTTGTAGCTTATAAAAAAAACAACAACAAGCTAGACGCTCCCCAGTGGAGTCGCCAAATTGTTGTGGAGGTAAATCCCCTCTGCGGATAGAGGCGATCCATACTAGCCCAGATCGGGTCTAGCAACAATCGTTCATGCTATAGTGCAGGTTCCTAATTGCAAATAAACCAACTAGCGATGAAGGATTACCTGGAATCCAAAGCTGTCGCTTGTAGAGAAAGTAGTGCTCCCGTTCCTTAGCTCCGGAAGATCACAATCCTCACGATCTCCGTGATTGGACACCTGCACACGCTAGAAAAAAACAAACGCAAGCGTAAAATCCAGTATATGCAACTATATGTCATTCAGAGAAGACATAACTCATCATCATAATTAACAACAAGAGTGGAACCATAACCAATAGTCACTTATCATTAATCAATCAAAGAAGAATACAACCATAGTCCTGACGTTGAATTCTCCTTCGGAGGGTCGCCAGCGGAACACGTCTCGAAAAATCCTGTCGGGGATGGGACAAACCTCTCTCTTCAGATGTCTTGACAATGATCTCCTTGCTTGGATTTGGCCTTAAGGGAATGAATCAAGGCTCTCGTAGCATAAGGCTCTGATGGCTCTTGGGAACTTGGAGACTAGCTTGCAAAGGGAATGAGCAAGCTTTTATAGATGGAGGAAGGGGAGTTGGGATCCCTATAATAATGGGATTGGCCCTGTCCTCAAGGAAGCTTCCATGAGAGGTGGCAAACCACTTCCTCTACATGGAGATCCGGAGCCAAACCACCCAACTCGAATTAGATACTAGTTTATGAATTGGTTAGGACGAAACTTCTGCCATTTATTTTTAAAAAACACTCCTTAAAATGGTTAGTGCGAGTGCGACTCTGAGACAGAGCACCAATTGGCGCGCCCTCTTTGAAGGATTTCCCCCATTGGCATAGGTAATGAACTGGATGCTCGCGCCAATGCAAAAAGGGGGGTTTTTTTAGGGTTTTTCACAAGGATTTGTCTTCAGGGCAATGAAAGTACATGATTAGGGGAATGCCATGAAAGTGTTTTCAAGTCATGTCATTGCTCACAGGTCATGGAATGAGTCCTCCAATTGTGCGGGATGGGGAATTGCAGGGACAGTGACAAATTACTGTGTAACACTCAGTCATTTTTCTCCTGTTTCAACGACTATACGAGGGTCAAGGCCAAGCCCCGATAGCTTGTTTTTTGCGTGGCGTGTGTCGTTTTTGCATGGTGTGTTTTATGTGACGAGTTGCTCAATTTTTTGTGCTTGATTATTTTGGTGCACTGCTTCAACACTCCAATGTCGAAGTTAATTAATCTATTCTCTGAAACTGAGAAGCTAGAAGAAGTGAAATCTTATAAGACATGGAGACGTCTAATTGAAAGCACTCTTATTTTTAATGAATTGTGTCATGGCATTTGTGATGGCAACATTAAGCCAAATAAACCAACATATCCAGATTCACTTGCAAAATGGGAAATAAAATATGCCAAGGCATTAGCTCTTATAAAAGCTTCAGCTAGTAATGAAATGTACATACACATTGAGAATTCTTCAGATGCATGGGCTGCTTTACATACATTCAAATATCTCTTCGATACACAACCTGAATCAAATAAGGTTCATCTTCAATTAAAATTGCTTCAACAGAAATTAACTGAAGGTGGTGATGTCCTTGAGTACATTTCACGACTGAAAAACATTAAGCAAGAAATCATCAATGCTAGTTTTCAAGCTGTTGATGAAAGCTTCTTAACTCAATTTTAATTTCTGGATTGCCATCATCATATACTCATTTTTTGGAAACTTTGCAAGTCACTGGAAAGTTAGAGAAGAGAAAATTTGATGAAATGAGTGACATGTTAGCATAGCATAATAAAAACTTCGGGAAGAATAAGCAGATTGGGGAAGATGTCTTCCTCATAGAAGCCAGTCCAAGCAACTCCTCAGCTGACAGTTCCAAAAACAAAGGAAGAGGTAATTTCAATCCAAATCAAGCAGCGCAAGGTCGTGGTCACAGTCAACACAGAGGAAACAACTCCAACAGAGGCTCCAATTCAGGCAGAAACAATTTTCAAGGTAGAGGCAACAATCGAAACAAAGGATATCATCAAGGCACAGGACAGAGTCCAGGAAGAGGACAACTCAAAATAGAGGACAAAGTAGAGGTCAAGGACAGTCTCAAGGAAGAGGCACCGATTTGAGTCAAATTGTTTGCAGGCGATGCAATAGAGTTGGTCATTATGTAGCAGATTGTAGAACTTCTATTGAGAAAATTTCTAAGTTTCATCCAAACTCAGCTCAGTTTTCAAATGATGAAGATGATCCCGATAGTTCCGAATATGTTTTCACAAACAGATAAGCAACAACTTTACAGGTTTCAAGCTTTCTCCGCTGTGATTATGAATATGCATGGATTCTTGATACAGGCACAACTCAAAACATGACATTTCGACGTGACTTCTTCTGGAGTTTCAAAGAATGTCATCTGAATTCAATCTATCTTGCTGACAAAACCAAACATACTCCTTTAGGAAAAGGTGTAGTTAAATTTTTTTTACTAGGCATCACAGAAAGAATGATTTTTAATGTATGGTATGTCCCAACATTCAAGCAAAATTTGTTGTCCTTAGTCACAATTCGACAAGCAATGTTGAACCCTTAGTTAAACTGAGAGGGGGGGTGAATCAGTTTAACACATTCATGGATTTTTAAAACTTTTCTTTTAAATTTATTTACACTTGTTATACTCTTCACATCATCATTTTGTGATCAACTTAATATACAATGGAACAACAATCATAATAAATGAGCAACAGTTATCAAGCAGAGTAAATATAGAGTATCAACACATAATCATCATGCATATAGACAGTAGGTATAAGTGGAAACCCATAAAGGGAGAAAACCACATCTTATTATTGTTGTGATGCAAAGGCAAGCTCCAACTCCCTCTCACCACTGATTTTTTGCAGGCTCCAACCTACATGAGGCTCCTACCTCAATTCTGCAAGCTACAACTTGCAAGGAAGCTCCAACTGCCATCAATTTTCTACAGGCACCAACCTATAGGAGGCTCCTACCTCAACCAGCTACAACTGACTTCTATCAAGCTACAAATTGATATGGAAGCTTAAACTTCCCCACTCTTTCATAAAAACACTTGCTGATTTACCTAGATATCAGCTCTGTTCTTTTCTTTCTTCACTACTGTCCACCAGTCTTCATATATGCCTTATATCATCTCTGAGTATTCACAACATCTCTAGCTTTTCTTGCTTCTTCTTACACTCTCTGCATCATTTCTCCATTCTCTAACCTCTCTATGCATATCAATGTGATATCATTTATAGATTTCACCTTATGACTATTTGCATTCCACCAAGAATTCGAAGTGAATAGCCATGACTCTTTGACTTCTGCCTTCTCATTTTCTTACCTAGCATATTCAAAAAAATATTACAATTTGTATACATTTCAATATTACAGTGGGATATTTCTTTGCCTCCGGAGACTTTCCTTTGCATCAAAAACAATATGAAATCAACTAAAACATTTACATTTTCAGTTACAATGCGGATTTCAAATCAAACTATTCAGTTTTGGATCACTATGTGTTTGTCTTTTCTGCTACTGTCCCTGTATTTTTCAGTTTCTAAACACTCTCCTGTTTTCTATGCATGTAGAATGCATTTCCAAAATTCTGTTTCAAATCTGGAAGCTTTATCAGAATTCACAATATTTTACATTGCAGAAGTTCTTCATATGGTTCAAAACCTGCATATACAATGCTTCTTCTATAAAAACCAAATAACTCTCGACATATAACAATAGACCCTTTTTTTTTAATTTTAACATAGTACATAACCTTTCGGGCCCACTTGCCGAACTCTATCTATTTCCTGATGTGGTGAGCCTCCTCCGATGATTTCCGATTGCGATTACACCCTTTGCGATTGTTCCGATGTGATTAATCGCAATTGCAAAATTCAATGGCATGTTCCACTGCTCTGCCTTCATGCCAATGCGATGGCCCCACACTGCATAGATATAGGTATATATATTGGTTCATATATACTTGCCGCCTTACCTTTTATTCAATTCTTAGCTTTAGTCTAAAATCTCTGAGAAATCATATATTTAACCTTTTTCTTTTACATGGAGCCGACACTATAAAGATACTCCGCCTCATTTAACCTTCCAATCGTAATTGGAACATTCAGTGGTCAGATGTGCCTTTGGTCGTCTGATTTTTTCCGATGCGATTAGCGAAGGTCCCACCAGGCAATATTTCGGCATTTCAATGTTATACGTTATATTTCTCTTTTATCCGTCGAAGCGCTTTAACAAAGGAAATCCTTACATTTTTAGGTTTGAAATCCAATAGACCCCACTCTGACTTACTTTATGATCCAACGATTGCTATCTGTCGGGATCCAACGGTTGCGATTGGATCGCATCATCGCAATCGCAACATCCAACAACACGTTCCCTTACTATTCCGTTGCGCCGATGCGATTAGAAATCTTCGATGCGATAATTCACTGTAGATCCAACGACTGTCATTAATTGGGAATGGACGGTTGCGATTAAATCGCTCAATCGCAATCACAACTTTCAACTTGTCATTCCTTTTTTCTTTCATTCTGCCGATGCGATTAGAAATCGCCGATGCGATGAGATCTCCACCTTTGATCTTCTATCTTCGATACGATCTCTGTCATCAATATTCAACCCTTCCGCTTTAGTCCTTAACATTAAGACTCCACCTTTCGCGTGATGCGACCACCGTTAGATCTTTATGATCTTGATCCGATGGATATCGTGCAATATCACGCAATTTAATTGCACGGGGTTTAATCTTCAAAAATTACGCGATATTCGTGGTTTTTGAAAACCACCTCTATATTATGTGTCAAGCAGAGACCCATATTGTGTTTTTTTGAGCAATTCTACTTACCGGTCTTGAGGTTGCGCGAGACCAGTTGTTTTGGGTTTTGAAACCAACGTTCTTGTTCATCGTCGAGTCCCACCATACTTCAGTTGTTTGTTTAAATAAACCTTAGGAATAGTGTTAATTCCTTTGTAAATGTTTCGGCAATACATTACTTACATAAAACTCTTTTGTACCCAACCTTTGGAATATTATAATAAGTGTTTGGCTTGTAGAACTCATGTACTTATATCATCGCATCGCATCACATCTCTGCTTCTTTCGCCGATTGCGATATGCGATCGTATTGCATCGCATATACAAATATCGCATCACATCGCATGCCTATCGTATCGCAAATTCAAACATCGCTTTGCATCACATTGCAGCTCTGCTGCCTCTGCTTCACTCGCCGATTGTGATATGCGATCGCATCACATCGCATCTTCAGTAAATCACATCTTGTATAATGTTGCTCCTTTCTTCCTCTCTTTTGCTATCTCTGCTACCTCTGCCTTGCTTGCTGTTGTTTCTTTGTGCTCCTTTGACTTTCTTACTGCCTAATTGCTTGATCTGCTCCTTTCCCTTATTGTTGGTTCTCTTTGATGGTTCAAGTGTTGCTCCTGTCTTTTCCTTTGCCATCAATGACAACATTTCCAACAGTCTCCTCCTTTGGCATTGATGGCAATGCTTTAATACTCTTCTTTTGCTTGCCTTTCCTCCCCCTTTGACATCAATGGCAAAGGGTTGCACATTTCCTAGTGTGGTTTCTAGATCTTGTCCATAATACTCTGATCTTGAGGACCTTTTCCATGCACTGCTCACTTGTTCTGGCTCTTTTGTGGCAATATTTTTAGACTGATCTCCCCCTGGAATGATGTTTTCTTTTCTGATCTCGCCCTGGAATGATGCTTTCTTTTCCTATCAGAGAGTAACATCTGCATACACTACTCCTAGTTCGTCTCTTAAATATTCAAATGGTTCTTTAGCAAGAGGTTTTGTGAATATGTCTGCTGTTTGTTCCTTTGTTGGTACATATTCCAACTTCACTACTTTCTGTGCTACTTGTTCTCTGAGGAAATGGTACTTGATTGGGATGTGCTTCGTTTTTGAATGAAGTACAGGCTTTTTTGATATACTTATTGCACTTGTATTGTCACATTTGATTGAAATAGGTTCATCAATGCATACCTTCATGTCTTGGAGAGTTTTTTTCATCCACATTACTTGTGTGCAACATGCTGCTGCTGCTATGTATTTTGCTTCTGCACTAGATAGAGAGATAGAAGTTTGCTTCTTGCTTAGCCATGCCACCAGACTTTTTCCCAAATAGAAAGCACCTCCACTTGTGCTTTTCCTATCATCCACACAACTGGCCCAATATGCATCTGTATATGTCGTCAAAGTGAAGCTCTTGACTTTTGGATACCATAGCCCATAATGTGAAATTCCTTGTAGATCATGGCGGTCAGCCTGGTTCTCAGTTTGCTCTTTCCAATCAGTTGCAATGCAAAATTTTAAAACTCCCTCTTCAATCAATAATTTCTACTTAAATGTAAATTATTATTAAGTATTTCATAAATTTATATTCACACTTTCAAAATTAAATTAATGTATTTTAAAAAATTTACTTCTAAATTCTAATTTTGTATTTTCAAATATACTTTTATACCATCAAAACTCAATGTCACATGTCTAAAATTTCATTTTATAGTTAAAATATATTGGTTATAAAAATAAATGTTGAAATGGCATTTCACCACATGTTTCCAACTAGTTTAAATAAGTTATTTCATAACTAATATTTATTTAGTATGTTACACATTTTTATAAAATAATAATAATAAAATAAAACAATTATAAATCATTTTTAGTTATATGTAAATATAAAAATAACAAAATTTACTTAAAAATAACCAAACTTACTTTTAATAAATTCTATATTTTCATATAAAAAAATTTACTTTTAATAAATTACATACTTTCATACAATTACATTAATTTAACTCTCATTATGTATCTGGAAAAGGGGATCAGTTTACTTCTCAAAACTGCTGCTATGGTTGGCATCTTAAAATACAGTGACACCCTCCAAGGTCGGCTCAAAAGAATCATCACACCCGAAGCAAACGAAAACACTATTTAGACATATTAATAAAGCAATTTCGAGATCAATATTCACATTTCCCATTTAGCAATCTCAGATGCTAGGGCGTTCATCCACAGCTAAAGGGGTGCGAGCAATTCTTGTATTCTCCAATGGTTTCGTCAGAAAAAATCATGTCCGCTGTGCAGATTTGCTTTTTCGTGTTGGGTAGCCTGAACGACGTGGAATAAATATTGACCTATAGTTTTGGTTCTATTTTTCTGTAATTTTCCTTTACTTTGTTTTTAAATTTAATTTATTAATTTTTAATCTATAATTATAAATATATATAAAAAAATATTATAACTCTTGTAACGATGATAAATTATTATTCACTCGTAGTATTATAAAGAAGGTACATTGGGCATTGATTCCATAATTCAATTCAACTTGAAGAATTATCATCGGTAGAGAAAGTACATCGGGCATTGGTTCCATAATTCCAATGTGGAGCTAAAGATCAAGTTCAATAGTTTTCAAATGGACCAAATCTAGAAATTTAAAAGGAGGGAGGTTGAAATCAACATTAAAAAAAATCTACCATAACGCTTAATGAAAATGAGAACTTTGAAAATGATCATTGAGATGAATAGAAATTGAGATGAATTATGGAAACAAAAGCCATGATGGGTATGTTTATGAGTTCACTCATTTTAATAAAAAAAATTATATTTTATGTGTTATTCAATAAAAAAATTAGTAAACAAAATGTCATTCAAGAAAATATTCAATGAAGAAGGCTCATTAGATATAAGGGATAACAATTTGGTTTTCAAATAGTAAATTCAACTTTTCCTAACTCTATTTTTGCATTTTACATTCACCGATATGAAACATTTATTCGAAAAAAAATACAGTCCAATCAAAACTATGGCTGCAAGCTGTAAGTTGGATGCTTCATCCCATTTTAAGTCCAAACTAGTCAATTACATATTTATGGGATATTTAGAAGGAGTAAATGGTTACAAATTGTGGATTCCATCCAAGCATTAGCTTATCCAAAATTTGAAAATTATATTTAAGGATGATAAATATTATGAAGATCAACATGAAGAATTATCATCGATAGAGAAGGTGCATTGGGCATTGGTTCCATAATTCCAATGTGGAGCTAAAAATCAAGTTCAATAGTTTTCAAATGGACCAAATCTAGAAATTTGAAAAGAGGGAGGTTCAAATCAACATAAAAATAATCTACCATTAACACTTAATGAAAATGGGAATCTTGAAAATGATCATTGAGATGAAGAGAAAAAATTGAGATGAATTATGGAAAAAAAATCCATGATGGGTATGCCTATGAGCCCACCAATTTTAATAATTTTTCTTTGTTAATGATATTATTTGATTAGTGAGTGTAAGCAATTAGCAAGGTAGAATAAATCCAAATTGTCACATGAGTTAATCGATAAGGACTTAGATGAGTTGCACTATTCATTGTAAATTGTGTTGAAGAGAAACTACTAAAATAAGAAATTGTATATGAGTTAAAGAAAGTATGTGGAAAACATACTCGAGATCTTTGGGATGGATAACTATAAGCCAGACATTTTCTGAGAGAGAAAAACTTGAAGTAGGGATAGAAAAAGTTCCACATGCTTGCTATATTGGTAGTCTTATGTATGTAATGGTGTGCACAAGACCTAATATTTCATATGCAATGTGATTTGTGAGGGACATGGAAAATGGAAGGAGTGATCAATGGGTAGATATGAAGTGGATATTTATGTACCTATTGGGAATAGTAACTGCAACATTTAGTATGAAGGACATGGAAGCAAGGATATTCATATTCATGGGTTTGTTGACATTGACTAGGATCATGCGGGCTTCACCATGGGAGCAATACCATATCACGTGGGTTCATTTTGGGGGATATATATTGAGGAAAAAATGACATAATATATTGGGGGATATAGGGTTGTTATATTGGAAAATATAAAAAATGGAGGTCAAAGTTAATGAAAAGATATAAAGGGGTACATAAAATTTTAATGAAAAAATGGATACATACAATATCTAATGAAATTAGGGGTTTTATAAAATGGGAGGGTGTATTGGGTTCGTATTGGTAGGGTGATTTTCAGAGGGATTTTCCAATATGTAGTCAAATCAAGGGTATCTTTTAATATGCTACGAATGCACCTGATATCAGAGGTTCACCGAGTGCATCCCTTGTCACTAGGATAGGGATGTGGACGGTCCATGTACACTTATGAAACAAGAAGTGTTTGTGCATTCTAGGTCTGAAAGAGAGTACATTGCAACTTTAAATGTTTCCAAGGATTTTTTTGGTTGTAATAGCTATGAAAAAACATTAGACATGAACATGGGCCTATGATTATTTGTTGTGACAACTATAATGCACTTCTTTAGAAAAATGTCATGAGATCTATTCACAAACAAAGCATACACATAAGAGAGGTAATGGATTTCATTAAACTAACCATAATCAAAGTTAAAACTTGAGATAATATAAATTTATTTAACAAAGAAAAAGATGGAAGGAAATTTGCATGATGTTAGGGGAAATTTAAGGATTCAACCTTAATTAATGTAAAATTTCTTAAGTGAGAAATTGTATAAATATTACAATATATATGCCCATAAAATTAAATAATTTATTGCTATGTACACTTAATTGTTATAATTATTTTTTTATTCAAATTTCATTTTTAAAAGTATTTTTTTCTTATTAATTACAAATTAATATATATATATATATATATATATATATATATAATAACTATTTTGCTGCTTTTATTTAATTATGTAAAAAATCATTTCATGAATTTTGTTCTCTCCATTCACTACAAATTTCTATAAAAATAAAGAAACTTAAAAAAATAAAAACAAATCTTAAGAAAACTTGGAGAAAAGTAATGCCATGTTAAGCAATGAATATCCAATTATCAATCATTAATTGTGGGTAAATGTTGGAAGACTTTCTTCCGAGTTCTCATCTTCATGGGTATATTGTCAATGAATTCTCATTTACAGATAGGTACATTCAATAAATTTTACTATAATAAAAAATAATACATTACACTTATTTACTAAAACCGATTTATAGATAGCTCTATACCACTTTAACATATTTTATACATTGACCATTTTCTTTACATTGTTGGGAGAAGGTAAACAACATCCCATTTTCTCCATTACTGCAGTAGCTGACATGATTTATTTCCATGAATTTACATTATTTTGTGATCACATTACAGAACATGCATGTGGGTTCTCATCACTGAACAATTTGGGAGGATGGAAATTTGGGATGACATATATGGGAACACTGGAAGCACCTCCATCAATCTTATTTCCACCACCATCACCCTTATTTTCATGCATATTATCATTTTCCTTTTCTAATTTCTTTTACGGTATAACTTGGGCGCGTTTAGGTGGCTTCTTGTGAATATGATCCACCAAGGCCTTTGGATCCATCGTCCCCCTTACCGTACATTTTGTTTTTCTGAAAATTTGCCTTTGTGCTCTCCACACCTGTAAATCATATATTTTGCCACAATTTAAACCACTATCATTATTTGGAACAAGAAAAAGTGAATGAGTTACCTGAATAGAAACAAACAAATGAACGAAATGCCATAACTTTCATTTTCGGGATAGTTTTTATGAGATGTACAGAACATGATTCTTAATGCATTTGAACCTTCATCACATTGATCGCTACAGTTGACTCACAACAAACCATTTAAATATTTACTTCATGAGGACTGGTTGATCATAAACAAACCATTTAAAGTCTTAATTTATGAGGATTAGTTGATCAGAATGTTTTAATAAAACACTAAACACGAGGATGGAAATTTTGGATGACATATCTAGGAACACTAGAAGCACCTCCATCGGTCTTATTTCCATCGCCATGGCCATCACCCTTATTTTCATACATATTATCATTTGCCTTTTCTAATTTCTTCTACGGTATAACTTGGGCACGTTTATGCGCCTTCTTGTGAATATGATCCACTAAGGCCTATGGATCCATCATCCCCATAACTTTACATTTTTGGTTCTGAAAATTTTCCTCTATGCTCTCCACACCTGTAAACCATATATGTCGTCGCAATTTAAACCACTATCATTATTTGGTACAGGAAAAAGTGAATGAGTTACATGAACATAAATTGAAAAATGAATGAAATGCCATACCTTTCATTTTCAAGATAGTTTTTCTGAGATGTATAGCACATGATTCACAATGCATTTGAACCTTCATCACAATGACTGTTGCAGCTGACTGACAACAAACCATTTAAAGCTTTAATTTATGAGGACTGGTTGATCATAAACAAACCATTTAAAGTCTTAATTTATGAGGATTGGTTGATTAGAATGTTTTAATAAAACACTAAACATGGTTTTAGATCTATGTAGCAGTAGAACACTAAAATTATATCATCCATCCTTCTTAGTTGCTTAATCCATTGTCGTAAGAATACTATAATCTATGAAATGAAACAGTTGTTGTCCTCCATTTTCTTTTCAGATGAGATCTTCCGATCTGCTTTCTTCTCGCCTCTAGTGTACACCACTTCTGTTTTCTTTTTCCTGAATTTCTACTCAACTAATTCACAAATATTTTGAGGATATGCCTTCCCATTTACTGTGACATTATTGTTCTTGAAATCAACTATCACTATTTCCACCCCTACTCCAAATGAAAAATTTCAAGTATCTCAGACCATTTATTCAAAAAAACAAACAAAATCCACATAGTTATGATTTCTTTCGAAGGATCTAAAAAAGAAAAAAGAAATCACCTTCATATCCCTTTAAATTCCTTCTGGTCTTCATGGCACAAGCTTGACAGTGCATATACACCTTCAATATCACTATTTTGGAGTCCTCATTCTTCTCATTCTCGCCCTGCAAAAACCATAACCATTAGGGGAATTTTGAGGTCTAAAATGGGTCTCCTAAGAAACATGTACAACAAAAATAAACTTTATAAAAACCAATAGGATTCAAGATGATGATGTCAACCATGGGGGATGATTTATCATTTTTTAAGTAAAAGGGTAAAAATATTAAAAAATAATAAAATAATCAAACTACTTTTTGAACTTGTATTTTCAACTTATCTCCCAAATTTTTTACTTAAGTTTCGAGCATGAGTACTCCTTGGATCAAAATTTTAATTCCTCATCCAAAGAGTACCCATGTTGCATTCTTTAGATGGTTCTTGCTACATGAAAAATGAGAAATACATGAAAAACTTATTGTAATCATGTTTTCTTATGTATTTCTCATTTTTCATGTAGCAAAGTCCATCGAAAGTAAGCAACAAGGGTACTCCTTGGATGAGGAATTAAATTTTGCATCCAACGAGTACTCCTATTCAAAATTTGAGTAAAAACTTTGGGAGATAACTTGAAAATACGAGTTGAAAGTAGTTTTATTATTTTATTATTTTTTAATATTTTCACCCTTTTAATTTAAAAATGGTAAATCATCCCCCATGGTTGACATCATCCTATTGGTTTTTATAAAGTTTATTTTTGTTGTACATTTTTCTGAGGAGGCCCATTTTAGACCTCAAAATTCTCATAATGGTTATGGTTTTTGCAGGATGAGAATGAGAAGAATGAGGACTCCAAAACAGTAATATTGAAGGTGTATATGCACTATCAAGCTTGTTCCATGAAGACCGAAAGGGCTTTAAAGGGATATGAAGGTGATTTCTTTTTTTTTAGATCCTTCGAAAGAAATCATAACTATGTGGATTTTGTTTATTTTTTGAAGAAATGTTCTAAGATAAGTTGAAAAACTAATTTTTTTCTTTTTTCCCTCTAAAATTTGATGATGTAATCAAATCTTATTTTATTATTTCCACTATTATTTTATAATTTCCTGACGAGGCCCACTTTAGACCTCAAAATTCCCCTAATACTTGACCAATTAAATATGGCAATGTAAAATAAAAAGCTTACTCAATTCAATCACATGAATTCTTGAGAATGAATGATTACCGAATTACATTAATAATACATACTCTCTGTTAGGGTCCTATAAATATAGGATTCATAATTTTGAATTGACTTTGATAGTATTGTAAATATGTACATACCTTGCTTTCTACAAGTTGTTTTCCCATATTTTGAAAAAAAATGAAAAATAATAAAAAAGCCAAAAAGAGGGTAAAAAATCCTAAAAGAAAGATCAAAGGACTTAGAAAAATATAAACCCCAAAAGAAAAAAGAGAAAATAAGACCTGAAAGTGAGCAAGTCAAAATGCCACTACTTTACTTTTACTGCAAGAATAATGATTATGTACAGAGTGTCAATAAATGCCATAATCCATGATCAGTTAAACAGTTTAATCTTAACTTTTCATGTTTTCAATTTCAAGTTTTAGATAGTGAATAAAGATTTGTCAAACAATTTAAACTTGAAAAAGCAGTAGATAGGTAGAGAATAATGAGGAGCTCAATAGTTTAATCTGAGCCCTCGGATGAAATAAGGTAGAATTAAATAGTTTTATGCTTTGAAAGAAATTGTTTTAAGGTTGCAAGTCTAAATGCACCTGCAAAATGAATAAAAAATGTTAGAAATAAGTTGGGCAGGTAGAAAGAAGTTGAGAAATCATGTAAATAAGACATCATTGGGAAAAATTATTAATTTTCCCTCCCCTATAAGTATTCAGTATTCTAAATTATCAGTCAAAAAGGCTCAGAGCATTTCTCTGACTTTTGTTGGGACCAGACCTAAGGATCGATGACTAGTCAGTTAAAAATATTGAATTCCTACCTTAAACCCTCATTCATCAACACTTACCCTTCATTCATACATCAAAACCCCTTTTTTCTAAGTAAAGACACATTCTTACTTAGTAAAATTGAAAACCCTAAAATAATTAATTTCCCTTCAAAATCATTCACAAAACCCTCAAAATTATATTTATCCTAAGTATTAGTGAAGTAATATAAAAGATGAGCAATGCTTTATTTTTACACTTTACTTAGAGATAATATGTGTTTTATTTCCATTTCACTACCCTTTTTCATATTAACTTTTAACCTATTTTTATTAAATCCCTAAAAATACCCTCCCATAGTTATTAATTCCATTATATTTAAATAGCCCCCAAAAACCCATTATTTTTCATTTAGGCCAAAGTTTATTATCCCCATGTGCGCAAATAAACCCCACCCTACAATTTCCCATTGGTCTAAACCTATCCTTAAATAAATATCCCACCCCATGTAGTTTAAACAAGTGTGTAGTGCATTTGATAAAAATATATAATATATAATAAACCTACCCCTCCTCCATGTTATATAATGCCTAAAGGTTTAAAATTTATTAAAACATAGTTTTATAAAGCCTAAAACCATTCACGCCGCATATGGAACTCCGATCCCACTACTCTTATCCCGACGCAGCTCCCCAATGGATCCAGACCGTTCACTTTTAAAACCCAAATCTGACGGTGGTGTTAGCCATTAGTAAATTTTGTTACAACAAATGATGGATAAATATGTTATTAAGCCTTCAAGAGATTATTTTCATAGAAAATTACTCATTCTTGAAGCCTTTTTGTGTCCTCTGACTTAAGAGTAATCTTCACTATTGTTTCCTTCAAAAGAGCATTCCAAGAAGCCTTGCTAGTTCCAAGAAAACTGCTTTGAAAGCCTATTATCCCACCATCATTCTTCATCATATCCCCTTCATAAGCATTCTCCATTTTCACCCCTTCATCTCCTTTTTTTATTCACTCCTTAAAAAGGGTCATTAATCCTCATTTTATTCATCATTTCTTCCTATGAAAAATCCCTCCTTTCCTCCCATTTATCCTTTATTCCCTTTGAAAAACCCTTTAAACCTATAAAAACTCCTTTTTTTGGTTTTAAAACGCCCTTTTTACCCTATCGGAACATCCAAAAGGCTTAAAAAACCCACTTTTTTGGCCTATTTTCCAACCTTTTTGATATATAGCCTTTAAGCCCCCTTGGCTTAAGCCCCTTTCCCTTTTTCTTCCATATGCCTCGGCCCTGGAACCAAGCGCTTAAAACTTGGCCCCTTCCGATATTCGCCCCTGGTCCTTTAAAAATCTTCACAGGACCTGTCCCTTTCTTTTATATTCCCCGCCTTTCTCCAAAACTCCTCTCCCTTTGTAAAATATTTACCTCGACTAATGGCACCCCCGATGCATGTTAACCGTTGATTTGGGAGATCCGATGGCCATTGGGCTTAACCCTGGTCCCCTTACTCCTCCACGGGACCACCTCCTCCACCCCTTCTCCTAGCCCTTTTCTCCTTTTTTTCTTATCCCGCTCCGTTATTTTTATCAGGTCATCATCACCGTGGATCTAGAGCCTCAAGCTCTGATCTGATGGTCATTATGCTCCTGACCTATCATCCTTTCTCCCAAACATACCCCGCTCCATAACCTTTCTCCGACCACAATCCACCGTTGATCTACCTAGATCCAACAGCCGACGTATCTCCAATCATTCAACTCGCCAATCGAATAGATCCTGCTATCGACAAACTATCACATCATCCTTCGGCCCCACCATCCATTACCATCACCCACCATGCAAATTTTCAACCCTCGCGCTCATCCACAACCGTAGATCTTCGGCCTAAAGATCTAACAGCCCCAAATCCTTTTCGCGCTTGTTTCTCCAAAAAATGTGATCACGCATTTTCAAAGGGAAAACGACGGTTTCGAAGGAGCCATGTGGCGATCAATGTGTGGTATCACGTTCATTCAGGCAAAAACCACAAACCGCCTGAATGCTACGCGAAAACCATTCATGGTTTTCCAAAACTGCCCCCACTATTTCGCGCCAAAATTCAAATTTAAACCCTGTTTTCGCGGTTCCGCATATAGAACCTCCTCCACCTACATTCCACCTCTCTGCAACACTCCTCCACCACCATACTGAGCCTCTGAAAGCAGTCAATCCCCAATGCGCAGGTTTTAATTTAACATTTGATGTTTTATGCAGGTTCAATGGCAATTCTAAGGCGGAAAATCCTTCCCACAGTTCATAAATGGACAGGGCTAAAGGTGACGACCTTCTGAGGCCCAAATAAAGAATAAAAGAGACATTCAGGGGTTAAATTCTAGGTTTCAGTCGATAAATCACGATATCAGCTGAATAAACAAACCCTCCAGCACGTAAAGGAACCTTGCACACAGACAATCAAAGGAAGATTAAAAACAGAGTGATTAACGGCTTAATCGAAGAAATCAAAGAAAAGCGAGGATTAGCATAAAGATAATGGATAAAGCACAGTGTAAAGACAGATTTATTAAAGATAATACAGTTAGGAAAGGACAAAAAAAAGCCCCGAAGATGATTAAAGGAGGTCTAAAGCTATATCAAAGGCCTAATCAATGTTTAAAGCCACAAAGCAGATAGATCAATAAGGAAATCCTCCAAATTCCACATCAGTGAGGCAATTAATCCTCAGAAAAGCCACCTGCTAGTTTATTTTCCTCAAAAGAATACAAATTTAATGCACAGTCAGAAATATTTGCCAAAGATAGCTCAGAAAGTAATTTCCAGCCTACCAAAAGCCTCAAAAGTCAACAAAAGTGACTGAAGTTGATGAAACTTAATGTAAAAATCAATTAACAGAGTTAAGACATTAGATGTCTTCTCCATTAGGCCTCCCAAAGGTCGAGAAGCATTTACTCTGTATTAATTGAATAGTTAGACCTCCCTTTCACTCCACCTCCTCAATTTACTTATATATATCATATGAGGAGCCTAGTATTGTTGTTGGTTGAATACTTATTGAATGTAAATAGTTACTGAGGTTGCTGAAGCTCTGTTAGTAATTGAAGAAAGATAGACTGAGAAGAGAAGTTTGAAGCTATAAAGACCTACTGGATTTGAAGATTGTAACTAGTTTGAACATCAAATATACAAGCTGATTTATGGGATCCTAGTCTATATCATTGGTGATGTTTTTCTTACTATAATTTTTATTTTACTTATGTTTCCATACTGTCCACTTTCTCTGATAAAGAACAACAAGTTTAGATTAGGATTTAATTCTAAAAGTACCCTAAATCTCACTGATAAGCTTTATCTTTATGTTTTCTTCTAAATTGTGTTTTGAGGATGAATCAATAGAGTATAACCAGTGAAGTGTTGGTGAGCCCATGTTTCCTGAGTACAACTTGAGATATTGTCTTTGAAATTTCTTGAGAAGTCTGCTAAGTAAAGTTGAACTAGAGAAGTCTATGGTTAGCCCTGTCCTCTAGTTTATCTCCAACAGTTGCTTTGTAAAGATCCCTTAAGAGTATGCCAAAAGTAGGATAGGTTCAAAGTCCTTACCTGATCTTAGGCTAATTTTTATGTTTATCTTAAATGTTTTTCCTTTGAGAATATGTTGAAAGCAGGCTAGGTTAAAAGTCCTTACTTGATCTTAGGCTATTCTTTGTTTATCCTAAATGTTTTCCTTTGAGAGTATGCTAAAAGCAAGATAGGTTCAAAGTCCTTACCTGATCTTAGGCTGCCCTTTGTTTTCTTACATGTTTGCTTCTTTCACTACACTTCTTAATGTTCGATACCACAAAATCAACTTAAAAAGATCTTTTGATATAGATGACTTACCCCATGGACGACTCTTGAAGCTTGTTGTGCAATTAAATCCTTTTGTGACTCCATAGCCCAATAGATTGATACTGTCTCTTACCTATTCTATCAGCTAAACCATTCTTTCAACCTGCTTACACCTCCACCCTTCAAAAGACTTCCTTTATTTTGATGATATCCTACCCAACCAAAAACAAACAAAACCCTTATGCTTCATAACTAGCCTAATATCATATCATAAGCCTTAAAGATATATCCTTTGAAAACACACATAGAGAGATCCCTCTCTGAATCTAGGAGGGCTAGATCCTAGGATTTCAAAGTGGTTCTGATGTAGGCCTTGTAGTGTTTGTTCTTGTCAATCTTGCAAACTACGGGAGCCCTAATAGGTGGAAATCAAATATCGCATAGAAAAGTTGCGCGGTCATCCCCATTCCAAAGCTGCGCAAAATGAGTGGTTTCCTAGTTCTCTCTCTCCTCCACGTGGCCTTTTCTTACTAGATCACGTGGGTTCAAGCTGAAACCACTTGCCACCCAATCACCGTGCTATAACCACTGGTTTTAGATCCATTGAATCCCAAAACCACCCTTCCCGCTGATGCGACTTGCATTCAATGCATAGATAAAATGACCGAAATGCATACTAAACCTTAGAAATTGCATTTATCCATCTATATTATTTGCATTTAACCTAACTGCATAGCCTCCCCGACTGTAAAAACACAATTTTAAGACTTTTTTCCATCATCTCTGTGCCCGAAGCCTGCAACATTTTCCCTGAAACATGTGAAGACCACCAAGGAGCTATGCATTTCTCGAGATAAGCTACTGAAGCCATCAACTCAACCAAAACCTCAGAAATTGTTCCAAAGCCTGATACCTGCATCTTGCAGGTATTTTTCTCAAATTGAAACCTTCCATTTATTTTAAGCCTTAAAAAGAACAAATACTCTCAGAGTTCAAGAAATATATTAAAATAAACTATTAAAAAGTCCCAAAAACAGGCCAAACTTTGGCAAATTCTTCCCAAAAACCTTGTTTCTCTATTGTGCACTATTTTGAGGAAATTTGTGATTTTTCATAGTTTAATGATTTATTTCAAGCTTAAGTCAAACCAGAAAACCTCTGCAGGTATCCTAAGCCTCTGTAACCCTCTTCAAAAGAATTTTTAGCCCAAATTTCCATTAAAATACTCAAGAAATCCTTGTTTCTTCTTTTAAGTTAGTTCAAAAGCCTGTTAAACTCTTTGACGGGCCTAAATGGAAAGAAAGCCCTAAGAAAAGACTATAATTCACCTATTTATCTAAGAAGCCTCTGCTAAAAGTGAAAATTGCTTCTACAAACTGTTTAAACTTGCAGAAGTAGCCAAAATGCCAAAAAAGAAGAGTTCTAGCAATCCTGAAGGTTCCAAGGTGCCAAAATCAAATATAGTACTATGACCACTTAAAGCCATTATCACCTCCCTGCATCCAGGGTTTCATTAACAATTTTTTTTTTTTTTTTCAGGTCATTAGCAAAAGGAGAATTTGGATAAAACAATCTACATACTAGTTAAAGATCTGTTTTACTCCAAAAGTTCACAAAGAAAAGAATTTTAAATGATATTCCTTAACAAAAGATTCCAAGCAACAGAACAGAAAGAATTCATTTATGCAGAGAGAGATAAATTTACACAGTAAAGGTTAAAGTTCAAAGTAAAGTAATAACTCACAGTGACAGTGAAAATAGAACAACCAAAGAGCATCAAAGTTAAAGTGTATCAGATGAAAGTCAGAGTGAAAGTCAAATCAGACAAAGTTACAAAGCAGTCAAGGTAAATAGTAAAATTAAATACAGAGGTAGTAAATGGTAAATAAATATGAAAATAATTTCAGCAACAATGAATTTTATCCAAAGTGAAAGTAAAAAAAGTTAAAAGAACAATAAGGTTAAAAGATGAAAACAGAGCAAGAAGGGACATTTTCGCATAAATTTCCTGTTTAAAGTCATTGTTTTGCATAAAATATTGTGACCAATCAAAGATTAATTTTGCAAACATGAAGGAGGTTTATGTTCCTATGATCTCCAACTACAAAAACCTCTCTCACTTTTCTAACAGCCATTAAGGGTTTGGAAATATTAAACAATATGTGAAAGCACTTTTTCCAGAAAATTCCTGTTAAGCCATCATTTTGCAGAGATGATTGTGGCCAATCAGAAATACATATTACAAACTTGAAGGAGGTTTTTGTTCCTAAGAAACCCATCTACAAAAATTTATCTCACTTTTTTCACAGGTGTTACAAAATGAGAGATACATGCACATGTTTACAGCCTATTTTTCAGACTGTAGAAAACTCTGTTTTACACATCTTATTGCAGAGCCTATTGTGAACATCTGGAGAAGAATTTTAGGGAACGGATAGATTTTTATCTCAAAAACATATGTATCTACAATAACCTCTTTCACTCTTTACATATCTATTTCGGATTGAGAAATAAAAAGGTATCATTGGACCCCAATTTTGTAGAATTGCTGGAGCAGAATGCACAAAGAAAAGAGACAGTTAGTGACTTGGATGCCTCATCATCAACTAAGAGTTGAGATCAAATTCGAATTCTCCTCTTTGTCATCACCTATCCATTAAAAATAGTTCCAAATAGATGCATTGGTTTTGAGTGTCCTTTACTTAAGTTCTATTTATGTAAAATAGTTGGAGATATTTGTAAACCAATCTTGATATTTTTTCAAGATATTCTAGTTTAGAATTTGTATAAATACTTCACTCTTTGAAGTACTTTGGTGGAATAAAATTGTTGGGATTGTTATAGTCATTTATTCTTGTACTTTAAATATTTTGTGTGTCAAAATTTCGAGTAGCAGGCTGGATCAAAGCAAATTGGCATCATACTTCAGGATCCCTGTGATGAGCTATTTGCAG
This sequence comes from Pinus albicaulis, assembly GCA_034641835.2. Taxonomy (NCBI): domain Eukaryota; kingdom Viridiplantae; phylum Streptophyta; class Pinopsida; order Pinales; family Pinaceae; genus Pinus; species Pinus albicaulis. The sequence continues at coordinate 1,441,734,846 of CM076581.1, forward strand.
TGAAGTATTTTCTTCACTTTTCATTGTTTCTTTTCTTTGTTACATGCATCCATTTATGTTTATGCTAAATATAAACGTATAACTAGGATTATTACTACAGGATATGTTAATAGCACCATGTTTTTAACTAGTTATCATTTATATGTTTTCCTCTGATTTCCAATGTAGGGAACCCTTAATTTCTCCCTCATTCATTTGACCTCTCCTACTACTTCCCTTTTCTGGATTTAAGGATTCTTAAGTGCCCTTTATCCCGATCATACCATCTCACAAAAACATCTTTCCAAGATCTCCAAGGGTTATATATCTTGCCCTGAAGACATTTGACCTTTTTTCCCTTGATCGTAGTCTTGTTAGCTTGATTTTGACTCCATAGCCCAATGGAAAAATAGATTTCCTACTATCCATCCTTTCAAGTTATTTTTCGCACAAAATCTATCAAAACAAAACCAAAACTGCACTTTCATAACTAGCCTAATATTTACAAATTAAAACAAAGTTAAATTTTAAAGAGAGAGCCCTCTCTGAACCCTAGGAAGGCTAGATCTTAGAGTTTGAAGTTGGTTTGTGGTTACCTCGGTGAGTTCTCTCATGAACCTGGAGAAATTACTGAGTGATAACACTCTCTTCTCCTCTCTCATCGTCTCTGTGGGTGTTAATTTGTAGACTGGACTTATGAGAGTGAGGCAGATGTATTATATTTGATGGTGTGAGCAATTCAAGGATATTTCAAACTTGGTATGAAGCAGCACAACACTTTCAGCAATTCACAGATATTTCAAACTTTAAGGAAGAAATTATGAAGAAAACACCTTACAGTCGTCCTCTGATATTAAAATTGAACCCTACCATTGACCCTGCTCATTTGGCTTAAATTCAATAAAACTATATTTGGTAGCCTAACATGTATGTCGGTCTAGTGAGGGGAAGTGGTTGCAAGTGAAAGTAATGCGAATGTGGGATGCACATGTGGTGTAACTGTAAACGAAAATAATTTGTTTTTTTCAGCCCACTATCCTTCACCAAGTCCTCTCTATTGAGAGCTTTTGAAATGGTGGACAAACACTCCATCATTATCCAACCCTGTTTGACTGTTTCGAACTATCATTCACTTACATTAATCCCATAATTGTAATTAGCTTGAATATTACAGTCTCTGAAATGGGTCAGTATCCCTCCAATTCCTGTAAATAACACGTTCATAACAAATATATTTAGGTTGCATATCAGATGCATCTCATAGTGATTTGGACTAAAAAGAAATCAAAAAGAAAATCGGAGGAAAAAATATACCTTTTACAGCAGAGGTATGGAACTTGCAAACAAAAGACAAACCCATATTTCTCATACAGGTTTCAGTAAATTTGAAGGCCGTCCTCAATGAACCAAGGTGGAAATGGTGTAGAAGGATCACCAAAATCCATTATCTCCATACCATATTCTAGTTCACTTCCAGGGAAAAGTGTATATATATCAAAACGCCCAAAATATTCCAAGCCTCTTCCTGGATCCTACTGATTCAAAAGGATCCTGGATCCTACCGATTCAAAAGGATGTGATCGCTTGCTGCAAACTAATCCTTTCATGGCTGAGAGGAGTGACCTTTGCAGTGTCGGCCCAAAGCCAAGGCCAAGAACAACAAAAATAACACTGAACACCCTCACATTGATTTGATTAAACTTCATAACAACCAAAGCAAAGACTTGTTCGACAAAGAGGATGACACCTCACCCTCAGAAATCGAAGAGGAAATGCACGGCGTTGGCTCTGCTGATGATTCCTCTGACACAGAACTGCTTAGAGACGATTTCATCAAGGGGGACTTGCCTAGCGGTGACGATTTAGATGAAAGAAAGTTCTTTTAAAGCAGTCTATATTGGTTTTGAGAAGAAACTCACTGATTTAGTTTTTGGAGAAGTTGAACATTTGTCAATTTTTTTGAATGCACAGGGGACAACGACGAAGAGGGGGAGATTAAGATAGAGAAAAAATATCATATTTTGGATGCTAAAAAATAACGAGAGTGGAAGAAACGCGATTCATTGAATGTACTCTACCAAATGAAAAAATTTGTATGTTGTTTTCATAACTGCATTGTAGATGAAATATTTCAAACTACTTTTTCCCGTTTATCCAATGAACGAATATGTTTTAATCGTCTAACATATAATTAAATGGTTTCAGGTTATGACACAAAGCACAAAGGAGAGTTTTTTTCAAATAGTGACGTTTTATGGTGTAATTACTAATTTTATTTTTTAATTGTTAACTATATTTTATTTTGATGTTTATCTCAACGCAATAAGTTAACAATCATATAAATTAAATTTCTCATAAATTTCTATATGCATCAATCATAATAGACATAAAAACATTTATTTTATGATTCATCTCACATTACTAAAATTTAAAAAATCATAGAAATTAAATAAATTATAACTTTATTATTCTTACTATTATTATTATTATTATTATTATTAACCATAAAATAATTAATATTGAAGTTAAATATATATACATTTTTAAAATATTTATCGAGATATTTAATGAGGGAGATTCGACTCTACTTTATTGGGAAGATTTTTAATTTATAAATAAGGTATATTCCCATAGATTGGGTGGTTGGGCCAATACCATATCTTATCAATATTGATTTTCCAAAAAACCATAACTCATTTCATACACACTTATCCATATGATAATTTTTTTAATATGATTAGTTTGTGTATTTTTTATAGGGTTTCCAAAATTTTATTCTAATTTTAAATAATTATTAGATTGAGGGTATAAATTTAATGTTACATGTTCATTCAAGTTTAGTATTACATCTCATGTCAATAAATAACTAAATGTTTGTACCTAGGTAGCGTTAACAAATAACTAACACATTTGGTATAATATTAGAAATCAAAACTACAATTCAGTATCCATAGGACTACCTGTAATCGGATAACTAACACCCCTAAATAGAGAGTGAATATTTTGGTCAAATATAAGTCGCCAACAAGACTCCATACATATCTAACCTGTGAGAAAAATAATGGGTAGGACATCTTACCAGAAAGAAAGGAGAAATTATATAAAGAATCCAAAGGGTTTGAGAATGTGGAGAAGAGAAGTAATTGTGAATACAAATTTATTTTAGTTAAATAAATTATGAAAACACTAAAACATCTTTTTTTCTAAATAATATAGACTCACAGAGAAAGGGGATGTAAATACTTGCTTAGTAAAGGGTCATGTAACACCTAGGAAGAAAAAAAGACAATCGTAGTTAGCCATAAATTGGTCATGTAGGCCAAAGAGAAAAAGGGAAATAACTAACCCTCAGAAATGACTCTAACTATAGTACCAACATGTGAATTCTAAGGGAAACAAGAAAAATCCATTTTACCTTTTATCTAGTAAGGGCATATTCCATCTTGGCTGACAAGTCTGAGTTGTAATATGAGGGCTTGTTAACCCCATCTTACTATAAGGCCATGAGAAAGGCTCCAACAGTAACATATGTGCAAGACTCTAAACTAGAAAATCTCATAACTGTTAGAACATGTAAAAAATGGTAATTATTTTTCGTGAGAAATGATGTTTAACAAAAGAGGTAATAAGAATTCAATTTACCTACAATGGGTGAGGGTTTAAACCCTCACCAAGGATTTTATAATCTCAAGTAGTATATGTGTTAGATGTAACAAAAAACAAATAGTTTAATCATGGGTGAATCAAAGTAATACCATAACAAAAAGAAAACAAATAAACTGTGAATACAATTTATCTAGTTACTTGGGAGGAAGAACGAAGTGGTTTTTCATACCAGACTGATATCAAAGTTACATAGGTTCTCAGGTAGTAAATGGATGAGAAATCACTGAGAACAACTAAGTTCTAAAAGAATGATACCCTAAAGATACCATTAATGCCATAACTGTCATAATTCCAAATTGCAAGAAAACATTACAAAGAAGGTTAGTCCAAGAGACTACAAAATATATGGATGAAATTTTAGGAACAAAAAAGAGTTTTCCAATTAGGGCCACAACTTACCTATTAACTTTTCTCTCGTCAATGTTCACACTTCACCCTATGAAGACAACTTTTTAGGAAGTATGAAGACAACTTGTTCGGAAATATGGAAAGGAAATAGTAATAAACTGAGCAAGGGAAGCGATGGATAGAAGGAGAAAACCCCCTCAACATTGGAAACCATAACCAAATGGAGAAATGAAATTAAATGATATTAGTTTTCCATATCCAAATCTAACCCTAAGTTGTGTCCACCGTCGAATCACCTTGTTGCGCCTAGAGGTGCAATCTACAACCCAGTATGACCCTGATCTACGAGGATGTCATGTCCTCAAATAATAATAATTATTTTTTGGTTAATGTCGGCTTAAATCCTAGATTTAAAAAATAAATTAAAAAAAATAAATAATTTTAGGTGTTGGATTAAACAATAAATTAGTCATATAAATAAACAAAAATAAATTAATTAAAACAACAACTAAGTTCTGTAATTATTTGACAGATTCGCATGGTGAGGTGGATTTGTATTTGTTCTTATTCAATCATTGGATTCACGCACACTCTAATTCCAGGTAAATATCCAGATCAATTATATTTTCCTTCTCTGTGTTTTTTTCAATGTATATCAACTGTGTTGAATTATATTTTAGCTCTGCATGTTTTTTAATCTGTATGTGGATGTTACGATATGTAATTAGCAACTCTGCCGGATTGATAATGCATTTTCTTTATCCATTCCCATTTGTGTAACATACAGGAAAACCATAAAAATAAAGGAAAGAAACATCAAATATGCATTCAATTGATGTAGATAAATGTTTTATACAGCATAACAACGAGAGAAAATATCAAATTGCATAGCATTATATTGACTGGAGTGATTACGATGGATGAGAAAACATAAAATTTGAAAGCTTTCATCAGTGGAACAGGAGTTGTCCCCACAACTCCCAACTTGAGTGAGAGAGTGGATTTGGGTTACATGCATCTTACACTAATTAATTTGAGTAGCTTATGTAATCATTCAAGAGCTTCAGTGCGACATGCGCTATATAGAATAAGATATGTCTGTACATACTTTTCCTTGAATTTTACCAACTACAAACCATATGTTTGACAGATGCCAAAGTCAAGCTACTCACAAATTGTTTTACAAAATGCTTGAATGATGAATAACCCTGCGAATGTACCTTATCTATTTGGATGACTTTAAAGATACCTATAATCTAAAGCCATCTTGGCTTTAGAGTATGAAGTTTTAAAGTTTACAATATGTGAACATGTTAACGATAAATGATCTTTTGAAGGCCTTTTCATTTTGGTTTGAACTTATATTCTGATAAATTTCTGTATTTCTGAATTACTTTTGTTTACAGTATTTGAACATGTGAACATGTTAACGATAAACGATATTTTGAAGGCCTTTGAATTTTGGTTTGAACTTATATTTTGATGTGTTGATTAAAACATTGCAGCCAAAGCAATCTTTTTTCTGATAGAGATCTCAAATTATTTTAAAATATCCCAAAACCGAGTGAAAGTGTGTAGTATTTCCATGTTATGGAAAAAAACTTAAATGTAATTATTAGTGTGTAGTATTTCTATGTTACATTTAATTATTAGTGTGTAGTATTTCTATGTTATGGAAAAAAAACTTACATGTAATTATTTTGTTTTTTGTTAATTTTATATTGGTGAAAACAACATCAAATCTGCATTCGATCGACAGGGAAAACTTTGTTAAAATCTGAATTTGTCAGAATATGCCAACATTGTATTATAGGTGGTCATGGTGTTTTATATTATCTGTATACATTCCATCAAATTATGAATTTATATGTATTTTTTTTGTATAAAACCTTTATTAATTTATATGTTTGGTTTTTTAGTATTATTAAACCTTTATTAATTTATATGTTTGCTTTTTGTATTAAACCTTTATTAATTTATATGTTTGTTTTTTTAGTATTAAACCTTTATTGATTTATCTATTTTATAAATTCAAAGTTGAAATTATTTATTGATTTATCTATTTTTAAAATTTGAAGTTAAAATTTCTTGCAAGGAAATCTTAAAGGCGTAAATCTCATTGCATTTATTTTTTTTGATAGTTGCTTGCCTATTGGTTTTAAACACGGTACATATTATTAAATATTTTGTAGCTAGGTATTAAATATATATATATATATATATATGGTTAATTTATATGTGGTTTTTTTGTACAAGAATATAACATCATGAATACTAGTAATGGGTAAACTAATAATAACAATATTGAAGAAATGAAGTGTAAAGAGAGAAAGAGTTAAAAGACAAGGATTAAATATTATGAAAGAAATAATTGAAATCGTAAGAGAGCAGAAGAGGATATAAAAAAATGAGCAGCGAAGATTTCGAAGACAACAAATGACTGATGATCAAAGGGAAGAACAACGAAAGAAGGAACATGAAAGAAAAAGGCGGCAATGACAAAGGCAGAATGAGGATGAAAGGGAAGCATAACGAATACATAATTCTCAAAGAAAAAGAATGAAATTTGAAGGAATGAATGAGGACGATAAATAATAACACAGAAGTAAAAATAGACAACACGTAAGAGCAAATCGAAGAAGACAATTTAGAGGTTTTAGTGATCTAGGGCCAAAAATTGAGCCTCGTTCTCCTATAGGTATGAATCTCCAAAATCATCAACCAATGGAGCAATGTGACAATGAATGTGAAATGATTTCCAATATACCAGTGGAAGATGAAATTACTGCACATAATATATTTCGCAAAAGAATTGATAAATTAGGTCATCCTCAAATGTGCCATGTGTGTGAGGAGTCATATCCTAGAATTCAAGTGGCAACTACAAAGATAGGTCCAATGTGTACAAGATGTAAACGGGAGGTTAATAAACATATATTTTCATCACAAAATCATATGAATACGGAGTTGCAGCCTTTGATCCTTGGAATTCTTACGCAAGTTGAGGAAATGTTGATAGCACGAGCGAGTCCAATTTTGCAGGTAATGGATTCAATAGGTGGAAAATACAAATATAGAGGACACACAACCAGTTTTCCTCAAGTTGTTAAAGATGTTGCCAAGAAATTACCTCGACATATTAAAGACTTGGATTTAATGATGGTGGTGCGAAAAAAAGGTCAACAAGGATCAAGCTATGATTTCACTATTAGAAGGCAAAAGTTACTAGATGCATTACTTTATAAGATTCAAAATTATCCGTATTATAAAGGTGTAGAAATTGATATGCATGTTGTGGACAAGTTACCAGAAAAAATAACAAATGTGTCACATATGTTTAATTCTATTATACTACTAGGTATGGAAAATGACATAGACATTACATTGTTAGAAGGTGATCTAGGTCGTGAAGATGATTTAGACGATTATGATACAATTTATTTTTTTGCAAGGCCTCCAAATGCACCTAAGGAAATTGAACTTATTCATGCATGGGCAGATAATCCTAATAGAGAAGAAAACCAACTAGATGGTGAAACTACAAATGTCATTAATTGGCCTAGAATTGGTTCATCTCCAATAAATTAGTATAATACTGAAGGGTTATTTGATATGGAATTTCCAACATTATTCCCTAGAGGAGAAGCTGATTGGTTACAACCACGACTAAGAAACTTGCATCTTCATGAGTATGCAAAACATCTCCTCTGATTTCATGATAATAGGTTTGGGAGACATCCTCGATTTAGATACTTTTTACTCAATATCATCATGAGACATCGTGCTCAAGTGTCTTCTGTAGTTTTTGTTAAAAAAGTTATGACAGAACTACCTACAATAGTTGATGAGTTACGCAAGCATTTACAAAATGTTCCTAATTCTAAAATTGCAGATAGATTGATGAGATTTAGACATGTTCTAAGAGGTACACGTGCATATTGGAGCAAATTTTGTGGTGAAAAATGTGACTTGGTACAACAAATTGGATCTCCTACAATATTCTTCACACTAAGTGTAGCAGATATGCAATGGCCTAATTTTCATATATTGATGTCTGGTACCTCTCCTACAAATCCAAAGGAAGCAAGAAAATGGAGATGCCAAAATGTCATTTATAATCCTCACATTGTAGCAAGTTATGTGCATTTAAGACATACATTGTTTCGAGATGAGATTTTTTCAAAATTTCATCATGCTACAGATTTTTGGTGTCGTTATAAATGGAAACATCATGGATCTCCACGTGTGCATGGGTTTCTTTGGCTAAAATATACTCCCAATATGGAAAAATTGAATTGGAATGACCCGACTCAAGTTAGATTTGCAAAAGAATACTTTGATAGATCTATCCATGCATTCAATCCACGCAACGAATATCAAACAAAGATCCCTATTCAACGGAACAATGACGATCATCCTTGCTTAAAGAACACTAAACAAATATTTCAATATGATCCTATGATGGACTATGAACAACTTCTCAATTGTTTTGAGTGCCACATCACCTGCAATGAGAAGTCATGCCTTAGAAAGAAGGGTGGAAAATTGGTCTGTAGATATAAGGCACCATGGGAGCTATGCAAAATGTTAAGACTTTATGTTGATGAGGGTGGAGAAAAAATATATGAACTTAGACGAAATGATGATCGATTAAATACACATAATCGCGAAACATTGATGATGTGGCGTGCAAATATGGATTGGAAACCTGTTCTTTCTAGGCGTGTTGTGATTAAATACATAGAAAAATATGCATCAAAATCATAAAATGGGTCAGAGAGCTTCCATGATATGTTGATGCATATTTCTTCTATTCAAAATCCAAATGAACCAGTAGCACGTGCATATAGAACATTGTTGTGTGATACTATCGTTGACAGGGATATAGGAGCACAAGAAACATGCCATATGCTTTTTGAGCTTCCTCTTTTTGAATGTAGTCGTACATTCATTGTTTTGAAATTTGGGATAAATTTTTTCAAACAAGTAAAAGTTGATGAATATAATGACCATAATGATAATTCTCTTATTGATGCATATAGGAAGAGACCTGTGAGTATGGAGTACCTTTCATTGATAGAAGCTTCTAGATCTTGGTCATATGACAAACGTCATTGTGATGAGAAATGGTTACCACGAAATAATGTAGCCATTATATGAGTATTTCCTAAGTTTCATTCAGTTACCCCTCGCAAAAATAATAGTTTTATTGAGTTTTGTTGGTCTGAATTATTATTGTACAAGTTGTTTCGTGATTTTCATACAGATATTGGTTCTACAGATGATGACATCATACAAAATTAGGAAAATTTTTCCTATAATCCTTGGCATATTGATCATAATCCAATACCTTCAAAGTATCCAGCTCAATTTACAGATGAGGATGAAGATATTTTACATGTACAAAATGATTCTAAGCAACATGAGTGGGATATTATTACATGTTTGTATAAGAATAAGTTTATAGATGTGAGTGAATTTGACATGATTGGATTTAGGGATCGTCATGTCATGACAAATTGGAGCTCTAGCTTTGTTGATGAAGATACATCAAGACGTGCAGTGAACTTCATATCTGATAAGAAAAATGTGAATGCAATTGTTACTACTAAATCATCAAAAAAATATTGATTTGAAAGTTTAGGAGAAAATCAAAAAATAGCATTTAATGTAGTTCTTGATCATTACAAAGGAGATGACAAGGAAGAACAGTTGCCTATGATTATCCAAGGGATAGCAGGTACTGGAAAGTCTCACTTGATTGGTGCAATAAAACAAAGACTTGAAATTGAATCCCTTCCTCATAAGATCCCATTGCTTCTTTTGGTCCCTACTGGTGTTGCAACATTCAACATATCTGCATCAACAATACAATGCTCTTTATATACCAGTAAGGAACTTCATTGATTTACAAGGGTCGTGTTTGCTTACCTTACAAGAGTAGATGAAACATGTTAAGTACATTCTTATTGATGGGATGAGTTTTATAGGGAGAAATTTGTTGACACATATTGATTCTTGACTCCGTCAAGCTTTTCCTCATAATAAAGAAGTCATGTTTGGAGGTATATCAATTATATTGGTTGGTGATTTGGGACAATGACCTCTTGTTATGGATAGACCTGCATATGCATGTGAAGGTCATGCAAAATAATTGTGGAATTTATTCACAACTGTTGTAACTCTTGATACAGTATACAGGCAAGATGGATAGAGCAATGATCAAATATTATTTCGTCATTTATTAATGAACGTCAGAGATGTGATTCCAACAATAGAATATTGGAAAGTACTAATGACACATACAGATTCCAATTTGGATGCTTCAACAAAAGAGTCATTTAATAAGGCTATACATTTGTTTGCAACAAATGATGATGTGCACAATCACAATATTTACTGCAATATCTCGAGTTAAATCTTTGGATGGTCTTCGATTTCAACCACCATTTCCATATGATTGATATGAAAATATGGCAAAATGTGTCGGTGTTTCTAAGAGAAATGAAGAATAAGATAGATTAAGGTTAAATACTAAATAAATTATGTTTTTTTCAATATATTATTCATATCACATTTGAATGATATGATCAGTGTATTTCTTATTTAATATATTAATTATTTCATTTTGTTGATCACCAAACATATTTATATTAATAACATTTGTTAGTATTTTTATTTCTAATCTTGAAATTTTCAAAGTATGATGTACATCTAAAAAATATACAAAAAATTTAATAATCTGAAAAATGTGACATTGATGCCTCCAATTGGAACCAGCCTAGATCCATCTAACTCCAGATCTATCATGCACCAAGAGGGATCAAATCTCTCGAGGTGCAAACCTTTCCTCAAGTTTTTCACTAAAAAAATAGGTTTGCATCTCTAGATATTTGATCCCTCTCAGCGCATGATAGATCCAGAGTTAGATGGATCTAGGTTGGTGCAATTTCAACTGATCTACGACTAAAGGACCACGTGGCATGGTCATGTGCCTAGCCATGGATAAAGGAATACCATATTTTTACGAATCACCCAAGTGTAAAGGTTAAACCATAATGCCATTATGTCTAGATAAAAATATTTATGGGTGGAGCATAACACCGGAGCCCATGGTATATGAAAATAAAATTAAAGGTGTTAAGACAAATGAATAATAAGTCTCTTACCAATTGCCAAGGCTAAGTTTTACACTATAATCCAAGAACATCAATAAGCTAGACACAATGTTTATGGATGGATTGTAACATTAGGGTCCATGATACTCAACAGTAAGACTATGAAGCCCCATGATAAGGACTTGTTTACTTTTCAAATAGAGACATGGGAATTCTTAATGCCATCGATGAAACATATAATGTATATCAAAGGGTAAAGTATTAGCCATACCAATATCTTATCTGATAATAATGTTGAGTACATAACCATAGAGTCACTTAATATATATGTGAAGAATTCCCCTAGGAAATTTCAAAGTATCAACGTGTTTTATACCATAGTGGCCAAAGGACCAAGAAGAGTCATATTTATAACCAACAACAAGCACAAAAAGTTATTATTAAATGTATTTAGAAAAATATCATATAAATGCATATATTTATGGTGGAAATCCCATGAAGGGGATATTAACTCAACTGATCATATATATATATATATATATATATTATTATTATTATTTCTAATTTTTAGGTACAATACATGTGGTACTAGAGTTGCAGGTTTCAATAATTGAGGCCTATGTGCCATCCCACAAATGAAAATTAACAAAAAAATGTTTTTTACATAGAAGTAAGAAGAAAATAATACCACGATGATGATAGAAACATATGCAAGAAGACTTCCTGATAAAGGAGACAAATTATAGGTGCAAATAGGCGATGAAGCAATAATTCATATAGCATAGTTGTTGGAAATAGTAAAAACCATAAAATTGGAACTAGCTGATATCAAAGTGGACAATGGAATTTTTTTAATGTAGAAACTAATTGTAGATTCAATATTGTCCATGTAATGTTGCAAAACATAAGACTCAAATCTACTGTACTCATTTGCGGAAAGAAATTCACGATTGAGAAGCAATATCCAAAACATGTGACATGAATCAATTAACACACATACACGAGGAAATATCTAGGGGAAAGCCACTACTAAAAAACCCTTCCTGTATGTATTGCATTAGTTATAAAATAGAGAAGAAATAAAATGCTTTCTCAAGATTGAACAATGTTTGCACAAGTATAATCTATCTCACTACTTCACAAGCCTGCTCTGGTAAATACTTACCAAACTTTTTCTTTCCCAAGTACCCATTTCCTTGCATTGTTTCCTTTGGAATTATCCCCTATTATTTATGGAAATTCCTCATCCATAACTGCGCAATCCTTATAGGACCTTCTATGACTGCATGCACCACCTGTAGAACTAGGATACTTATACAATTGATAGTACACCGCCCTTGAAATCCATTCTCAACTCAGTAACTCATATATCTTGCATGCATGAATTATAATGGTTGATTTATCATTTAATTGGTTGATCACTGAGTACACATGCCAATACTAGACCTTCCACTAGTTCCTCCAATAGTTGGAACTAGTTTAACTAATTTTAACTCAATTTAAGTGACTTTAACTCAGTTTAACTCACTTTAACTTAGTTTAACTAAATTAAATTATTAAAACTAAATTTAACTCAACCTAGGCTCCTAAAATTTAGGAACCATTCTACATGACTCAAGTTAGGCCCTCAACTCGAATTAATTGAGCTAACTAATTCAAACTAACTTAGTTAACTCATACAAGTTGTCTTGTGATGTGTAATTACAACTTTATCCTAATCTAATTAAAGGGGAAATTAAATTAGGGTTTTCTTATTTCAATTTTCAACACTCCCTCTCAATAAGAAAGGGACTATCAGATACCCCAATCCTGTCTCTATGGAACTCAAATTTTTCGTTTAATAATTCCCTTCTCAAAATATCTCCGTCATGTTCCTTTGTAGGAATGTATTCCGACAACATGATCTGCCTCTACACACAATATCATAGATAGTGATACCATATGTTGATATGCTTGGATCGATCACGAAAAAATGAACTTTCAAAGAGTTTGGTACAAATTTTATTGTCACAGTAAATCGCAGTAAGATCCATTATCTAATCAAATAAATCAACAAGAATCTTCCTCACCGAGATAGCTTCATAAGTTGATTGACTAACATCCATGTACTCTACTTTTTCTTAATTGAGTGAAACTTGTATCTTCTTCCTGTTGTATCAAGAAACTTCTACTGACCCAATACTGAAGACTCCTCCTGAGGTGCTCTTATGATCCGATGGACAACCTTCCCAATCTACATCTGTGAAGCCTTGAAGCTTCACTCCCTTTGTCTGTCTATACCAAATACCATACTAAGTAGTTCCTCTAAGGTATCTCAACACATGTTTGGTCACCTTTCAATACAGTTTGTTTGGCTTCATCATTGCTTTACTAAGTTGGTTAACTTCATAACACATGTCTAGTCATGTGTTCACCAAGTACACGAGCGAACCCACAAGTTTCTTGTAGATAGTAGCCTCCACCTCCTCACTTGGGGTGGCATCCTCTTTCCTCCAACTGTCTGCTAGAGGAGTGTCCATGGGTTTGCTACTCTCCATGCAAAAAATCTTTAGTATCACATTGGTATACTTTTCCTGAGAGACAAACAGTTCCCCATCTCCTTGCCATACTTCCAAATCGAGTAAATAATGCATGAATCCCATACCATTGCGAATTCTCTTTCAATATTTTATCAACTTCTCATCATCAGTTAAAATAAAATCGTCGAAATATAATACTATAATAAATTTTTTACCTTCAACAACAATATGGTAAAGGTTTTCATCTGGTTCACTTTTGGTGAAGCCCAACCTAGTGAAATAGTTGTCGATCATGTTGTACCAATCACACAGTGCTTGTTTCAATCCATACAATGCTCACATGAGTCTGCACACATGCAAATCTTTGTCAAAGGTCTCAAATCCTTATGGTTGTTCAATATACACCTCCTCTTCAATCATACCATTGAGGAATTTTTTCCTCATATCTATCTGATGGATATTCCATCTCATCTACGCTGCAAGTGCTCGAATTGATCTGATAGAAGAGTACCTTGCTACTGGAGAAAACGTCTCCTCATAATAATTTCCCTCCACCCGAGAGAACCCCTTAGCCACAAATATATCCTTGTGTTTCTCGATGCTTCCATCTGTTGCTTGCTTCACCTTGTATGTCTTTTGGTTTCCAAAATTGTCCTATTTTTACCCCTAATTCCACCCAAACCACACTATCCAAATCCTCTTTTTAACAAATTGAACCTAACCCTTGCACCCGTTCTTGTACTCCTTCATGAATTTGAAATCATAGGTTACATAAGATTAATTATTAATTAAAAAGGTTTAAATAGTTTATTTTTCCTTGTAACTTATGTATTTTATTTCTTCAAGAGAATGGTAAAATATAAGTATTAATTTTTATGAATATGGTTGGTGTAGGAATATTCAGGTATTGTCTGCCATTCCTGCGCTCAATGGACAGCTGGCAGTATTACTATGAATAATCATGACAAATCATTGACCGACACACACCCCTTGATAAAGAACCAATTTTTCACTTTGATTAGGTTTGAAGCGTTGAGAAGAACATAGGAAGAAGGAGATTGGATTTTTTACCAGCACCACCGATTCAGCCTCTACTAATAGCTGAGAGCCTAAAGTTACATCTTTTGTTTCTTTTCCGTTGCAACCAAGAGCTGAGTATTTTATTTAACAGGGTTTATAGGATAGATTTGTTAGCCATACTCTAGAGAAGTTTTTCACTTTGATTTTGTATCGCCCCATTTCTGGGCTAGATCCAAGACCTATTGATGTATATTTTCACTTATTTAAGTTAATGAAAGGATCCATGCTATTTTATCCATCTCTGGTTTTTAATTTCATGTGAATGAGTTATGTGTGTGTTTGATTTCCTTGCTTTCATAAAGGGAAATGAGTTGGTTGGCTAGGGCCCAGCCAACCCAGCTTGTTCTCCCTCTGTTTATAACAATGTGTTAAGTATTTCATATGCAAATTCAGAGCAGAAGGTTATTTTTTTTATGTATCTAAATCTACAGATTTACATTTTCTTTGTGAACATTGTGCTACTCGGATCCAAGCGTTAGCAGTTTGATTTTATTCGAATCCATTCAATAATGATGGAGTATTTCATTTCTTTTCATTTATGCACTGTGTGAATTTCCTTTCCTTTCTGCAAGTGTGTGTTTCTATTTAACTTTACGAATATGTTTCAGTCTGCAAATCATGGTTTATCTCAAGAAAGGACATTCTATTTTTGCAAGTTGTTTTATTTCTGCAATGCAACGGTGTGTTTCATTCCAAAAAACGTGTTTACACTTCCATTAAGTGTGTACCACTTAGGGGTTGGATTATTTGATTTATTTAAATTTATTGTGCATTAATGAAACCCTGTACACACAATAGATTATGTACTTGTACTAGCTCTCTTGTGGAATCAAATGAGGTATGTTGCAGAGACTCTTGACTTGAAACATTTACCTTAAAAGGACATAAATCTTGTTCATACAGTGACAACACTCTAAGGGACACTCTATCTCTTAGAATAAAATGCTTATCTCTTCATAAAGAAACTCTGTTATGACATAATTCTCTTTCAATTCTTGCAATGTTTTTATTTATCAAATGAGTGAATAATGAGAATTATGTTGTTTTGAATGGTTCATTTATGATTTTGTAATTTTCTCTTATTTATCTTCAATTGATTTACATTTTGCACTCTTTAAGTTTTATGAAAGTGATTAGGAACAGTAAAAAAATTTAGTGTAGGAACCAAATACATTTCTAGTACAGGAACAACACTTTAGTACAGGAATATTGTTATAGTGCAAGAACTCTATTCCAGTACAAGAATTTTGTTACGGTGCAAGAATGTTGGTCTAGTCCATGAATGGAAGACTTGTAAAAGAAACATGCATCACTCTCAATCTAAGTATTCCCCCTGTCTCTTAATGCACTGATACTCAGTCACATAGATTTGTTGTCTCTTCTTTAATTTATCAGGGTATTTTTATGTTGATTCAAGCTCCTTTCATTTGATTCTTGTAAGTATTTCCTTTTATTGATTCCAGTACAAGAATTCCTTTGGTGTTATATGCTTTCCATTCTTTTGATTCTGCAAATGTAATTAGAAGGATAGAATTAGAGTTAATGAAATTTTACACCATTATTCTTGGCATTTCATGTGCTTCGCCTCGAACCTTACAAAGCCCTAGATTGATGATTAAGAGTTGAAGGACTTTGTCTAGTTACAACTTCGGAACCCAATATTTTGGAGCCATTTCTAGGGAGGCGTTGAATATTTGGCAAGAAATTTTTGTATTTTTTTTGCAATAGGGGTAAGTCTGGTTTATCTTTTTATGCAGTGTGCTTCTATCGTCTGAAGGATTCTTTTTAGTGTTGATTTTTTTTACGTGCAACATTTGATTTGAGATTCTCTTTCCTGTACTTTTAAGTTTTGTCATTTTTGGTTTGATTATTTTAATATGAATGCCTAAAAAGGGTATGGGTATGAAGTCCAATAAGGTCCAAAGAAACATTGATAAATATTTAAAAAATTCTCATATTGGGCCTTCTTTTTCAAGGAGAAAGTCCAAACAAACACAAACCCATCATCCAGGAACTGTCTACTTGGACTCTGAAAATAGTAGTTTGGGGGTGACACAACCAACCAAGGGGACGAAGGGAACGATTGGAATTCAAAATTATTTGAGACATAGTCAACCTTCTCATTCTATTAAGATTGGTTCGATTAGAGGTACAAAAATTGCAGATCATGAGTACCATGCTAAGGGGAATAGAGAGAATCAGGTAAATGAAGAGTAATCCACCTTTGGATTTCCAATCATTGATCTAGACATAGTTGTGCAAATGAAGAACATTCCACCATCAACTCTTCCTAATTTCCATGGTAAGGTACATGAGGACCCAGATCCTTTCTTATTAGAATTTGATATATTATGTAGAAGCTATGATTACTCTACAAATGCCCAAAAGTTAAAATTATTTCCTGTAACTCTAAAGGATTCAGCCTTGCGCTAATTCATGGGGTTGGGAGGGAATACTATAGCTTCTTGGGAACAAATGCAGAGAGTATTTTTGTTCCAATACCAGGAATATTGCAAAACTATAGAAATGCATGATGATATCTTTACTATTGTACAAAGTGGTGATGAGACCTTCGAAAAACTATCTAGAAATATTTCTATATATCCTCCAAAGGGAAAAACACAAATTTGATCCAAGTACTATTAGAACCTTGTTCTTATGTGGGCTTAACGATGATGCTAGAAACAATTTGAACTTGTTAGGGGTTAAAAATGCGAAGCTGGGTTACACTTTCGTGAGAAACGCATCTGAAAATTTCACTCTCCCAACAGTTCGGTCAAAATTTTACGAAGTTCGGTCGAAATTTGTTTAAAAGTTCGACTGATTTTTTTGTTATAAATATAGCGACCCCTAGACCGCAAGAATTTTTAGATCACTTTTTTGTTGTATTACCATTGGAGAGCACTACAATTTTTCTGACCATTAGTTGTTTAGGTGTTTTTCACTAATCTTGAACCAGCAGGGGAGCAAGCGAAAATGTGAAGGTAAATGAGAGGTTGTTTTTGTTTTTCTTATTTGTTCTTATTTTTCTTTATGGTTGTTTTTACAGTTTAATCTTATTTTCATTTTCTGTTGTGTTTACAGGATTTGTGTAGGATTCCTTGGGTCTGATCTGCATCCTCGGCGAGCTTTGCCTCCTCAGCGTGCATTTTCTCCTTGTCTCAGTTCTAGGTGCACAGTCTTGTTGATTAATCTATGTGAAATGTGGCTCTCTTTCTATATGTTGAAGCTCTGTTAATCTCTTGGTGCATAGTCATGTTATTTAATCAGATCCTTCCGTAAAGCTCTCCCCTTGATTGAAATTACATTCTTGCGGGAAGTAGTGAAATAGAAGTTGTGAAATTAAATTATTTCATGAAGTTTTTAACTACCACTCCCACTAATGCACTTCCATCACGAGATGATATTTGCGGTCCTCTATCACACAAAAGCTTCCCATTTTGAAATGAATTTTGGATAGTCTTCAGTTTTTTTGTCTCTATTTACAGAATTTTTATAGAAGTTTGATTCACAGTAGTGTAATCTGGACCGTTTTAGTGTGTTTAAGCAGCACCTGTTGATCAAGTGAACACATCCGAGCTAGAATTTGACCCATTCTTACCACCCGACCCGTCACTGAACCTAGATGGGAGGGGGAACCCCCAGTCCTATGATGATTACCGTAGGAGGTAGGGGGGATGGACATGTGGTCATTGATCATGTCCCTCAAACATATGGATAAGAACTAATCTATAATGGTAACTTTACCAGAATACCTTCCCTTACCTAACTTTCCTGACCGGTTTTTAAGATTCTTATTGTCATTCCAAAGAGTCAAAATGGGGTCTTGTTTGTTGGATGATAGTGGGTGGGATGCCCCTCTATCCTTATCACCTAATCATTACCTTCTTGAAATCTAATCCATTGAAAATGAAAAGCTCTCAAAAATACGGGAATTGCTAGGGCCAGTGCACTTCGCAAGTTTTCGTTCTGTTGTGCATGCCTTGTGCACAACACCATATGGTAATAGTAATTAGATTTCTTCATAGAGTTGCATCATAAAAAGTAAGATACATTGGTATAAAGCTATGAATTTCCATTTATCAGTATTACATGCTGGTATTATCTTCTTACCTACCTCCATTTAACTAGACAGACCATACCGATATTGATACCCATACCGATATAGAGAGAAGTACTGCACATGCCCTGCTAACTTTGCTAATCAGACTACAAAAACATATTACTAAAGGAAGCAATTCAATCCAGCCGTAGGTTTAATCTCTATGAAATGTGGCTCCCTGTCTTTCTGTTAAATCTTTGTTAATATCTTGGTGCATAGTCTTGTTATTTAATCTCTATGAAATGTGGCTCTGTCTGTCTGTATTTACATAATTTTGTATTAGAAAACAATGATTTTTTTTCAATTAAATAAATGCATTTGGAGTAGCTCTCAAGTCTATATAATTTTTTGGATTGAGCCAAAGTATAATATACCATGGAACCTGCTTGATCTTGTACAACAAATCATCTTGGTGCATAGTCCTATTGATTAATCTCTACAAAGTGTGGCTCTCTGTCTACCTGTTGAAGCTTTGTTAATCTCATGGTGCATATTCATGTTATTTAATCCGATCCTTCCGTAAAGCTCTCCCCCTGATTGAAATTACATTCTTGCAGGAAGTAGTGAAATAGAAGTTGTGAAATTAAATTATTTCATGAAGTTTTTAACTACCACTCCCACTAATGCACTTCCATCATGAGAGGATATTTGTGGTCCTCTATCACACGAAAGCTTCCCATTTTGAAATGAAGTTTGGATAGTCTTCAGTTTTTTGTCTCTATTTACATAATGTTTATAGAATTTTGATTTGCAGTAGTGTAAGTTGCACAGGTTTAGTGTGTTTAAGCAGCACCTGTTGATCAAGTGAACACATCCGAGCTAGAAGTTGACCCTTGCTTACCACCCAACCCATCACTGAACCTGGATGGGAAGGGGAACCCCGAGTCCCATGATGATTACCGTAGGAGGTAGGGGGGATGGATATGTGGTCATTGATCCTATCCCTCAAACATATGGATAAGAATTAATCTATACTGGTAACTTTACCAGAATACCTTCCCTTACTGGAATATATTCCCTTACCTGACTTTCCTGATCGGTTGTTAAGATTATTGTTGTCATTCCAAAGAGCCAAAATGGGGTCTTTTTTGTTGGATGATAGTGGGTTGGATGCCCCTCTATCCTTATCACCTAATCATTACCTTCTATAAATCTAATCCATTGAAAATGAAAAGTTGTCGAAAATATGAGAATTGCTAGGGCCAGGCATTCTACTGTGCCTGCCTTGTGCACAACACCATACGGTAATAGTAATTAGATTGCTTCATAGAGTTGTATCATAACAGGTAAGATTCATTTCTATAAAGGTATGAATTTCCATTTATCAGTATTACATGTTGGTATTAGCTTCCTACCTACCTCCAATCAATTAGACAGACCATACCGATATTGATACCCATACCGATATAGAGAGAAGTACTGCACATACCCTGCTAACTCCGCCAATCAGACTACTAACACAGATTACTAAAGGAAGCGATTCGATCCAGCCGCATGTTTAATCTCTGTGAAATGTGGCTCCCTACCTTTCTGTTAAAGCTTTTTTAATCTCTTGGTGCATAGTCTTGTTATTTAATATATGTGAAATGTGGCTCTGTCTGTCTGTATTTACATAATTTTGTATCATAAAACAATAATTTTTTTTCAATTAAATAAATGCATTTGGAGTATCTCCCAAGTCTACATAATTTTTTGGATTGAGCCTAAGTATAATATACCATGGAACCTGCTTGATCCTGTACAAAAAATCAACTTGGTGCATAGTCCTGTTGATTAATCTATGTGAAATGTGGCTCTCTCTCTACCTGTTGAAGCTCTGTTAATCTCTTGGTGCATAATCATGTTATTTAATCTATGTGAAATGTGGCTCTGTTTGTCTGTCTGTATTTACACAATTTTGTATCAGAAAACAATGATTTTTTTTTCAATTAAAGAAATGCATTTGGAGTAGCTCTCAAGTCTATATAATTTTTCGGATTGAGCCAAAGTGTAATATACCATGGAACCTGCTTATACGTGTATAACAAATTAGCTTGGTGCATAGTCCTATTGATTAATCTCTCTGTTAAATGTGGCTCTCTGTCCGTCTGTTGAAGCTCTGTTAATCTCTTGGTGCATAGTACTGTTATTTAATATTTGTGAAATGTGGCTATGTCTGTATGTCTGTATTTACATAATTTTGTATTAGAAAACAATGATTTTTTTTCAATTAAATAAATTCATTTGGAGTAGCTCTCAAGTCTGTATAATTTTTCGGATTGAGCGAGAGTTTAATATACATAACAGAGCTAATACTTGGTCAAGAAATGAAATGATATTTTTTTATATTTTGCAGAGTTGAATGTGCTCTCTTCTTAATATAATTTTTCATGCTCACTCATGGACCTCTATATTTTTACAATCTTTGAAACTAAACCAGAAAACATGATTTCAACTACCAAATAAGAAAACATTTGAGAGGCTACATGATCTTGATATTTACACCAAATTAGACCAGATATGTTTCATAAGTGACAAGAAGAGTGTACTATACATAACAGAGCTAATACATGGCCAAGGAAAGAAAGGATATCTTTTTATATTTTGCAGAATTGAATATGCTATCTGATTAATCTCATTTTTCATGCTCAATCATGCACCTCTAAATTTTAACACCATGTGAAAGAAACCAAAGAATATAAAAAACCAAACAACAAAATCACCATCCATCCGAAATTATTGCCTAAATTACCATTCCTTTTCAAAATCCATTTGAAATTAGCATTACTGCTCAAACTTGACAAAGTTATGTTCAATATATGAAATTTCTAGTTAAAATAGACAAAGTTATGTTTCAATATATGAAACGTATGACACATTCCATAGGACTCTGTTGACAATTAGGGGGTGTACTTCTCAAATTTGAGACCTATGGAGACTAAAACTCTCCACATAACAATTAGACCAATTGCAGGTTGTTAGTAGGTTTCAACTTTGAATTTGAACTTGGAAGTTCCTAGCAGTTATGTTGGTTATAGATGCAATATGTATTTGGGCCAGTTATAATGGTTATAAATCAAGTACTTAAAAAACAAAAATCATCCTTTATCATTCTCTGTCTCAAGAAAACAAAACCCTTCCTTTATCATTCTATCTCAAATAAAATATGGTCTTTGTGCAAGGTGGAACTTTCATTTCCAACAATAGCATAGCCATCTTATCAATAATTGTGATTCCAAATGTGATTGTTTATTTAAGTCCCATAGGATAGTGTGTTTGTTTCCCTAATCCATTTTCATATAGTTAAAAATAATCCTAGATAATAAATTTTGTATTTAAAAACTTTGAGATGAGAAAGTAAAATAGTTTTTCCAAGGTAGAGAGAGTGACTTTCCCTCCTTTTTTATCTTTTGAAATTTTTTTGAAATCTTTGGAAAAGCTTCCTACAACTTCCTCTTATAAAATTGCAAAATATTTTGCAGCTTCTAATTTGTGATTTTTAGGAAAACATAAGAAGTATCTAAACTTAAATTTGTCTCCATAAACGCAGAAAATAATTCTTTGTATCATGCAAACCATAGACCACATTCTGGTGGAAATATCTACTACATAATAGTATAATAATAAAACACTCGAGTAATTGATTAAGAAACATTGGATATTTCATTTACAGGCAGAAGTCCTTTTCAAATTTCCATGACTATGGCAAAGAATATTTCCCTTTCCATTTTTCATTGCTGAATGATATTGATTTTGTTTTTATAAATGGACCTTGGATTTTAGGTTCCTGTGGACTGTACCTAGACTAATGGAAATTTAAATTTACCTAGAGAAACAAGTCACAAAATTAGTCTTGCTATGCATTGGTCTTCCATTTCTGCTTCTCAACCTTTGCAAACTTGAAACTTTACAAGTTATTCCTATCTCTCCAACAAAATAATTGGATTAAATATAAAATTTAGAGGAAAACGAGATATAATATAATGTTTTTATTCTTTCACTTCTACCCACATAGAAGTTGAACTAAAAATGGACTTCCAAATTCTATTGGACTTGACTTTGACAAATGGACTTATATCTATAATATAAACTACAAATAATTTCCTTTTTAATGTAATGAATGTTCTCATCTATGAATAGAACCATTTTGCAAAGTGTTCCAAAATATGAGACATCTCCTTTAATTGGATTAGAGTGAATCTAAATTTCACGTAGCTAGAAAATTGTAATAATGGGAAGTAGAACCAAGGCCATCAACATTAATAGAAAATAAAAACAACATGAGAATCCCACAATCAGTACACATCCAATGCATTGGACTCATGGTAAGTAAATAAAGAGTTTCAAGGTTAAGAAAACTTAAATGATCCATGTAACCCTTGAAAAGAAATGGGAGATAAAGAGGACATCACAAAGGAAGATAGGAAAGAAAACAAAACCTTTAACTTAGATCCATAGGTCTGTCTTTTGCATAGGTCCACGATATCTAAATAACATGTCATATGACATAGAAACTCGAGAATTATTGTATGATATTTATGGAACTATACAAGATTATTGTATGATCTTTATGGCAGTATATGATTTATGATTTTTGTTAAATTTATTGTTTGATCTTTATGGCAGTATATGATTTATGATTTTTGTTAAATTTATTGTATGATCTTTATGGCAGTACATGATTTCTGATTTTTGTTAAATTTATTGTATGATCTTTATGGCACTATACAAGGTTATTGTATGATCTTTATGGCAGTACATGATTTCTGATTTTTATTAAATTGTTAAATTACATGTTTAAAACCAAGAATTAACTTTTATTAATCTACATAAATAATTCACCTACTATTGTTTAAAACTTTTACCATCAACTAGTGGCATTTTTCTTATCTCCCATAAAATTTAAGGAATTTAGTGTTTTTGGAAACCATGTACATGTGATTTCTCAAAATACCAACAATTAGAAAATAGAACAAGGATGGTTTCAAAATCAAATGTCAATCACCTTTACAGAACTTTTAGCTAAATGTGTCTATAATCTCATAGGGGTCCACTATCACCTAACCAACCATAAAACTTTAAACTTTAAGGCATTTTCTAGTGTTTTTGGAAGCCATGTACATGTCATTTATCAAAAACCCAACAATTAGAAAATACAACAAGGATGCTTTCAAAATCACATGTTTATCACATTTATAAAAGTTTTAGCTAAATTTTTCTATCATCTCATAGGGGTCCACTATCACCTAACCAACTATAATGGCTAGGATGTGTTGTTACTCATTTATCCCTTGTCCTTTTTAACAACAATTATAAAACTTTTAGCTAAATTTTTCTATCATCTCATAGGGTTCCACTATCACCTAACCAACCATAATGGCTAGGATGTGTTGTTACTCGTTTAGCCCCGTTCCTTTTTAACAATATTTATAAAACTTTTAGCTAAATGTGTCTATCATTTTAACAAAAATTATAAAACTTTTAGCTAAATGTGGCTATCATCTCATAGGGGTCCACTATCACCTAACCAACCATAATGACTAGGATGTGTTGTTACACGTTTAGCCCCTATCCTTTTTAACAACAATTATAAAACTTTTAGCTAAATGTGTCTATCATCTCATAAGGTTCCACTATCACCTAACCAACCATAATGGCTAGGATTTTTTTTTACTCATTTAGCCCCTGTCCTTTTTAACAACAAGGATTCTTTCAAAATCACATGTTTATCACCTTTATAAAACTTATATAGCTAAATGCAAGGACTGTCCTAGTGATTTTGGAAACCATGTACATGTCATTTCTCCCATAAACTTAACCATGTAAATGTAATTTATCCCATAAACTTTAAGTCATTTTTTAGTGTTTTTGGAAACCATGTACATGTCATTTCTCCCATAAACTTTAAACCATTTGCTAGTTTTTTTGGAAACCATGTACGTGTCATTTCTACCATAAAATTTAAGGCATTTGCAATAAATGTTCATTTAAAATTTTATTGTGATCTTAGAGTTTTTGGAAAACATGTACATGTAATTTCTCCCATAAACTTTAAGAAATTTTCAATAAATGTTCATTTAATATATTTTATTGAAATTGTTTTTTTCAGGGATAAAAAAACCCACTAAGCATGGTCAAAAAATGGACATTATGCATATATGTTTCTTGGTATCCCAATCCAGGGAAAATAATGATTACATATGTGTTATGCAATATTGTGACTAGCAAAGTCCCCTAAAGGAAAATGAATATACTTGGAAGAACAACAAACAATGAAGCATATTATATTGCATTGATAGAAGGCTTGGGAAGAGCTAGGGAGTATGGATCAAATGGAATTGTAGTTTTCACCAATTATGAACCTGTATGCAACCAGATGAAAGACATGTACCAAGTTAAAAAGGAGAGGCTAAAACAACTGCATGGAAAAGCAAACAATATTGTTAGAAAATTTTAATAATTTAGTATAAGACATTGTGCAAATGTTAATAATATGTCTAGTGATCTATTGTATGGGGCAATGCAAATTCAAGATTCATCTCTCAAAGATGAATTAATTTTGAGACGCTCTCCTCCAAAATTTATTGATGATTCATCTCTCAAGGATGAATTAGTGTTGAGACGCTCTCCTTCAAAATTTATTGATGGACATTGTAACATATCTTTGATATGTGTGTGTTTTTTACTTATAAATACGTCATTTTTAATGACCGTGTGTTTTTTTCAGTTATATACGAAGTGTGCTCCCACCATGTAAGCACAACTTGGTGAACTTGATGTTTTATAAAAATTTTCAGTATTTAATTTTCAAAATGTGCACCCACTATGTAAGCACAACACAGCTTGGTTAACTTCATGTTTTAGAAATTTTTGTATTTAATTTTCAAAATGTGGAGGACTTCAACAAATTTTTGTTTAAATTTAGCTGTACGCATCAATTTGAGCTTTGAAAGTTTTTTGTTTTACATAATTTGTGTTTGTGCACAACATCTGTATAAATTACATCAATTTTTTGAATTCTTTTGTGTTTTACATCATTTGTTTTTGTGCTCAACATTTGTGTAAATTACATAAATTTTTTGAATTCTTTTATGTTTTATATTGTAATAGGTAAATGTGGGCATCATTCCCAATGACCTAATAAAACTAGACATCATCCCCAGGACCAATGAAATAGGGTCTATCATCCCCTATCATTTCATTTTCTACATGCCCTAAGACAATAAAAAACTATTCATGACTTCTATTGCAAAGCTTCCAAGGGTTGAAGTATATGTTATATCACCTATGAGCTCACCAACGCAGCCTCTCAAGGGTCTAATTTATTTTCATATGCAGTTACCTCCATTCAAGGGTGCTCTGCAAAGCACTTCCCGACATTCAAGAGTGTGTTGGTCAAATGGGAGCGAAATTCTCATTGTTCCGGAATCTCCACATGGCCAATGCCTTCTAGAAAAGTCCATATGTGTCAAACTTTGAATACATGTGTCCATCTAACACCTCTGAGCTTGGGAACATGTCTTGCCTATTATTAGAAATTCATTGATTGAGAAACTACCTTAATTTTCCCTATAAATTGAGCACATATCCTAGTGAAAGAAAAGGGAGAAATTTGGTAAAGAAATGTTGTTGGATTCTCAATTGAGTGTGTGATTAGAGTGATATGCCACTGGTGAGATGTTTATTGTGATGAGGCTAGGATGAATGCTGGAGCTGGTGACATCAAATCAATCTTTTTTTGTAACCTCCCCCTTCTATCCATTAATAAAGATTATTGCTCATTTTCCCATATGTGTATATGTTTATGTTTCTATTTTCCATATCATGGATTCTTAACTGATATATATGTTTCATGTTTCAAAAATTTAACTGATTAAGATAAATAGCCATCTGTATATTGCAATCTCTTTGTTATTTAGTGTTTATATTTGCAGGAACTAGTCTGGCAATCAAAGTTGGATTGGAAGCTACAGCAAGAGAGACAGAAGGAGAATAGGAAGCGCTTGGATCACAAGTAAGTTCTTCTATCTTTCTGTGTGTCTATTTACTCTTAGATAAAGTGTCTGCAAATCCTTTTATCTGTTGTTCTAAATGCATAGAACCACATTTAGGGAATGTGTTTTATCTGTAATCCATAATTCCACATAAAAAATTGGCGACTCTGCTGGGGAATTTCCTTATCATTCCTGGTGTTTTTGTCTCTGCTTATCTACCCAGTAGCATCTAATCTCAATTATTAGGCTTTTTAATTAAAGAATTTCATTTGAAGTTTGTTTAGTAGCTTGAATTTTGATCTCTGCTGAGCCCAATGCACTGTTGGTCAAGACACAGTGATTTGCATAGCACTATCTCCCACTCAGGGGTGCTTTACAATGCACTGTCTCCCCTTAGATACTGCGTTGCCCCCTAAGCCAACCAAATTCCCTTTGAATTTTTCATTTCCATTACATTTAGCCTTTTGTTTGTTGTGTTTTCAATTGTCTGATACCTCATAGAGACCAGTGAATTTTCCCGAATCTTCCTCCTTTGAAAAGTAAGTTTGTTCAAGGTCTCTTTAAGTGTTTTTCTTTATCATTGACAAATCAAATTCAAATTATTTTTGTTTATGCATTAGATCCTTTTTTTTTTAAGGAAATTGTCATTAAATTATTCATTTCATGTAGGAAAAATTGTAGTTCCATTCTTCATTTTTCCTAAGAGAGAAATTGTTGTTAAATTCCTCATTTCTCAAAGAAGAAAGCATTTGTTTTTTGTTGATTTGATGCATATATTTTCCTTTCTATATTCACATTAAGGGGACTGAAAATAAAAACCTGCATTTGCATATAGTGAATTGTGTGTTTTTGCATAGGAAAAAGTTAGGAAAGATACATATTAGTTTTTTCTCTTTGTTGTTTGCTCTCAAAACTGATTTCTCTTTCCCTTAGTAGCTAGGATCTTCATTGAAAAAGATAAAATTGAAAAATTTGCTTATCATTTTAGTTTGCATTTTAGGAATTTCCATCACATCATCGCGGTGAAACTTGAAAGGAAAATTGATAAATAATATCAACTTAAAATTTACATCAATTTACCTAAAAAAACATTGGAACCATAACAATAACATTTAGAAGGTCTAGGCTAGAGACGTGTTCTGGCATCATAAAACATAGCAGCTGTCGTTAATTGTCTACGATAAATTCTGAGTGTGATACCTCACTCCAGGTACATAAGTATATTGTAGCTTGTTCACGTACCTTCGGGTATATCAGGCGGTGTTATAGTACAAAAAGTATAAAGGGGTGCTCTCACTGTGTGGTTTCACATTAGACAGCGCTAATGCGGACTTGGGCCTCCACGTACCTTCGGGTATATTTGAGAGGACAAATTTAGGTTTCTATCCATCCATAGTGAACCGAGTCAGTTGCCTTGTAAATTGTGATACACCGAACACAACATTTAGGGAGATTGCCTGCCCGTACTTCTTAGTTTGCCAGGAGGTATTCTACAGTTCATAGTTTCTTGGTAAACCTTTTGCCTAGAATTACCCGTTTATTTGTTTTTGGTAATAAAATATATCAGTCATCGTGGAAGAAGAACATCCCTTTCCACGTCATTCGCGTAGACTTGCATTGAAACCATCTTTACCACCAGAAGCTACTTCTGGTTGGCGAAGGCAATATCACTCTACCGAAACTAGTACCATCAATACCTCTGGTGAAGCATCATCTTCACATATACCAAATTCGGCACGAGTAGTTTCTACAAATCGTGGTTCATCTACTCTTGTCGAGATGGAGTCGTCACAACTACTTGTGCTCATGATCCATCCAATCAGTGAGACCATACCTCCCAAACCCGACGTTGTTCAACCGGAAGTTGATCCAGATCCCATTGTGCCTTAGGGGGAAATTTTTATTGGTAAAATTGGACATCATCCCTAGGACCAATAAAATAGGGTCTATCATCCCCATATATTTCAGTTTCTATATGCCCTAAGTGGAGAAAATCTTGATCCTGGAGTCGAAAAATCGGAAGTTGTTCCTGTATTGGTCACTCCACAATCTATTGTAGCCATTGAGTCTCCCATATCCCGCATTCAATCACATGAAATATAATTCGGGCCTGACGGTGAAGTTCTTCCACCTGGTTTGATTTTGATTGAATAAATACCACAAAACGAGACACCTTTAACTCCAACTCATTTTCGGTAGGAGCTTTCCCTATACAAGTATTTTCCTCAATCACCTTCCTTTGCTTTTTTTTATCATGTTTCACTTTGAGTTCCTATAGATTCTATAGGGTATACACTGGGTCATTTAACCATGGCTCAGATAGCATCCCAGACTAATCCATCTATTTCAGTTGCGACAACATCTATTGTTGCTTCATCTTCGATGTTTTGTCCATTGACTTCACCCATGTCATCATCCGGAATCCTATTTGGTTCCTCACTTATGAGTACTAAACGACTTAATAATTTATTCACATCTTTAGTGCAATATCAAGCTGGTCCCATCAGTTATACTCCTTGGTGACTGGTGATTTCACAGAAATTACCCTCTAAAATTCCAAAATTCAATGAAAACCATGGAGAAGAACCATCAATACATGTTATAACTTATCATTTGTGGTGCTCATCAAACTCCTTAAATGATGACTTTGTTAGACTACGTCTTTTCTAGCGCACACTCACTAGATCAACTACACAATGAAGATGTTTCGTTTACTGTGTCAACCTTGTTAAAAAATGAAACAGGCTATGAGGATGGTTCTTTTACTGTGTCAACCTCGCTAAAAAATGAAACAGGTTATGAGGAAAGTTCTTTTACTGTGTCAACCTCGTTAAAAAATGAAACAGACCTTGAGGATGGTTCTTTTATTGTGTCAACGTTGTTAAAAAAATGAAATAGGCCATGAGCATAGTTCTTTTCCTGTGTCAAGCTCGTTAAAAATTGAAACAAATCCTCCCCTATAATGAATCTTCATTCCATCTAGATATTAGTAACCAATAATCTACTCAGCTGAATTAAATGAAGTTTGGGGGGCATCTGCTCTTGCAAGGGGCATTCAAAACATTCTTACCAATTGCACCCAATCAACTGCTGAAGTTCGGGAGCAAAAACAGGTTCAGAGCTCCAAATGCAAATGGTAACTTTCAAAGGGTAAAAATGTATAGTAAAACTATTTTAATTAGTCATTTGATTATTTTCAAATCATATTTATTGCTGTGACTATGGTTTTATTCAATTTTTATCATGAAATAAGTATTTTTAATCCATTTGATGTTGTTCTGAACAGGTTTTCAACTAATCAGCAGATTAGTCGTGCACATTTATTTCAAGAATGATTTGACCACAAAGCATACTTTATCCTTATTTTTAGAGCTTTGATAAAAATGAAAAGGACTTGAAGTGCACTTTTATCTCTTTTTCGATCTTCAATAACAGCGAAAAAGGAACCCCTGGAGTCTTCTTTTAGCTCTTTTCAGACTCTAATAATGTGAAAAGATTACCGAGCACTTGTATTTTCAAGCTCGTAAAAGTAAATGAATTTATATCTACTTAGTATAAGTTTAACCCTTTTCTGGACTGAGATAGATTGTTTATGAAAAATGAATGCTTTAGTCGAACACGGCTAGGAGGTTCTCGCAGATATTATTTTACACTTTTTTGGATCTGAGCGACAACTTTACGAAAATGTACCTATGGAGTTTTCTTTCGTCCTGTTTTTCAAACTCTCTAAATATGAAAAAGGATTAGGATGTCACTATCGTTAGGCTCGTTAAAACATAAAATAGCGACAGGCTTGTCGATCATGGCAAGAATCAAGTTTCATTCATCGCTAGACTCGTTAAATTATTAAATAGTGATACTTTATTCGCCCAAAGGGCTGAAAAATATATATCATATGTTATCCTCCTCAAGCTTATTAAAAAAAATAAAGAGGTACTGGTCAACAAATAACCGAGGAAAATTTGGGAAAGTGAGTAGAATTTTTACGGTAGTAGGTCGCTCTTGAACATGACACTTCACTCCATCATCGTGACTGTTTGGGTTGGGTAATCTTCTTAACGGTTCATTCATACCTATGGTTCATCATACCTTCACTTCAGTTTTGGGTCAATGCTAGCAACTCATCTCAGTGTCGTTGATATGTTTAGGAGAAGTCATCCAGTGAATACTCATCCTTCTGCAATACTCATAAACCTTCATTCTCATGACAGTCATCCCTAAACATTGCTATATCAAGTCACATTTTGTCTTCGAAATCAGTAACTCCCGTTTCGCAATAAAGTGACTTCCTGTCGACGTC
Source organism: Pinus albicaulis (assembly GCA_034641835.2). Taxonomy (NCBI): domain Eukaryota; kingdom Viridiplantae; phylum Streptophyta; class Pinopsida; order Pinales; family Pinaceae; genus Pinus; species Pinus albicaulis. The sequence continues at coordinate 1,441,765,931 of CM076581.1, forward strand.
AAATCATCATCCAAGAAGTTCATTTATAAACATCATCTTTCAGTACCATGAGGCTTGTTACAGCATCGAAAATATCCTCGTTTTTGTACCTTCGACCGAAAGATTTTGTTTGGCGTTCGACATCAAATCATTTATTCACATCTTACGAAATGTACTGCGGTACCTTGAGAGCCATTAACATCAATGTTGGTTCTATCGTGTTTGTTAACATCTCACATCATTGGTTGGTAATCAAACGATGTCTTACCATGTTCGACTACAAATCATATATTCGCATGGCTAGACTTGTACCTGAACAATCGCGTGAACGAGATAAGAAGACCCCAGATGTAGTTTTAGCCATCCAAGTTGCGATTTCAGGATTGTTGGACACATCATCTGTACGATGACCTTACATATAGATCATCATCCAAACATGGGCCTATATCTGTAGGCATGTCTGTATTGGGAAAAATTCCAATGTAGACAACTTTCTTCACTATGTACATGTTATTATATAGTTTATGTGCTGAGCACGGGAATGCCTTCCCTCAGCAATTCATGATCAAGAGGATATATCATGATGTAATATATTGTAATATTGATGTAGGTCGCCACTCTGCTTTAGTTCCAACCCATCACATCGTAGAGCATCTCATTCAAAAAATATTGTTACTATTTTGACTTCATGCTTTAGGGGGCAGCTGTTATAAGTAAATTTGGGCATCATTCCCAATGACCTGGTAAAACTTGACATCATCCCCAGGACCAATGAAATATAGTCTATCATCCCCTATCATTTCATTTGCTACATGCCTTAACACAAGAACAAACTATTCATGACTTATATTGTAAAGCTTCCAAGGGTTGAAGTATATTTTATATCACCTATGAGCTCACCAATGCAACTTCTCAAGGGACTAACTACTTTGAATATGCAATTACCTCCATTCAAGGGTGCTCTACAAAGCACTTACCGACATTCAAGAGTGCGTTGGTCAAATTGGAGTGAAATTCTCATTGTTCTAGAATCTCCACATGGCCAATGCCTTCTAGAAGAGTCCATATGTGTCAAACTTCAAATCCATGTGTCCATCTAACACCTCTGAGCTTGGGAACATGTCTTGCCTATTATTGGAAAGTCATTGATTGAGAAACTACCTTTAGTTGCCCTATAAATTGAGCACATATCCTAGTGCTAGAAAAGGGAGAAATTTGGTAAATAAATGTTGTTGGATTCTCAATTGAGTGTGTGATTAGAGTTATATTCCGTTGGTGATATGTTTATTGTGATGAGGCTGGGATGAATGATGGAGCTGGTGACATAAAATCAATCACTGGTTGTAACCTCCCCCTTCTATCCATTAATAAATATTGCTGCTCATTTTCCCATATATGTATTTGTTTATTCTTCTATTTTCCATATCATGGATTCTTAACTATGTTTCATGTTTCATCGATTTAACTGATTAAGATAAATAGCCATTTGTATATTTCAATCTCTTTGTTGTTTAGTGTTTATATTTGCAAGAACGATTTTGGCGATCAAAGTTGAATTGAAAGCTACAACGCGAGTGATAGAAGGAAAATAGGAAGCGCTTTGATCACAAGTAAGTTCTTCTATCTTTCTGTGTGTCTATTTACTCTTAGAGAAAGAGTCTGTAAATTATTTGATTTATTGTTCTAAATGCATAGAACCACATTTAGGGAATGTGCTTTATCCGTAATCCATAATTCCGCATAACATACATAACTTTTGTTTGTGCTCAACATTTGTGTAAATTACATCAATTTTTTTATTATTTTATTTTTTATTTTTTATTTTTAACATCATGTATCGATGTATTTGTAGATAGATCCATATATATCATGGATGATCATTTTCCACATGATTCTTCGAGGCTTTAAACATTATGTGTATCTATGTAACTATGGATATCCACTATGTATATCCATATATATATCATGGAGGATGATCTTTTGGCACATGACTCTTTGAGGTGAACATCAATAGAGTCTCATCCCTCTACGAGAGAGGGGGATCATGAATCGAGGGATGTTCATGGTATTTATATTAAATATGCATGTTTCTAAATGATATTTGAATATATAATATTATCCCCATACATACATGTATACATGTGGAATTCATTTTTTATTGAATATATAATTTTATCCCCATGCACATACATGTATATATATGGAATTGATTTTTTATCAATTTTGTGAGTTAAATTAATTTTTAATAATTTTATATTTTAGGAGTTCGAAGGAAAATAACATATACTCAGTGAATGGAATTTGGCCATGGTTCATGCAATCTACTCAATCATATATATGTATTTATATGTATGTATGTATGTATTTTTTAATTGATTAGAAATTCATGTTTTTTTATGAAACTTCCCTCTCGTCGCATGAGGGTGGTAGTGGTACACATTCCCCTGGTGGCCAATGTGTGAGGGGGGTGGTACACATTCCCTCAGTGGCCAATAAATGGGTGGTCATGTTGATTCTAAACTAATGGGTGGTGTCCAATCAATGGGTGGTCATTCTGGTTCTTAACCATCTCAGGGTGAGCATAATACTGCTCAGCCATCTCAAGGTGGCCATCAATCTAAATATTATTTTCATTCAATTATTAATTTGTTAAATTATTTATATAATATTTTTATGGTTAAAAAGAAAATTTGTACAATTTTTTTTACATGTTTTTTTATTTATACATAACATTATATATTGATGTAGAGGGTGAAAATGTTGCTCGAAAAAGACATAGGCTAGACCGCATTATTCAAGAAGAAGGTTGTACTCCAACCATGACTTATCCTTCTGAAATTCCTCATTATTTACCTTGGGAAACAAAAATCCAACAATGCAAATTACAAAGGTGTGAACATCTTTATTCAAAATTGAAGAAATATCTTCTTTCTTTGAAACTCCCTGCTGAGAGTCAAGAAAGCTTAGAAATAGTTACGCACTCTTTAAGCACACTTGTATATGTTTACAAAAATCTTGGGCCAACCATTGATAATTTTGTAGAAGTGATGAGGAAAATAAAAGAAATAGTAATGGGCTGGTCTCGATACATGGGATGATGTTAAAAACAAAGTTATAAAATAAATGGAAAAATCTATGTTTAATTTCAAAGAAGGGCCGAAAAGAAACATGTTAAAGGTGCAATATTTCAAGCACCCTAATATAGCGTACCTTTTTTATGATAGGCACCTTGCAGCCTATGGAACACTACCATGGAATGACGAGGTTTCTGTTTATTTTGAAAAATTCTTTTATGCGAAATTCTTTTTAGGAATGAAACCCAATTATAATTACCTTCCTTCTGAATGTTTTGGTTCTAATAAAAGTCGATTATGTGACTGTAGGGGCACTAAGCGTGATGTTGAGTTTCCTTGCCCCGAGCCACCATTGGTAAGCCAACCTCTTCGTGTGGAAACTTTGTGGTCAGAGATGGGTGCCACTTCTCAAATTAGTCATGAAGGAAGGGATGCCATCATAGACAATGTCCAAACTGGACTTGGTGGAATTGATATTGGTCTGAATCGACAAAGAGCACAAGATAATGCACGTACTAATTTTGTGTATAGTACATATGATGAGATAAAAAACATGAATATTGAAGAGATTAGAATATATGCAAAGCATTGTCGCAATGGTTGGCAGGACTTAACTATTCATGAGGAAGAGGGCATGGGATCGGTATGTGTTAATGGTTAGGGTGAATATTTTAATGTAATTTTTAATTTACATCTACATGTTTATTTGTATATGTTAATCTAACAAAAATGTATCATATTTTCACCATTTTCACTTAACACGCTTGATGAACGAAAATTTTGATAATATCACGGTCGAAGGTTCGTTCTCATAATCAAGATGATATGTTGGGAAATGTTAGTGGTTTTTAAGAGTTCATGATGTTGATGTACAATTATTGTTCTATTATTATATCGGTATCACGATGACATAGTTTTACAAGAAATAATTGTGTACACATATGTATATAATTAAATGTTAACAAATTCTGATTTCGTCCGATGTTTTCGCAATGGAGCCACCCTCTTCTTCCCTTTTAGGAGATGTGCCAAATCCATTTTCACAAGTATTCAATTTTTCACTTATATTTCAAGTTATAAATTGAAGTGAACATTTCATTAAAAAATGATATCTAGATCCTGAATTATTTTACAGTTTTAAATTTTTTGAATTTTAGGTTTGTGGAGATGATTTATGTTCTCCAAGGACTTTAGCAACGGAGTGTATGATGGAGATAGGAACATCCAAACAATTTGAACAAGAATTTGTCTAACTTTTTTTTTAATATTATTTCATTAGTTTATGCATTTTCATTTGAAATTTTTTAATATATATATATATATACTTGTACATGTATATTGTACAGTTTATCATGGAGGATGTATTGATGCAGGGCCAACATGGGACAATGGAGGGGGAACTACATGAGGTATTAGATGATTTTTTTTTCATTTAGTTTGTTTTATTGAAATTTTACATTCTCATTCAATTTTAAAAAATTAATTTTAATTTTAATACATGTAATACAAATTTCTTATACATGTGTACATTTATATGTATATGCAATTAGGGCCAACATGGGACAATGGAGGGGGAAGTACATGAGATATTGCATGAAAATTTCAATTTTTTTTCCATTTAATTTGTTTTATTGAAGTTCTACATTCTCATTCAATTTTAAAACATTAAATTTTAATTTTAATACATGTAATATAAATTTCTTATACATGTGTGTGTGTGTGTGTGTGTGTGTGTGTGTGTGTGTGTGTCTATGCAATTAGGGCCAACACGGGACAACAGAGCGGAGACTACATGAGGTATTGGATGATTTGTTTATTTTTTTCATTTTGTTTTTTTATGAAGTTCTACATTCTCATTCAATTTTAAAACATTAAATTTTAGTGTTTACCCGTTGTGTAGGTTCCCCATTCTTCATTTGAAAACAAAAGGAGGCTCAGGACGCTGCTGGAAAATACATTGCAGCCAAATTCTCTATTTGATTGATGCAAATGCAACATGTTTTTTGATATAGTATTTTTATAACTTAAACATGTGTCATATTTACTTTTATATATAAAGTCTTGATACTTGTAACACTTGATACTTTGTTATATTTACTTTTATTGTTCATGATATAAATTTTGGACATATTTTACATTTTGGATAGTTGAACTACATTTACTTTTATTTAATGATTTTAAATTTTGGATAGTTCTTACATTTGGCATGTGATCACATGTTATAACTCAGATGATCTTAGATTATGTTTTGTTTTTAAATTTTGTTGTTTTGTCACTTGTTATTTAAAACTAATCTAGATTGAAATTGCAAATTACAAAACACATGTGGTACATGTTATGCATTTGAACATGTGTGAATGCTATATAATTAAGTGTAAATGTCTATTAAAGGTGATATTTAGGTACATTTTGCAAGATCATGTGTCATTTAAAACAATCATATCTATGGTTTTAAATATTTAAGTTCATGAATATATAACATTGATTGAAGTACATAACTGCATTTAGTTACCTTACATTTTGAATATATGATGACTTCTTGTTATAATGTTAACTTAAATATTCAATCTTAGATTAAATGTTTTGTTTTTAAAGCTCAATTTGTTTTGTCATTTGTTATTTACAATGAATCTAGATTGAAATTGCAATTACAAAACACATGTGGTACTTGTTAAATGCATTTGAACATGTATGCACGTTATATAATTAGGGCATACATCTATTAAAACTGATATTTAGGTGTACATTTTGCACATTATCATGTGTCATTTAAAACAATTATAGATGATTGAAATTACATATTTAAGTTCATGAATATGTAACAATGATTGAAGTACATAAATGCATTTAGTTACATTACATTTTTAATACATGATGACGTGTTCTTATAATGTTAACTTAGATTCAATATTAGATTAACTGTTTTGTTTTTAAAGCTCAAGTTGTTTTGTCATTTGTTATTTAAAATGAATCTAGATTAAAATTGAAAATTACAAAATACATGTGGTACATGTTATGAATTTGAACATGTGTGAATGTTATATAATTAGGTGTAAATGTCTATTAAAGGTGATATTTAGGTTCATTTTGCATGATCATGTGTCATTTAAAACAAGCATATCTATGTTTTTACATATTTAAGTTCATTAATATATATAACAATGATTGAAGTACATAAATGCATTTAGGTAGATTACATTTTTAATATATGATGACTTGTTCTTATAATGCTAACTTAGATTCAATCTTAGATTAAATGTTTTGTTTTCAAAGCTCGAGTTGTTTTGTCATTTGTTATTTAAAATGAATCTAGATTGAAATTGCAAATTACAAAACACATGTGGTACATATTAAATGAATTTGAACATGTATGAATGTTATATAATTATGACATACATCTATTCAAAGTGATATTTAGGTAACTTTTTCACATGATCTTTTGTCATAAATAAAAAAATCATATATGGTTTTACATATTACAGGTTAAATACATATATATTTAAGTTCATGAATATGAAGCAATGAAAAAAAATTTGCATTTAATTCATACATTTTGCATTTGAAATCATTGTTATAATGTTTTAATATACAATACATATAGATGTGCATCTAAAAACAATCATAAATTTCTAGGTGTACATAGATGTGTCAAACAATTTCATAAAAATTTAAAATTGCATAAAAAAATATCCAGTACACAACATTTTTCATTAATGTACATAGAAAGGCTATTATGGATGTCAGTTGATAGTAAACTGGAAATTACAAAACACGTAACACAAATTTTGCATTCAAGAATGAATATTATAATTTTCTTTAGATGTCTACAACAAAATCATAACTTAAAATTTGCATTATATCAAATATGCTAGATACATGTACATTTTGCAATATAATGACATAAAATTAACTAGCTCATACCAGAGAATGTATGAAAACGTTTAAGACTAGAGAATCTACATGTATGTGTACATGTGTATAAATTACTTGTTGTGTGCATGTGCAAAAACAATGTACATGTGCAAACACTTGTACATAACATAAAATATACATATAATAATGTAAAACTTAAGAATGTACAAAAAAAAGGCTAACAATTTCTACTTGAGTTCTATAAGTTCTAAAAGATGAATCCAAGGAGAAGAAATTGTTGGGTAGTTCAATCAAAAAAATTCTAATGGAATGCCATAGTCAATGATCTGTTCATGATCATCTTTTGACATTTTCCATTTCTTGATTTTCAATTTTTTCTTTGATTGAACTTCTATCAACTTTATGTGTGTTGCACACACTAAGTGACTATATTGACAACTTATGAAATTAGGTTCATAATCTTGAAAGTAAAAAAAAATCCTGACTTTGATGAGTTTGTTGGAAAAAGTAACCTTTCAGTATAATAGACCCTCTATCATATATAAACCCATTATCATCATAGTTTTCCAATAATTTCAACTTTCGTTCAGTGCAACGCATCGAATAATACTTGAAATTTTCTATGTTGTTAGTAGGTGCAACTACAACAAATACATCTCCTGCACAATATAGAAAACCTACATAAATTTAGATCATAATTAACATGAAAAATTAACTTTAAAATTAACATGTGTACTTTATTTTATTATCTATTTCTAGATCTCTATTATTCGAAATCAATTGAAATGTTACCTTCTCTAAGAAGATTAGAAACTCAATCACCTTCAGATGAAACTATAGTCTTCGCTTATTTCATTTCTTCTAAGTTTTCAACAGACATTTTCCCATTTGTATTTAGTTTTGTATGTTGCCAATCTTTTACATACATTTAGTTTTCAAAAAAATGATTGGATTCTTTGTCATCTATGTAAACACGACAAAAACAAGAATATTTACTTTTATCAAATGCAAACACATTTTGGTACTCCTTTGTTTTAATTGAATGCAATTTTTGAGTCTTGTTTATTGTTTCAATGTCATTTCCAATCAATCTATCTACATATTGGACCCCAATATGACAAAAAAACATATATGAAAAATTCAAAGAAGAATATAAATATGTTATTCAAAATACAATCAAACATAATCATTGTGATAAATAATGTTTAAAATTAGAAAATGAATAAAAATTAGATAATGTATATTAAAGTTCTACATCTATACATATGCAAGTTAATTTTTATATATGTACATGTACCTTCGTACTTCTCTTAACCGATTAGTCTCATGGCCTAGTGCAACGATGCACCATTGAACAACTTGTTCAGCTGAAACAAGTCAGTGTGCAAAGTGGTCCATTTGATATCTTCGAAGTGCTCATGTTCTCCTTTTCCATGACCAGTCTCAAAGAAATTCCAACAATGTTTAATGTGGGTTTTCATATGAATACGACACAACCAAAATAATGATCGTGAAGATTTGAATTAACATGTGCATCCATCTGACCATATCCAATGTTCATTGAATTTTATTCTATGACTTTTCAATGAGTCATAAATCTTATCAAAACAATGTTGTGCAAAATATGTATCATGTGTATGATACTCACTGATATAAAAGTGATATTATTTAATAACATGTCGATTTTCACTGGTGCTTTATATATGATCAAAAAAAATTTCAGCATGTCTATATAGAATATGGAAAAGCACGGAGACTTGGTCAAAGTGATAGATTCACTCTGTTTTTCTTTTGTGGAAAAAATGTGTAATTCTCTGCCAAATCAACTATTGAAAAAATGTCCCTGGTGGAGAATTCACGATATTTTTTGAATTGCAATTCTTGCCATCGAGCTCTATGGGAATGCTTGGTGTATTTATAAAATTTTCGTTCAAATTTTCTCAAAAACTCTATTACAAAAATTTCTTCTTCTTGTAAGTCAATCCTTTTAGCACTTGTAGTACTACTTGAACTAATCCATGTATGAATATATTCATGTCTCTTCCATTTCACTTTTATGTTGGAAAATGATTGATCATTTATATCAATAAGATATTTTTTTTGAAATAACATCAAATTTCCATAATGATCACATTTTTGTACCACCAACACATTTATTTTGGTAAAATAATTCATGGTTTTCTCTTGCACATAGAATTTGAGATATAAAATCATGGATAGTGGAAGGAGGATGTGAATTTTTCCAAAAAAGTTTACCAAAATTAAGGAACATGTCATAATATAACTGAAATTCCACATGATAACGACAACAACAAGTGTCGTGTACAGTGACAAGTTTAACATACCATGGTTTTTGTTGCACAAAAGCACTGATTGAGACATTGATTTCATGATTCTCTTCTATGACCTTGTTGAACAACTCTATCTGAGAGATGTCCAATATATGTTTTGCATGTTCTTCCTACTAATTTCATGTTATTCTTCATCGCATCACATCCCTTGCTTTTGGTGAAACACGTGAATTTTTAATCCAATATTCATATAATATTTTTTTAACATCTTCTCCTAGTCTATCTTTGTATGGTTTCCTACAAATAACTGTCCAACAAGTGAGTTCATCATTTACATCTATTTTCAATCGAAATTTCTGATGTTTGTGAAAAAAAATTCGTGAGGTCCCTAATGCTTGTGTCATAGATTTTACCAAACGATTCTCTTTAGTACTTGATGAAACCACTACCATTTGTATTGCTCTACATGCATATAAATCACTTTTCTTTCTAGATATTCCAATTGACTTTAGAGCACTATTAATATTTTGTATCACATTTTCCTTCATTTTTTTATCTTTGGTTGATTTTCTAATACCCAATAAAGTCATAGCTTCCTTTAATTTCTTTGGTTTTAAGAGACTTCCAAAAATTTGGGCTTGAATTGCCACATTTTCATCTTTGAAGAACATATCAATAATGTTCTTAACACGATATCGTATAACATGGTCAAAAATTTTATCTCCATATTTGTCAGTGTCAACATTTTCTAACATCTCATCATCGATATTGATTTCATTTGTACATGTCAGAATTAAATGTACAAAATGAGTTTATATATTCAATAAATAATTAAATTAATAAATATGTATAATTTCAATAATACACATTCAAAATATATATACATACCTCGTGATTCCATTTTCTTCACTTGAATTTCTTTCAACATTTTCAACATCTTCAATCATTGGTTCAATATCTCTTTCACTTTCTCTTTCAAAATTTCCCATCTCATCATCAATGTTACGAGGAATATATGTCTTTGTTTACATTGCAAAATATTTTTCAAATTAGTTCATGAAATAAAAATTAAGTTCCACAATACACTAGTTAAATTTTAAATATCATTTATAATATTTACATTAACATACCTCCTTCAACTTCTAGTTGAGGTTGATTTTCCCTTTCAATATTTGAGCATTCCTCTCTCTTTTCTTTTTCGATATTCTCTCCTCTGTTCTATACGAGCCTCGAAGTCTCTTGTTCGATCATATTTTCTCTTGCAATTTCTTTGATTTCTCATGATAATTTAGTATGAAGCTCAAAACATTTCCTTCAAAAATCCTGCAAAAAAACTCACTATCAAAATTTAGACAAAAACCCACTTCAAAAAATCATCACAGAAGATTTAATTTTTAAAAAAATCACTTTAAAAATTTAGACAAAAATCACTTTAAAAATTCATTATAAAAGATTTACTTCAACCCAAAACACTTACTCTAAAAAAAATGTCACTTTAAAAAATACCTCCAAAAAATGTCCTTTGAAAATTCAGCCCAAAAAATTTCCTTTCTAAATTCAGCCCAAAAAAATTCCTTTGCAAATTCAACACAAATGAAGAAATGTGTGAAAATAATGTTTATGTTTTCGACTATTTATAAAAAAAAAATTGGAGGGGCTTCGTTGATTTTTTCCGGCTGACAGAATTTGCAAACAAAAGTTTGGCCGAACTTTTTTTCTTTAAAACTAACGGGACGCAGCGGAAAGAAATATTTGGCCGAACTAAAACATCTGCAACTACACTGCAACTCGGCTCTGGACACATTTTTTCAACTTTGGAATGGTTAAAATCCATCCAATTTTATGAATTAACCTTTAGAACCAGGACTAGGATTTGCAGAATTCAATCTACTTTCGGGAGAGATAAATTTTATAGAATTCCGTAGATATTTACTATTTTTAATTAATTTTTTAATAAAACGGGTGCAAAAAAATTCTGATGGTAATTATGACTCAATGAAATCAAAATTATGTATCTCCCAAAATACATTGTAAAAAAAGTTGAAAAATTTATGGTGCATTACATTGGTCTGTCATCTGTAATGGGTAGTTTTTAGATTTTTAGTTTATAACTAATATGTTGGGAAACTTGACGTGGACTGAAACATATTAAAAATATGTAATTTTTTCATATTGTTTAAGTTCAAAAAATTCTAGTAATTATGATATGCATCAACTGGTTTTGTAAATATAACGATACCGAAGTAGACTTTGTCTAGATTGTTGTAACACATTGTTTTTTCTCAAAAACACAAAGTTTTCAAAGAATACACCAACGCATCTCAACATGATTTTTTATGAATTCTTTGATTGTTAAAGAACACACACTCAAAGAATTGTTAAGTTGACATATCAAATGTGAATAAACAAATTCCAAAAAATAAGTAATAGAAAGCTAATAAAATTTCTGACAAGTTTTATTTTTATTGTAAAATGAAATTCTAAACAGAAAAATTGTTTTGGCTTGCAGAAAGTTGAATAACTTCTAAAAATGATTTTTTTTTCTCAAAAAAAGACAAAAAGTGTAACCCAACTTCACATTTTCACCCCTGAGGACAAGGGGATATTACTCAAAAATCTTTTAATCAAATTTTTTACTTGTGTAGGAATCTCTCACGAAACCAATCTAGATCTGGTAGAGGAGTTCGAAGTATAAATAATAAACCTAGATCTATAGGTGATATGATCATTGGTTTGGAGAATAAAATCGAAATTAAGAAAATTGAAATAATGAAATTTGTTAGCAAAACAAATAGACTCGTTGAAATTTCAACAAAAACTTGTAGAAGAACAAGATTCATTGTCTATTTATTGTAGGAAAAAGCATATTTTAAGAGAACGTCCTGAGGATGTTAAAGGTGCTAATAAATGTGTGATTTGTACAGGAAAACATACTACAGATGAGTGCCCTTGTATCCCAGGATTGGAAGCAGCATTGAAAGAGATCTATCTGAATCTGAGCCATTACGTGCTATGGGAGCACGAAACAATTGGCCTCGGGTTGGTGCAGGTATGGTTCCTAAACATGCACCACATTTTTTTGGTTATAATGCACCACCATATTCCTACCATAATACCAATCACTCTCAACCTTGGTAGCATGGGAATCACTTTTCGTATGGGAAATATCCTCAACCTTGGCAACAAGGATGGAAGGGATCAACCCATCCTCATTATTCATATCTTACACCCATGCAATCATATCCTCCTACATATGCACCTTATCTGATGCCACAACCATCCTTGCCAACCTTACCTCAGCAAAGTCAACCTATGCCACCATTACCTTTACCTCCACCTTTTGAACCACCCTAACTACCTACTCAACCGGTACCAAAACCCAATAATAAGGCGGTACAAATGATTCATTCCATTGGACCGCTCCCTCCACCCATTTATCAAACCATCATGAGAACAAAAACAACATGCGGTGATTATCGAGGAGAAAGGTGAGGAGGAAAATCCCGATCATTTGAAAGGGGATGTCACTATTCAACCTATCCCCACAACTTCGGAGCTTTTTCCATCTTCTTCAAACCGACCTCCCTACCCAGAGAGGCAATTCATGGAGAAGAATGACCCCACTCCCGAGTCTAGTCTGACTTCTGAGCTTAGCAATATTTTATAAAGGTCCCTTTGCTTTAGGCTATCAAAGAAATCCCCATATATACAAAAATCATTAGGGAACTTTGTCTTAAGAAGCCAGGAAGGAAAAGAGTAGAACCTCAAACCATTCAGTTCATTGGAAGAGCAGTCGAGATGATGAAATGATGTGTACAAATGGAAAAATATATCGACCCTGGAAACCCGGTTGTTTCTATTCAGATAGGTGATGTCCTTGTCTCCAATTTGTTAATATACCTAGGGGAAGAAATTAATGTTATCACTAAGAAAAATAGGGATCAACTTGGGTTGGTTCTTATTCTTCCTACCCCTACTCTAATTGAACTTGTAGATAGATCTAAAATCGAGCCAGAAGGTGTGTTAGACAATGTGGTTGTTCCAATTGAATATTTGGAATACCCCTCATATTTTATTGTGCTTCAACCAAAGAATCCTCTTGGAGAACATCCCTTGATCCTGGGACAACCATGGCTTGCCACAACCGATGCTTATATTGGGTGTCATACTAGTGATATGTACATTTCTCACGGAGATTCTAAGAAGAAAGTCACCTTATATCCACCTGCTAGATCTATATAGGAGCTTTGAGATACCTTATGGCTAGAATATAGTAGTGATGAGGAGACTCAATCTGTTTCTTTGATACATCATCACACCAAGTCAACTCAGGAGGGTGAAATATGAGACTTCTTCAACAATCTAGATACAATGCCAAATTTTGACTCACTTCGTCAAATATTTAGCTTGGATTTTCAAGAAAGTTAAAATTCTCAACCTTCTTCACCACTCTAGTAGCACCTCCCTGTACTCTCAAACCCGAAACCACCCCTGTTTAGATATGTCTAGGCAATCCTTACACATCATCTCACACCAAGATTCATCCCAACGAGAGCAGCTTTTGAGTTTGTTGCGAGACCATCTTGATGCCTTTGCATGGAGTTATGAGGACATGAAAGGAATCCCTCCTGAAACCTGTACCAACCATATTTATATTCAAGAAGGATCGTGCCCTATTCGGCAACCCCAAAGGTGCATGAACCCCATACAAAGAGAAGTTGTGAAAGAGGAATTACAAAAACTCTTAGACGTTGATTTCATTTATCCTATATCTGACATCCAATGGGTTTCTCCATTGGTGATAGTCCCGAAAAAAGATGGGAGATGGTGCATTTGCATTGATTACAGATAATTGAATAAGGCCACTCTCAAGAATTTTTTTCCCCTTCTTTTTATCAACCAGGTGCTAGATACCCTTGCTTGTAAAAAGTACTTTTTAATTTTTATATGGCTTTATGATCAGGGGCTCAGTTTTATGCTCAAAAATAAAAGTTCTCAAAGTGGCACAAAACTTGAACGATCGCGTAGTTCTCATCGTTTGAAATCCGATGCACTTTGTCTCATCGTTTGAAATCCGATGCACTTTGTTTCACGCAAAATTGACTCTGTATGCTCCCAGAAATGAGTTCCATTCACTTTGCTAAATAGGTAAAATTAAAAAATTAAAAAGGACGGAGAGGTGCCCAATTAGCAATCTGTACTACTGACGTGGCATACTGACTGGGTAGGGTTGATTTTTTATCTTCCTCTGATGAATAATGGACTGCCAAGTAGCAGGATGGTATTGGTTGAGAATTCAGGTTATGTGGTAAATTTTTATTAGTTTGAATCAGACCAATTGGGTGAGGACACATGGTGCAACCTTAGGCCTCCATGTGCGCCCCCCTCCCCCCCCAATGGTTGGATCGTGGACCAAAATTTTTGTTTGAAGTCGGGCGGAGGTGTCGAGGTTCGACCCCGCAACCTCACACAAGCTAGCGCCACGAGTTACCATTCTACCACATGATGAGTCTTAACTTCATTGCAGCTCAACATCTATTTAAGTTATACCATGGTGTATGGCGGGGGAAGTGGGGGCCAACATCGTGGGGTCAGCCCACAATCCATATGACTCAACGCAAATACCACCGACAGAGCTAACTAATAAGTGTGGATTTTTAACATTAACCCATGTTTAATTAAACCATAAACATATTTAGTTAGTGCCTAATCCACATATTAATTCTAGATTATCCTAAGCGCCATTTTAGCGTTAAGGAGCGCTTAATTAGCGCTAACCACACTTACTTAACTTAATGATGATTAAGTTGGTGGACCACCGATTTCGACAGAAAACTGCCAGTTTAACTCCAGCTAGCCGAATTTAGCTCCAATTAGCTAAATTTAGACCTGAAATTGTGGAGGAAATGTAAATGGTCATAACTTTTGGAGTTTTTGACCAAATCATGTGCAGAAAGAGGCTAGATGACCATTTTTGGCTATTCTGGACTCATTGGTGCATCTTTCAAGAGAAGAAAAGAATTTTAAACAGGTAAATTTTTTAATTTGAGCATAATATAGAGGGCCCAACCATGGAAGTTGGACAAAGGAGATGTAGCCCGGGAGGGGTGAACTCCTTCATCAAATACCTGTGTTGGTGTGTTGTATGGTGATGTAATATCATTTTAATTGTTGTTGTTTATCCTTTGTCTTATGTTAACTTGTTCATTAAATTAACATGAAAAACACTTATGAGACTTGATAATTTGCAAGATAAATTGAACCCTTAAACACACATAAAACATTATATTCAAAATCTGAAAGAGTAATTAGCACAACAACACTAACTTATTCCATTCAGATAATTTTTGGTATCAGAGTTGTTGGTATTTATTTTTTTTTATGCAAGAAGGGATCTAATTGTTTGCAAGTTTGTGTCATGCTTACAAGGTTAAAACTCAAAAGAGGAGAAGGGAAGTTAGTTGAGATCCCTATAGTTGTTTCAAGAGGAAGAAGGGAAAGGTTTCCAAAGTCTTAAACACCAACACATCCTCAGGTTGAAATTGAGTCTTCAGTGAGAATGTCTCATGAAGGAGAACCTACTATGAGAGAAGATGAGAGAGCATTCAGGAAGGCATTCTTTGATATCACTGAGATGGTTAAAGTGCTCTATGAGGAGAGGAATTCAAGGATGCAAGGAAAGATTTAAAGGCCTCCAAGAGCGGAGGGTTCTCCAGGAGAAGGAGGACCTAGAGATGGTTTGAAGCCACCATCCACTCCACCATCATCCTCACCACCATCTTCACCTTCCTCATCATCATCTTCCACTACCACAACTCTTCCATCTGTTCATACACATACTTCAAAAGGAGCTGGTAAATCACCCTTACTTAAAATTGATGTTAAATTTGAGTTTCCAATGTATAATGGTGAAGTGAGCGGAAAGAAGCTGGATAATTGGATTCGTCAATTGGAGGTTTATTGCAGAATTGATAACCTTCAAGAAGATGACATAAAGGTTCAATTGGATTGCTTGAAAATGGAGGGTGCAACACTTGTATTGTGGTAAGAAAAGACACAAGAGGAGATTAAGAAAAATGGTAAGATCTCAATTTCGTGGTCAAATTTTATTGATGCCATTAAAAGGAAATTATATCTTCTAGATTACATGAAGAAGGCTATTATGAGTTGGAAAAAATTTAGGCAATTGAAAGGTCAAAGTGTGCAAGATTACACTGATGAATTTAGGAGAATATCTCTTATGTTAGGAGTTGATTTGCATAGCCAAGAAACTTTTTTGAAGTAAATAGTGGGTTTTCATAGCTACCTAAAACATACCATCCTCATGTTTAATCCCACTGGTCTAGATGAGGTCTGTGTGCAAGCTACACACCTTGAGGCAAGAGGGGAAAATGTACAAGAAGAGGGTAAAAATAAACCATTCAAGGGTGGTGAAAAAGGAAAGGGTTTCAAGGGTAAACAAAAGAAGAATGCATCCATTAAGAAATAAGGGGATAAAACCACATGTACTCATTATTCCAAAGAGATTCATGATGAGGCCCACTATTGGAAGCTTCATCCAGAATTGAGACCTAAAAATTTCAACAACAAGGGGAAATAAAAGACAACCGCTACCACACAACAGGATCTTGGATCTGACTCAGGAGATCAGACTAAAATTGCAACCATGGTTACAAAGGGAAAAGAAGTCATAGCAAGTACTAGCTCCTCAAATTGTCACAGTAACACTTGATCTAATATGAGTGGTTGACTTGTTTTTCTATGCAAGCACCTCCCACTCAATTAAAACAAATTAAGGATCTTGCTTATACATGCATGTGCGGACTTGAATTCTTGATTCAGGTGTATGTGTTTTAACTGGTTTAAGGCATTATGTGTGAACAATTAAACATTTTTTTAATCTGATTAAAATCATGTACAACAACCATAAATTGAAGCAAATTGACCAACAACACATAACAACAAACATAATAAAGGAGTTCACCCTCAACACTTGGGCTACGTCTCCTTGAGTCTCCGTCAATGGACTTGGCTCTTTGGGATTAAGATGGTAAATTTATTTTACAAGATGACGCTTAACTCGAATGGTTGTTTGGACTATACCAATGGGTTTAGAATACCAAAATACCCCTGGATTGACTGCTCAATCTCTGGAAATTGACCTAAGCTCCCTTGGGCTTGACCTCTTCTGTCGGTGTCTTTGAGCTTCCCTCAGTTTGTCTGTGCCACAAACTCTCCTAGAATTCCTCTTCTGCTCCTGAAACCTTTTTTAATATCTCCAACACATATCAATCATCCAAAATAGGCTGTTCATTTTCTCAGAATGAGCTTTGGCTCCCCAATCTATGCCTCCAACACCAGGTGGAACTCGGCTCCCTGAAACTTCCTTGTGGCTTATTCAGCGCTATAAATATCCCAATGGCTCTGAAAATCCTTCCATTGGATTCATAATGTCCAAGATTGTTAGAAATGACTATTCACTTGCTCAAAATGGCCTCTAGTTGCTCTGGCTATGCCTCCAACACCTGGAGGCGCCTTGTGGCTCTAGACTCTCATGAAATTTCCCTGTAGCATATCGGCCTTCAAAAATCTCCAAATGCTTCTGAAAATCCTTCCATTGGATTCATAAGGTGTAAGATATTCATAATAGACTATTGGTTTGTTGAGAATGGCCTATGGCTGCCTTGGCTAAGCTTCTTTCTCCTGCTGGCTCCTAGTAGCCCTTGTGGCCCTTAGAACTTCTCTGAAGCAACATCACACTCATAAGTCATTAGTTGGCTCTGAAAACATCACCGATGGCTCTAGAATGTCCAATATAGTCAAAATTGACTATTCATTTTTGAAATTTGGCTGAGTGATGCTCAAGTTAGAGCATAATCAATTTTGCCCAATTTCCTCCACTAATTCTAGGGAGAATGCTAATTAAAAATCCAAAAATAACAATAACACCATCTTTGGCGCACTCTGCTAAAATTCCCCCAGATTAATCAACGCTTAATTAGTGATAAGTGCGAATCATGGAAAATTTTAGGGGCTAATATTCGCAGGTGGGCTAATTTTCCATGATTTTTCCAAAAAAAAATTCGCCAATTTCCATTTTTTTGTAAACATGATTCGCGCAAATTTTACAATATAAAATTATTTTACCTTAAAAATAGCCAACATTATATAGAGACTATATATAAAATAATTATAAATTTGTATAATTTTACAAACATATCAATAAAATTTTATATTTCACATATTAGGGACTAGTGAAATTTGCCAACATTTTAAACTTCAAGATAATTTTCCATCCTTAAAATTATCCCTGGTGCGAATTAGCATTAAGATAAGAACTAGTTTAATTTTAAGCACATTTGGCGCTAATGACAGGTTATAGTGGCTAAGTATGGATTAACGTAATTAAATTACGTTTTAATGGCATAAACTTTGTTTAAGAATCCCGCTGAATTTTCCATGGGTCCGTTCGTCGTTAAATATCTAAGTGTCGAAAATATTATAGAATGTGATGTTGTGGCTCAATGGTTGACATGGTCGTTCGTGTGTCGGACGTTGTGGGTTCAAAACCCAACCACAAACGAACTTCCCAAATACACTTGAACCATTTGGGTTTAAAACCATACCATGAATCATAATCGAACGACCATGATATTACGACGTGGATATTTCAACTATGAAAAACGTCGACTTTATAACCTTTGGATTTGAATTATCATGTGCTTTTGACATTTGTATATGGGTTATGTTT